>JANAVB010025598.1:30711650-30831697 GCA_029216955.1 Iris pallida
TTTTGACCTAGACCATTAGAACGCATTGTAGTGCTTCTCTTACCATTCTGGACTTGTTGTGACTTGTGCTGTTCTGATTAGGAGCCAAACACCTCTCCTCAGACAGTATATTTCGGTTGGACACTCAGATGCAGGCACGTACATTCTCTGATCATTTTATATCATGTTAGGATTATATTCCTGCTTTAGACTATCTTACTTGATGCTGACACCGTTGGAACACGGACTATATATGGATCCACTTCATGAGATGTTATCCTTCTCGGGAGCATCAGATACTTTCGTCTCTGTGTTTCACTTACATCACATATCTCATGCTTCTATTATCATGAATCTTCGGGAATCACTAGTGACTCATGTACCTTCATGATCACTGAGCCTTCACGAACAATTCATGAATCACCCTTATGGCAAGTATAATCATGAATCTTAACGTAACTTGACGGATCCTTGTGTATTGATTGGGGATGGGGGAGTATAAATGAACATGTGAATAAATTCTAGTAGTGTAATCATGAATCAATTCCAAGTAGTATAATCATAAATCAGTCCTTAGCCATTCACATGTTTATCAAGTACTCTGAATCACTAGCATTGTCTCTCTATATATCATAGAATTTACTTACAGTCTCTCTCTTATATTATGCTATACTTCATTTCCTGTACTTTATTCTCTAGCATGATTATTTTCTTTTTCCTGCTATGACTTGTTGAGATGTATTGTGCTCGCTCATGTCCTGACTGGACCTATTGAAATATTACAGAGATGAGGACGTGCTGGCTGCCCTACATTTATGGGGCTACCTTAGATGACAGCTGTGACTTGGACCAGCAGCCGGACCCTATAGCTGTGTACGACACTCCTCTAGATTAGGATGTTTCATTACATTATTCATTCTGGATGATTGTATATATTGGTACTGGGACTTGGGATATGTACTTATCTAGACACTTAGACTTTTCTGTTTTTACTTATGGATTTCCTTTCATTCAGCAGTATTTATCTATCTATCATTCCATCTTATCTTCCTGCCTTAGTTGTGTTGAGTTACTTTCTGCTATGTCACCCCTATCGGAGAGTATAAACTGTTCAGTATTATATTGTTAGATGTTGTAACCTAGGACAGCGTTCTACCGCTGACACTGCGGCGTAGGCTGGAAGTACCCACGTCTCGTGCCCTTACTCTGGGGTGAGGGTCGTGACATACCCCTTTATACAAGCAAAATGTGCAGACACCTTGGATGGGGAGAGTTGAGACATCTCTGCTTGGACAGTTACGGGGTCTTCAAAGAGATTCGATCAGGTTCGCATGCCCATGGAAAGTATCAAAACACACGATCGTCGTCTTCAATCAGGTGACACGCTCCTTCTGATTTATATCTATTGAGAGTGAAGAGCAGTACGTTCACGTGTTAATAGTGTGGCAATTATTTTTGTGCTCTCATTGGTCAAGAATTCAAATGAAACATGTATCATATTTTAGTGATCTTTCTAGCCATCCTAGCCAGTTTCATGCAAGCAGTTTGACCGAAACATAAATAAGATAAATTATGCTGCTATCACATCTGGTGTGGGTCGGGCTCCTCAATAGCCATAGCAAAGCTGGGCCCTGCTGGGGTACTCCTCTCTGCTGGTGCTGAGCGAAACGCTGTGCTGAGTGGGCAGCGGTGGTCTCGCGCTGTAGGGCAGCTGGTCCTCTCTGTACTGGAGCTGTCTCTCGTCCTGCTCGGTTGGAAGCCACTGCGCAATCCTTTAGCTGATGTGAAGGTGATCCGCAGTACAATACGATCCAAGTCTTGTTCGCAATCGTCCCAAACGTGTCCGTTCTTTCCGCAAAAGGTACAATGCGGGGCCTGCTGGCACCTCTGCGTTGCTGTGTCTGGGCTCTGGCCGGACCTCGGTGCTGCTGATGTGCTGGGGCTTTACCATGGATGGGAATATTGCTGGTGCTGGAAGGTCCTTGGCTCAACTGTGGATGCTCGCCTGTGTTTGTTGATGGCTGCCTCCGCCAAAAGTGTCTCGACTCCTCTTCGGCCTGTAGTTCAGTTTTTCCTCCACTGCTTGGGCGACCTCCAGAATCTCCTCATAGGTAGTAGCTCGGCTGGTGGCGATGGCTAAGCGAATCTCGTGCGATAATCCCTTCCGGAACCGTCGTGCTTTGTCTTCCGGAATGCTGGCCAAATTCTTCGCAAAGCGACTGAGGCGTGAAAACTCTTATGTGTACTCGTCAACGGTGAGGTTGCCTTGCTCCAGATGCTCGAACTGGCTTACTAGCGCCTCTCGTGCTATATATGGATAGAACTTCTTCTTGAACAGCCGCTTGAACTCCTCCCAAGTCACGTCTAGAGCAGAAAATTGGGGCTCGCCTTGGTACCATGTCCGTGCGATATCGAAAAGCTATCCACTGACTGACTCTATCTTCAGATCTTCTGGGACTCGGGCCATCTTTAGATACCTCTCCACATTCTCCAGCCATTCATCAGCATAGACGATCCTCTCTGTCCCATAGAAAGGCATGGGCCTAAAGTCCATGAAGTACTTGGGATTCTCCGGTTGCTGTCGGGGAGCCTCCCTCTGCTGGAGAACCTCTCGCAAGGTATCGCGAAAGATGTTGGCCTGCTGTTGCATAATTCCCAGCATGGTAATGTTGTCCAGGGCTGGTGGCGGGGGCAGTACAGGTGCCGGGTACATCGCTGGCACGGGATGCATAGTAGGTGCTGGGTACATATAGGGAGTCTGCTGCATCATAGGTACAGAATACAAGGCTGGGGCTGGATGCATCGCTGGTGGTGGATAGACTGCTGGTGCCGGTGGAGGAATGGGTGCTGGTACGGATGTCTGCGGAGGAAACTGTGGTGGAGGCGGAATGTCATCCCTGTGGAACCTCGAGTACTGTGGTAGGGCCGGTCCACCCTGGTGAGTAAGCTGGCCTCCCTGAGTCGGAGGAGTCTCGTAAGTGAAAAATCCGCCAACAGCTGGCGGAGTGTTCCATACAGCGTTGTTCCTGTCTTGTGAATCCATTTGCTGTAAACAAAGAAAATCATTAGACGATAGAATGATTCAAACATGATGCATAAGATACTTGAAATCGAATGTAGAAGTCGATGACAAAATTTTCAATTTACGAAGACAGTCCTTAGGTCTCTAATCCTAATCCTAGTCACAGGCCCGCAGTAGTACGACTAACTTAAGTACTACCACGGTTTCGCTAGTCTTGCGAAACGTCGACCTGCATGGGCCACCATAAAAACGTGTCACGACCCGCACCCAATATTTGGACATGAACCGTGTACACGCCCAGCCTACGCCGCAGAGTCGACGGTAGAATGCTGTATCAATATGATGAACAACCACGCAATACAAGGTAAATATATATCACAAGGAAGTTTATAAACTCCAAAATCTCAACTCAGCCAGTCATAAATAAAGATAGAAATGTCTCACAATGAATGAAGACTAGAATCAAGTAATCTCTGCTACATGTCTTAAATCAACTCATAAAACCAAATACAAGGTCTCAGCAATAACCAGAAATAACTAAGATAGAGCAGCGGGATCCGATGCTGAGTAATCCTCCTGAAAAGCAAAGTCTGTCTCTAACTCATCTCCCAAGTATGGACCATACTGCTCAGGACACACGATCTCATCGCCTTCACCTAAAATTTGTTTGGTTATCCAGTCAGGATGGAACGAGTATAATTCACTGAGTGCAGTTCTAATATATAAAAATGACTATATAACAGGGGTTAGCCTTTAGACATATGATTCATAATATAAAATTAAGAAAGACAAATAAACTGAATAAATAAGAGCAGAAAAGAAATACAACAAATACTCACCAACTGACCGACTGAAGTACCTTTGATATGTGATCGATCTCGGGACAATTACGTGACACGGTCTACACGGTCTAAAGTTACACGGTCTACAGTTACACGATCTACACAAAATATTGCAATAAAGAAACACTGTCTAAAAATAGTAATCATGATTTACACAGTTTAAATAATCACGATCTACACGGTCTACAAGATGTAAGTGAAATAAAGATCACGATCTACACGGTCTACACGGTCTAAGTTCAGATCACACATCGTTGGTACTTCACTTCCCTGACACCACCAAGAAATAAATCAACATAAAAGACTGAAACACATATCTATCAACTAAACACTATTGTATAGTAAAAATCAATACTGAAAACAAATAATAAACTGTACTCGCCTGGTGTTCCGGGCTGCTGGCACTGGTCAGTGTCCAAGTCGAGATCCAAATACCCTATTTAAAGAATCACAGAGTCAAGAAACAATTCAATATGAAAGGTTGGTGTTCTAGCTATAATTTGCTTTATTGGTTTAGTGTCTAACCCATTTTCCTTTATACTTATTCTTTAGTTAACCAATAAGGGTCCCCTTCGTTTCCTATTGCAGATTTGATAGCAGTCCTCTAATTGGCATCTAAGCTTTGGCCATCTGGCTAAGGGTAAAATTCCCAATCTCATGGAAGTCTAGGTTGTTCTCTACCCAATCTTCTTATGTCAAGAGTTGAACCTAAACTCTATGGAGCAAATATGAACTGCTTCATAGCAACTTGGGCATATCCCCATTTAGACAGTGTGCAACCTGTCCAACTATTTAGTCTTTGTCCTGATTTCAACCAGCCTGTATTCCCCTACTCTCTGTTCACTTGACCTTTTCTCTTCCATATATATATATATATATATATATATATATATATATATATATATATATATAATATATATATATATATATATATATATATATATATAACTCTAAAGATGTGCTACAAACAGATCAGGATGGATTTCAGACTTCAAGGCTGACTTCAGAAATAGTTTCAGCTTAATTCGAAGCTTAAGTGTGGCCCCTGGTTTATCCAGGTTGATGAGGGTACAAGTTTTTACCAATGGTATTTCCTGTATCCCTAAATACATGTCAGCTGTTAGTCCTTATTAACATCTGTTACTGTTTCTGTTGGAGGGTTGAAACATAGTGTCGAACACATTGGTATTCTCTAATACTTGATTATATAAATGATATATGTCGAAGAATCCAGGTTGTCCTGAAATCCTGATTTGTATTCCCAGAATTTGGGATCATTCGCTGCCTACATTGACTCCCAAACTTACCAGTACTCCAGGATTAGGTTCCAGACTTTACCTATATCTGCATTAAGGTCTCTACCCTTGTTATCAGGTGGTCCATCCATAGTCCCCTGTTGCAATAGTTGATTACCAAGATGGTACAGGGATACCTACCTAATACGGTGATCCAGGTCATATATGAATTTCCATCTGAGTATATATATATATATATATATATATATATATATATATATATATATATATATATATATATATATATATATATATATATATATATATTAATAAACAAAAATATATATATATATATATATATATATATATATATATATAAAATATATATATATATATTTTTTGTTTATTAATATATATATATATATATATATAACAATTAGAACATCGAGTAACTGCACTCGATACTCGTGGGGTACAGAATCTGGTTTGGTATTGACCCAAATCGGTACCAGTGTTGCCCTGGTAAACCAGTATCAGATTTGATATTGAAATTCGATGTCTGTATACGGGGTGTTCGAGCCTACAGTGCATCCCTATCGATCCTGATACCAAGATGCAATGGTATCAGGTACAATCGTGAAATGGCCTTCCTTCTAATTTCAGGATGAATGGTTCCCATCTGAGCCTAAGATTCGAAGCAAAGATCGAACTTAGTACTCAGGTTACCCGGCAGGAGTATTCCTTTAGAATTCCCTGATATGGAAAATCGGGTTGACACCCATTGTATTCCCAGGATTCGGAATCGGCCTTGCCTATCCTTCGCTTCCCTGATCAATACTGTTGGTTTACTAAACACAAGTAATTCCAGGGTTCGGATCAGACTTTTCTTATCTATGAACTTAATATCCTAAGGTTTCCGACCCAAATCATTAACATGCCCTTGGTGTCAGGTATCAATATGATACCCAACCCTTAAGACTGATCTGTTTGGGATCATCCTCTCTGTATCCGGTCTCCTCTGATACTCTTGGAGTATCACAGGGTTTTGACGAATTCCTAGTATCGGTATGGTGGTTATTCCTAACATTAAACATGATTCTCAAGTGGCTAATCATGCTGCCAAAACTAAATGAGTACGGGATTGAAGACAAACTTTTAGGTGAAGTAGAGAACTTACCCCTGCTGTGACAGTCCCCAACTCTCTCTCTCTTCCCCGTTCTTACTTTCTCGATTCTGATCTCCTACTTGGTTTCCTTCGACAGGAGAATTATAGGGTTTGTAGAGGAAATCGGTTGCTTCCCTATTCCTATATATATATGTATCTCTGTAGATAAGAGGATTACGATTTAAAATCTGATTTGATTTATCAATGGGTTTATAATCGGATTCCCACTTGAATTCTGCCAGGTTGAGGATCAATCGATACCTATCTATGGTTACCTAGGTTGGCTGGGAATTAATAAGGAAACTAAATTTGAATTTGCTATTAATGGATTTGGAGGGGCATAACTCTTTGTGAGTTTGTAACAGGAGATTAAATTTGAAAAGAGTTCGAATAGGATTCAACTGAATTTATCTATTGGTGATAAGAATATTAGCCCTGCGTTTGAAATATACCAGGGTACAGTTATATCCTGAATTCAAAAATTAGGAATTACGCTAAGGTCCCTGTTACAAATCCTTTTTCAAAGAATCCCTTTTTTTATCATTACACACATATATATGTATTTAGGAAATAAAGGTCTAGTGTATAAAGATAATTAAGTAAATAAAATAAAAATTTTAACATGATGGAATTTGATTCAAGGGGTTTACAAATGTAACAAGATGGTAGATCATCAGACATACAAAGTAAGGCGTCCCATACATTACATATTTAGATGACCATGAAGCTAGTCATACAAAATGCGAAGACTAGCAAGAGTTTAAGTCATACATGATCAACCCTAGCATTTGTTAACCATGTTACAGCCCTTAGACAGACAGGAATGTAAATTTAACACGAGCTAACACTTGCTCGGCGGCTAAACGCCTCAAAAGAATAATTTACAATAGAGTGGGAGAGCAAAATAAAACCCACTCATTGCCAGGGTTGCACATAGTGTTCACCATTTGGCTGGAAAGCTGAAAGATCCTCGGGTGCTACTCCGAAATCTAGCCATACAAAACCAGCTGGGTCAGACCCAAGAAAGAGCAAGTGCCACAAGGAAGGCTTCACTTAAGAACTAAAACCAGTAATTAGCACAAAACACAATTATAATAAAAGACTGGTGATATGGAAAAATCATGATGATATACGATAATATAACCATGGGACTATTCAGATAACCAAGTTACAACCCTTAAACCAAACAAGGACCGGGGTTGTAACCCTTCATCTGAACGGAACTTGGTTTTTCACCATTTATCGATAAAGCAAAGCACAAACAATCAGATCATGTAACAATCTTTTACAGGATCGGGACAAGACTAGACTGGGCTGGACTCTATCTAATCAACCACGGCCAAGCAATGAGTACGGCTTGATACTTTAACTAGCTAGGGTTATGACAAGCCTAGTTACTAGCAAGATGTAATCGAGATGTTCCAACATCCACAAGCCCTGCAGACTTAATCCAGGTTATCCGGTCACAAGTTGAGAGAGTTGGATTAGGTGACTTGGGGGTGCAACACATGACAATGTGCTGGAAATGTGCCCTACTCGACGGCAGGCAACAAGTCCAATTAGAGCGCCCAGATAACGGGACTGCCTGTAGCTGAAAAATCTCTTCATGAACTACTTAATCAATCTAGTCATTATCCTAGTCAGATTCAGTATGAATTCCTGGCTGTGGTAACCAGGAATTCATGTCCTAGACATGATGCAAGACGAGACTAGACTGGCAGCTTTTACAGACAAGGTCCAAAGTAATCACCCACGGTGTCAAGACGAGAATTTCTTTAGCATGTCAAGTTAGCCGTCGTAACAGCGTTCAAGGTTACATGTCAAGATTACTTGGCAGGTCAAGATAACCGTCGCAACGGTGCTCATGAGTTCATGTCAGGATTACTTGTCGGGATGCACCACAGCGGGTCACCATTATGGCATATTACTTGTACTTGTTACTTGTTAGGAGTGCGCCACGACGGGCCACTATCATGAGTTGTCACAAAAATCATGCCATGTACAGATTATTATTACAATATTAACATATCATGATTATATCGAGTTCATGTCAAAAGACGTAAGGATATAATAAGGGGTGCCATGCGCCCAATAAAGGTGAATCTGGGGCAATGGATGCCAGGGCCATACTGTACCGGGCAATGGGGATAAGATACGCTAGTACAAAGAAGCCTCCGGGCAGGGGAGTACGCCAAAGAAGTACGCCAAAGGGAGTATGCCAAAGGAGTACGCCATGACAGAGGAGTACGCCAAGGGAAGTATGCATGAAGGAAGTACGCGTAAAGGAGTATGCCAAGGGAAGTACGCGTAAAGGAAGTACGCATAAAGGAGTACGCCAAGGGAAGTACGCATAAAGGAAGTATGCGTAAAGGAGTAAAGTTTGCGCGTGAATCTTGTTTTACGCCAAGGCTGGATAGACTTTGTTTTACACGTAAAACAGTCTTGACTTGCGTAATCCAGATTCACGCTGATACGAATAAACATGGGCGTAGAGTTTGATACTACGCTGGAACGAATAAACGTGGGCGTAGAGTTTGATACTACGCTAGCACGAATAAACGTGGGCGTAAGGAACCTCTAGAACTCTAAATTCCATGAAACCTTCAATTTAAGCCAAAAATGGGACTTCTATAGATCAAAATGGGGTATAAAACTTCAAAATACAAAATGTCAAGTTCTAAAATACTTTAGAATCACGAGAGGAAGATAAATGAACCATAAAGATGGGTTCTCATGTGGAAGCAAGGTGCACTTGCCTATGGGTTTTCTTAGGTTAGAGGAGAGGTTAATGGAGAAGAAGAAGAGTAAATGAGAATAAGTGAAGAGAGAGAAAGTAGTTGGTCTTTAAATGGAGATGGTGGTTGATAGGGGGTTGGGTTCATGATGAACCACCCTAAACCAAAACAAACCAACCCAAGTCGAACCCAAGTCAAAATAAGCCAAGTCATGCAAGATTAAGCTGGATAAGTCTGATTATGGGTCAGAATTTCGTACACGTATACTAAAATAAGTATAACGAAAAATGGAGGTGACACCGTCCACAGGGTGCGCGAGAAAGGAACACTGTCACTATCGATTTGGTCGGGACCGATAGGTCAGAATCGGCCAAATTGATCGAATGGGAATGGTTGAATTAAGATCCATTCCATGTTATGGAATGGCTTCTTCGAAACCAAGTCCCATATTCAGCGGGTTGCATCTCAAGGATTGGCTCTGCGACTGAGTCGGGAGAGACCTCCCGTTGCTCTGGTTTTCATGTCGTACTTGATTTCACTTTGGTTTTCGTGAATGCATTTTTGTGAATGTTTTCGATGGGTTTTCATGACTTGTGTTTTCGAGCTTCGCATTCATATCAAAATTCCTTGAATTACACAGTGTTCTAATCAGTTGCTTATGCGATTGCAGGTGATCGCGTAGGCGACGTCAGTGCAGCCAACCAGTCCCTCGCTTGAAGCAAGTCTATGGTGAGTGGATGACCTCCTTCGCCACGACCCTCTATTTCAAAATCAATATGAAGTTAAATGAATGATTGTCATTATAGTATAGAATCAAAGAAATCATGGTACGATTCTTCACGAAACACTTGCTATCAAACTGCCGATATTGAAAATGAAAAACGTGCTTTCTTATGCAATTCCACTTAGCCGATGCAAAACAATGAATGAATCGATTAACGTTTATCGCAACGATATGGCTAAGTGAGTAAATCGATTAAGTTCAAAAGAAAGGCTAAGTTTTGCAACTAAAAGAGAAAGGATAAGGTTCTAGGAAAGAGATAGCATTTTTCAAGACTCTACAAAACGGGTATTGGATAACTTGTCGACAAGGTATAGTTTTCCCGAACGGGACCAATTCGGCCTGGGAGGAACGAGTATAGCAAGCGCCAGCCTTACATCGGCATGGGTTATTCAGGAACTTTCGTGCATGGCTCGCTACCTGCTGCGAAAGGGTCGCCGTCTAACCCAGCTATAGTCCGTGATGGCTTGACATTGCCAGTGACCTTCATACCCTCTTACTGCTTAACTAATGCACGTAACATGGGATGAATATAATAGCTGCTTAATATGTACAATTTTATATGCTTGCCTCAAAACTTGTTGTAAACCCCCAAATTTTTTTTATTTTATTGAGATTTATAAATGTATAATAATTTTCTTTTCCCAAATAATTGGGATAATATGTGGCAACCTATTATGTATAAAAAAAAGGTTTTGTAACAAAATAAGTTTTGCATAATCATATATACTAAGATTATTTTTTCTACTATATAAATACAAATTATGTTTAGACATTTTAGATTGTATTTTAAGAAGTTTTAGAATTTTTGGGACTTTATTTTGGGATATTATTGGTATATAGATAAATTGTAAATTTACAATAACATTTATAAATAAATCATATGTTATCAAAATAAGATTTTGGGAAGAAAAATATATATATATTCTGTTTATTTAAATATTTTAAGAAAATTTTGGTTTTTTATTATTATCTAATGTATGTATGTATGTATGTATGTATGTATGTGTATATATATATATATATATATATATATATATATATATATATATATATATATATATATATATATATATATATAGAGTTATAAATGAACATAGTAGAAAAAAAATTCTAAGGCTACTGTTCCCAAAAGGGGGAACAGTGCCTCTCTAAAACTGATTCACAGCCGAGCACAAGGAAACTACTCCTCTGTGCGAATTGGAACAACACCAATATTCGACCAAATCTTTTCAAAAAAATTTGGGTAGATCATCACCTAATTCTCCTTGATCTAAACCCATAAACAAACTCTAGGATCGATCCAGATTTGAATTTAAAGTCAGATTAGAAATTTACGTATATATATATTTTATATATATATATATATATATATATATATATATATATATATATATATATATGAGGAACCACCGAAAAGTCATCGAAATCAAAAAAATATATATATATATATATGAGGAACCATCGAAAAGTTTATGTCCTCCATCCCTGCACCCCTCCAAGTCATCCAGAGACGTTCGCCAAGTCCCCCCACATCCCACGATCCCACTGCACGCGCTCGGGGCTGCCTCCATCGCCGGAGAGGACCACGAATAGAAGTGTTCCCCTGTTCTCAGGCAGTAACGAACTTTCAGGTATTCAACTTTGGCCCCATGCTTCTCTCCCTATAAGCAGTCAAATTTTGATCTAATTAATCCTAGAGGAAGACCAATTAACCCTCTTTAGATCTATGTAATTTAGTTTTGTACGAAGACTTCGAATTCTCAAGTAAATCATTGCCTAAATCTTCAAAAAACTACAGTTTCGAAATATCATGACATGGTATGAAAACAGCACATACACTGTTTTGGAAGGCAGTTACTTGTCTATCCTTTGACACTTTAGAAAATATGGTTTAACAGGGTTATTAAGAACCTAAACCAGATGGATACCCCACTGATAGTTTAAATTTTCATGGAGTAAATCATCGATAATTCAGTCTCAAAGTTTAGAAAAAATTTGGTTTTTAAATAGTAAATTTCAACAATTCTCATCGATACGGCGTGCGCCCCGACAAACTAGGAGACGTGGTCGTGCACTATACGTATGGAAAGGCGCATATGGATGATTTTGACGTGTGGGAACTGACGGAACTCGATTTCGTTGCGTGTGCGCGACGAAATCAGTGCGTATCCGTCGAGATGCTCCCGTATTGACCTTTATAAACTTGGCCATAACTTTGTGTACGTTCGTCGTATCGAGAAGAAACTTGCGTTAACAGGACCGTATCATTTTTCTGATCCTGTATGCCAAATTTGGTCTGATTCTGAGAAGGTCGAACGGAACGCCTAATTGGCGGGCCCGTGACCCGCTCTAACGGACGAATATGTGCACGGCTCCTCGGAATCCAAAATTGGACATACCGTTGATTTTGTCTTAGAAAAAAAAATCTGTGGACATGTAGTTTGACAACTTTAAAGACCGTAGGTTCTGATGCGCATTTCGGTGCAAAGCGGGTCCAACGACGGACATCGTTTTGACCCGAAATTACGATTTTGCCCCTGTTCTAGAATTTAACTTTTGACAGGCATTTTCTAGGCATATCTTTTATACCAAACTCGTTCGTGATGTTTGTTTCAGCATCCGGAGCTCCTTGTGGAATTTGACTTTCGTGTTGACGATTCTGACTGTTAGATTTTGCTACATCTTGTACCCCCCTCAGACAAGACACCTTGCCATTCGCTGTTTATTTATTTAGCTCATATTTCATACATTATTCATTATTTTTTATGCAAAATAAACTATGATACATGGCATAACCTGTTAGAACTTACTGTTCAGTTATATTTCATGTATTGTATTATTTTTCTTACACATTAAACCTAGATCTCCAGTTCTTTATCATTTTTTATGCAAAATAAACTGTGTGTTGTATACATAGGCCTTGACACATTTATACCACGTTGTTGTGAGTCACATATAGGACTCGGACAAGCGTGATTGGCTGCCACCAGTACGTGTAAGTCGTGCGTTAGGAAATAACTGCTAATAGAATTGCATGCTAGAAGACTTATCAGTTATGAGTTGGCATTGGGCGGAAAGAACATGATTGGAAGTTGACTACCACCCTATCTATCGTAGACTCGCTCGCTACTGAGAAACGATAGGTAGACTATATGCTATAGACTCGCTCGATACTGAGAAATAGTATATGATGTTGTGACTCGCTACTGAGGAACTGTATTTTTTTTTTGACTTGACCCGGTAGTCATGCGACCATGAACTGTTCTTAAAATGCATTCACTTAGATTTGGTTAGGCACCCTTATCCGTTAGGTATGAGTACTCTTGGTTTGGGTACTTGTATCTGACCGTGGCTTAGAACAATAACTTGTCGCAGATTTGTTCGCCACACCTTGTCCTTGTTTGGTTGTAGGTGTGGCTTACTACTTCGATGAGAAGGTGTTGAACCTTGTCGGGGTTCGGATACCATATTGGGTCATGGCATGGAAAGATACGTCATCGTGAATTAGTTTACCATCTCCTGTCCTTGTTTGGTTGGGGGAATGGTACGCTAGTTCAATAGGTGTGTATTGGACAATGTTATAATCTAATCTTACTTATATTATTGAGCATTATTTATTCAGTTTATATGGCATGATATTATGTGTCCTGTTACGTCCCTCTGAGGACCTGGTTATTCCGTCAGGTGTGTGCTCTTGTCTTTCGCAGGTGTTCTAGCCGTGGCCATGATCATCACTATTTCTTCGAGGATGATTGCACTTTGATCGTCTTCGCTTCGCTTGCCAAACTCTTTCTTTTGTTATGTATTCTTTTTCATAGTTGGTAGTGGATTTGTCTCCGCCCAACTACATGTACCAATGACAATTCATAGTTGATTATATGATATCTTTTATTTTTGTATTTTGTGGATGAGATTAGTTAGTTATGGTTTACTGCATTTTACAGCTTATGTATTCATACGAGATTTCCATATATTGGAGTGTACTTCATATGTATACAGCTGGCATGTCTACATTCCTAGTCCTACGTATTTTGGGACAGAAGCGTTACATGTTTTTGTAGTGGCCCATGCAGGTCACAGCATATCGTATCGGCTACATAACTGTGCTGATACGAGCCTGCATATAGGATTAAAAATTAGCAATCTTATCTACATGTTTGATACCTTCCTTGATTCCTCTTCAAACTCTCATTGACTGCTTGACTTGCATCTAGCTTGAAATTGTTCTAATAAAATTTTTATATCTCGTGCCAGAAAATAAATCCTCATAGCGGTAGCATTGCCCCACTTGCTATCACCTCAGGTAACTCGGCAGCCCAAGAGAAGGAAATTCACTCACAGCATCCTATAATAATATCAACCATGCCGTCTCAGCCAGACCAGACAACCCCACCTACTCACCAGCATCCCCAAGCCTTTGAACCCCAGTTAGTTCAGCCTGTTCAGCAGACCCCTTTACCCCAGGGAGGGTATACTCCACTACCCCTTCATCAGAATCTACCTCAAACAAGACCGCAGATGCCTATGCCCCCGATTGATGGAGATGATACCAATCGGTTCCTTTATACTTTATTGCAGGCTCAATGGCAGCAAAATGAGCTATTGAGATAAGATGTGATGGTCCCACTTAATAGACCCCCATCTCCACCACCAGCCTAAGTACCAGTACCTCTACCAAGGCCCCATTCATCCGTAGACAGTATTTCAGATTTCATCCAAATGAAGCCGAAGACTTTCAAGGTACCGAAAGCCCACTAGAAGTTTCTTCATGGCTTATTAGCACATAGAAGAAGTTAAGGGCATCACAGTTGCCTAAAGAAGATTGGATGACCGCAGTTGATTTATTACTCGAGGACAATGCTCATCATTGGTAGAAGGCGGAGAAGAGGCGCCTGGGTACCAATCAGTCATGGAAAGAGTTCTACAAACTCTTCAACGAAAGGTACTTTCCAACCGCTGCTCGGAATGTACTGTATGATCAGTTCCTCCACCTCAAACAATACGACAAGTCGGTTGACGACTATGATGCAGAAGTTAGCCGACTGAGCAGATTTGTCGAGGGATTGATACCGACGAAGAAAGAGAAGGTGAAAAGGTTTCATAATGGATTAAGGCCCGAGCTTAAAACACACACCACTGTGTAATACAGAATTTTGTACGCCACAATATTAGAAGAAGCTAGAAGTCAGGAGATCCTTCACAAGGAAGCACAACAAACTCAAAGATACTATGCCCCAATAGACTTTCCAGTTCAACTTGGTTCAGGAGGCCCCGAACGACGACTTACTGCATAATATCAACAGCAAGCCGTGCCCTACCAAATTCCAAGTACAATAACCTGTCAGTTTTGTGGAAGAAGAGGGCATTAGCAGAAGGACTGTCGTCGACGACTAAAGTGTTGCTTCAATTACGGTTCTAATGAGCATAAACTTCGAGATTGTCCCAACCGACATGCCACACACAGTTTAGCTCCAGCACCATCACAGCAACAGTTACGAGGGCCTAAAACTCTCGGACCAGGTGCACCACAACCACTTTCCCTAGAAGAATATCAGGAGGGACCAGCCTTGGTGGGTCAGACACCAGAGTATAGGTCTGCTAGCGAAGAGATGAATAATCTTAGGCAAGGACAAGCATTCACCATGACAGTGCTAGACACCCTTCCCGAGTTGACAGATACCACAGGTGTTATTCTAGTTAATATATTATTGATGAACCTTCATTTGTGTCATATCCATGCATAGAATAGTTATCTCGTTCTTCCTAAACACATTGGATTTAAGAGTTAGCATTTGCACTGCAGGGTACTACCTATAAACATCTTTAATAAACCCATAAACCGTATCATAGCCAGACTTGCGTAGAATAACGATTAAGGATTTGGTCAAAAAGGATTTCCAAGACATGCCTTAGAGTTAGATACCTTTTTGTAGACCTTATATATGTAAAACGGCCCATGTCCTCGGTTTGTATGTCATTATAGTGCTTCATGCCAGGAGAATTCCCATGGAAACACAAGGATGACATACACAATATCCTTCCATCTATTCGAAATCACTTCGTCCTTGATTCATATCCACCGCATCATGTTATCTGTTACCCTTTGATATCAAGTCAAGGTATGATACCACGACTTGGAATATTTCTAACTTTATCAATTATAAATTCGTGCCCTGGTTTTAATTTGGAGAGAGGAATTTCTGGAGATTATAGATTGAATGCCCTCTAGACTTCTTTTACCAATTGATTAGGATAAATTGGTTTCCACTAGATGATAAATTAGTGCCTCATGAACACCCACTTTCTATTTAGATCATTTGGTGTCCTCGATCGTGACCTTGCTATTCGGAGCACGAGACCCGATGTTACCTTCAAACAAATTCCATATACGAGATCTAGACGAGCTCACCATCATCTAGGTATATCATGTCCCACTAAAACACGTCTCCTTGTACTCTATTTTTTTATGTGACTTTCTGGTCAAAATGACTAAACTATAACCTCTACCATGATACCAAAATACTTTTTGACTTCAATTAGAGATCCAACCCTAACTAACTCTTTTGACGCTATATGTGATTGTGTTCTACCTAATTCCTTAAATGCTTAAATTTGTGCTTTATCTTGATTACTTGACCCATTGTCCCATCACACTACTAGCTTAACTCTTGTAAGTTGGGTAGAATACCTCACGGCCCAACAAAGCCTTTGTCCTTATGACCCATGTTGATAAGTTTACTCAGACTATAAATTCAGAGGACACTAACTTAGCTAGCCAACCAAGCCAACTACATAGGCCCACACTTCGGACAAGACTTGATTTTAAAAGATCTTGGACTATTTAATTTCCTTCATCATTACCTCCGGTATATTTTGACTACCTTATGCTGCTAATTTAGTCTTAGCTTTGCAAGCTTATTCTTTTATCGAGCTTGTTCATGACATATGTGTTATTGGGTGCACTCACTAACATATTATCTAATCAGAACCGGTGCATGATGGTCTGATCAACCTGTTGCACTTTGGTTCGTTGTACTTATATTATCCTACGTGGATGGAGACATAGTAAAACTTGTCCCTAGAGTCTCATCCGCGACAGTTTTGGCAATTCTCTTCGAATTATTTTTGTCGCCTATGAACTTCTTAATTTGTACCTAATAGCATCATCTTGAACCCTTTATTGTTCTTGTTTTAGAGAGACAATGCACTGTACTTGAGAAATGGATCCACGTATCACTTTAGTCATGTGGCTATATCCTCGCCTTAAACTACTCCTTCTATCCCTCAACTCCTTCTACCCCTTAACCCCATCTACCCTAATATTCATAAATTTCGAGGATAAAATTCTTGTAAGTTGGGTAGGATGTAAACCCCCTAAATTTTTTTATTTTTTGTTTTATTTTATATAGTTTATAAATGTATAATAATTTTTTTCAAAAATAATTGGGATAATATGTGGCAACCTATTATGTATAAAAAAAGGTTTTGTAACAAAATAAGTTTTGCATAATCATATATACTAAGATAATTTTTCCTACCATATAAATACAAATTATGTTTAGACATTTTAGATTGTATTTTAAGAAGTTTTAGAATTTTTGGGACTTTATTTTGGGATATTATCGGTATATAGATAAATTGTAATTTTACAATAACATTTATAAATAAATCATATGTTATCAAAATAAGATTTTGGGAAGAAATATATATATATATAAATATATAAATATATATATATATATATATATATATATATATATATATATATATATATATATATATATATAATGTTTATTTAAATGTTTTAAGAAAATTTTGGTTTTTTATTATTATCTAATGTATGTATGTATGTATGTGTATTTATATATATATATATATATATATATATATATATATATATATATATATATATATATATATATATATATATATATAATATATATAAATATATATATATATATATATATATATATATATATATATATATATATATATATATATATATATATATATATATATATATATATATTTTATATATATATATATAGTTATATATAGTTATAAATGAACATAGTAGAAAAAAATTTCTAAGGCTACTGTTCCCCAAAGGGGGAACCGTGCCTCTCTAAAACCGATTCACAGCCGAGCACAAGGAAACTACTCCTCTGTGAGAATTGGAACAACACCAATATTCGACCAAATCTTTTCAAAAAAAAATTGGGTAGATCCTCATCTAATTCTCCTTGATCTAAACCCATAAACAAACTCTAGGATCGATCCAGATTTGAATTTAAGTCAGGTTAGAAATTTTCGTATATATATATATATATATATATATATATATATATATATATATATATATATATATATATATATATATATGAGGAACCATCAAAAAGTTCATCTCCTCCATCCCTGCACCCCTCCAAGTCATCCAGAGATGTTCGCCAAGTCCCCCCACATCCCACGATCCCACTGTACATGCTAAGGGCCGCCGCCATCGCCGGTGATCGCCGGAGAGGACCACGAACAGAAGTGTTCCCCTGTTCTCAGGCAGTAACGAACTTTCAGGTATTCAACTTTGGCCCCATGCTTCTCACCCTATAAGCAGTCAAATTTTGATCTAATTAATCCTACAGGAAGACCAATTAACCCTCTTTAGATCCATGTAATTTAGTTTAGTACGAAGACTTCAAATTCTCAAGTAAATCATTGCCTAAATCTTCGAAAAACTACATTTTCGAAATATCGTGACATGGTATGAAAACAGCACATATACTGTTTTGGAAGGCAGTTACTTGTCGATCCTTTGACACTTTAGAAAATATGGTTTAACAAGGTTATTAAGAACCTAAACCAAATGGATACCCCACTGATAGTTTAAATTTTCATGGAGTAAATCATCGATAATTCAGTCTCAAAGTTTAGAAAAAATTTGGTTTTTAAATAGTGAATTTCAACAATTCTCATCGATACGGCATGCGTCCCGACAAACCGGGCGACGTGGTCGCGCACTATACGCATCGAATGGTGCGTATGGATGTTGTTGACATGTGGAAACTGACGGAACTCGATTTTTTTGCGTGTGTGCGACGAAATCAGTACGTATCCGTCGAGATACACCCGTATCGACCTTTTGCAAACTTGGCCATAACTTCGTCTACGTTCGTCATATCGAGACGAAACTTGTGCCAACGAGACCGTATCATTTTTCTGGTCTTGTATGCCAAGTTTGGTCCAATTCTGAGAAAGTCGAACGGAACGCCTAATTGGCGGGCCCGCGACCAGCTATAACGAGCAAATTTGTGCGGGTCCTCGGAATCCAAAATTGGACATACCATTGAGCTCATCTCGAAAAAATAAATCTATGGACATGTAGTTTGACGACTTTAGAGACCGTAGGTTCTGACGCGCATTTCGGTGCAAAGCGGGTCCAACGGCGGACATCGTTTTGATCCGAAATTATGATTTTGCTCCTGTTCTAGAATTTAACTTTTGGACAGGCATTTTCTAGGCTTATATTTTATTCCAAACTCGTTTGTGATGTTTGTTTCATCATCCGGAGCTCCTTGTGGAATTTGACTTTCGTGTTGACGATTCTGACTGTTGGATTTTCCTACATCTCGCACCACCCTCAGGCAAGACACCTTGCTATTTGCTGTTTATTTATTTAGCTCATATTTCATGCATTATTCATTATTTTTTATGCAGAATAAACTATGATACATGGCATAACCTGTTAGAACTTACTGTTATGTTATATTTTCTGTTATGTATTATTTTTTTTACACATTAAACCAAGATTTAAGAGACCACCTTGTGTGTTACATACATAGGCCTTGACACATTTATACCACATTGTTGTGAGTCACATATAGGACTTGGACAAGCGTGATTGGCTTCCACCAGTACGTATAAGCCATGCGTTAGGAAATAACTGCTAACAGAATTGCATGCTAGAAGACTTAGCAGTTATGAGTTGGCATTGGACGGGAAGAACATGGTTGGAAGTTGACTACCCCCTGTCTATCATAAACTCGCTCGCTACTGAGGAACGATAGATAGACTATATGCTATAGACTCGCTCGATACTGAGAAATAGTATATGGTATTGTGACTCGCTACTGAGGTACTATATTTTTCTTGACTTGACCCGGTAGTCATGCGACCATAAACTGTTCTTAAAATGCATTCACTTAGATTTGGTTAGGCGCCCTTATCCGTTAGGTATGAGTACTCTTAGTTTGGGTACTTGTATCTGACTGTGGTTTGGAACAATAACTTGTCGCGAATTAGTTCGCCACACCTTGTCCTTGTTTGGTTGTAGGTGTGGCTTACTACTTTGATGAGAAGGTATTGAACCTTGTCGGGGTCCGGATAGCAAATTGGGTCATGGCATGGAAAGATACGTCATCGTGAATTAGTTTACCATCTCCTGTCCTTGTTTGGTTGGGGGAATGGTACGCTAGTTCAATAGGTGTGTAATGGACCATGTTATGATCCAATCTTACTTATATTATTGAGCAGTATTTATTCAGTTTATATGGCATGATATTATGTGTCATGTTACGTCCCTCTGTGGACCTGGTTATCCCGCCAGGTGTGTGCTCTTGTCTTTCGTAGGTGTTCTAGCCGTGGCCATGATCATCACTATTTCTTCGAGGATGATTGCACTTTGATCGTCTTTGCTTCGCTCGCCAAACTCTTTCTTTTGTTATGTACTCTTTTTCATAGTTGGTAGTGGATTTGCCTCCGCCCAACTACATGTACCAATGACAATTCATAGTTGATTATATGATATCTTTTATTCTTATATTTTGTGGATGAGATTAGTTAGTTGTAGTTTACTGCATTTTACAGCTTATGTATTCATACGAGATTTTCATATATTGGAGTGTACTTCGTATGTATACAGCTGGCATGTCTACGTTCCTAGTCCTATGTATTTTGGGACTGGAGCGTTACACATGTTAACATGCAAATCGATCAGGATGGTTAGAAAGATCACTGAAATAGCTAGTTAACATGTTTATAAAATTGTTTGAATCAAATACAGAGCTTAGATTTTAATTAGGCATTCGCCTGTACATGTGGTCGTACTGATCCTCGCTCTTTGCAGGTCCGTGAATCAGGAAGGACGTGCCAACTAGCTCAGCGACGTTCGTGATTTTGAAGCTTCGACCGCGCGTCGAAGACTTTTCCTGCAACTTCATTTTTGAAGACTCTCAACTGTCCAAGAAAGATGGCTCAGCATCCCTCCATTCCAGGTCACTGGAATACTCTGTTGTATATTGAGGGATGTGTACAATGTTTGGAACGGCTATCTCATCGGCACTCTTTTCTAATTGAGTCATGTTGTAGCCCGTACGGCGTGAGTCCTGTATTGGAGTCTGTAAATGATGTTCATTATCAATAAAGATCAAAGTTCTCTTTACTTAATGTGTGTTTCGATTTGTCTGCTTGCTCTCTTAGATCTCGTGTTTCGGATTACATTATGACTATGCCTTGTGCGATCGCAAATTAGGTTCGCACGGCATCACACCCGGAGGACGACTATCGATTCGATGGAATTGGGGCGTGACATATAGAGGTCATATTGCCTAGAGCAGATGGCATGTTAGCTAACCTTCAGATGTAATCATCCTTAGTTGATAGGATCAAGGCATCTTTGCCTGCAGATGCTCGATTTCGGAGAGTCCGAGAGAGGTCAGAGGTTGGAGAGCAGACAGGCTTGAGGATCCCTGAGGATAGGACATTGGGATGTGGAGATCGTATATATGTTCCGAATAGAGAGTTGCGATAAGAGTTGATGGCAGAGGCTCACAATTCTATATATTCCATTCATTAGGAGGTACTAAGGTGTATCGGGACTTGAGATAACATTTCTGGTGGCATGGAATGAAGAGGGAGATAGCCCATTTTGTGGCTAAGTACTTGGTGTGTCAACAAGTCAAGGCTGAACATCAGAGGTCTGTAGGATTATTACATCCACTTTCAATTCCCGAGTGGAAATGCGAGCATATTTGTAACGTCTCAGTCCCAAAATACGTAGGACGAGGATACGTATATATTCCAGCTAAGCATCTAGAGGACTCCAGCCCAGATCGAATACGTATAAGTTGTCTGGTTATTTTAGACCAAGTATATCTCAATCCACTAAATATCGGTAACAGTAACGAATCAAGTGCAGTAAGGCTAATCAGACCATAATACACTGATTCTAGAATAGATAAATATGTTAGAGTGGATCCCCAATAACATATTTATCATGAACAAGCTAGAGGAAAGTTGAGGCTTGTACAAGACTAGGCTATAATGCAGCAAGAATCAAATATATGACAAAATCTAATTACGGAAGAGAAAGATAAAACATTAACTAAATATACCTGCAGTCTTGGTATAGCAATCATCCTCCATCAGTGTACCATACTTTTATCTAATACCTGGAGAGATCATCGGGTCCTCAGAGGACTAGCAAGACACATAATATACATGCCTACTGTACAGTAAATAACATGCAAGAAAAATAGGAATAACGAATAGAGGAAAGGATAACACATAAATAAACTCTACAGATGGTGACATGTCATGAGAATATAATATTAATCATGGCTATATGTGCATGTGATAAAACTGTAGCCCGGAGAGGCACTAACAGTCCTATAACAGGTGCTCTATCCTAGCCCGATGAGGCACTAACAATAGAGGTATAGCCACAGCTAAAAAATAATTCTCTCCTAAGGTACTAGGAACTCAAGTCTATCTAGTCATGTCCAAGTCAAGTACGGGTCAAACAGGTCAGGGAAAACATGGCACAGGCATATTAATACTATCACTAGATACGAACAAGATAGAAAAGATAGAACAAGTAAATATGGAAAAAAAAAGTAACAATCTACGTGCATGTGAAACTAAAAAGTAACCATAAATGAAGCAAGAGAAATATATAACCAAGCAAGAAGGAATGTAACTATAGAAAAGCATGTAAATACTGTAAAGCGGGCCGTGCAGAAGCGGGCTATTTGACGTGAAGACGAGATGGCGGTGATCTCGTGGGCCACATTCAGGAAAGGATTCGAGACTGAATATCTTTCTGCAGCCTTACGAGAGGAAAAAATAAATAAATTTATACATTTGAGGCAAAAAAATATGACAGTACGACAGTACGCGGCCGAATTCAACAAACTGGCCAAATTTGCTAGAGCATATCTACCAATAACTGCAAGTCGAGCTCGACGATTCGAAGTGGGCCTGCGTTCCTCTATTCGTGCCCATGTTTCGGTTCCCGAATACAAAACCATGGGCAAGGCACTCAACCATGCCCTTTGTCTAGAGTTCGAGTATCCTCCTGCTATTACTGGCGCTATTTACTTTAATAACTAACGCCATAGTAATATGGGAGGCAACAATGCACACAAGCGTCAAAATTGCGACAACGAAGGCGACAACCAGACAAAGGATCGAATAGTCTACAATTTCTGCCACAAGGGGGGCACGTAGCCAACGAGTGCCGATTGAAGTGTGGAGCATACTTTGGATGCGGCCGAATGGACCACATTGCACGCAATTGTCTGTAGAAGCCGAACCAGCGCCCCCAACAACATCAACAGATCCGAGGCCAAGCACCTCGGGCTCCACAGACTGCACCACAGAATGGCCAGGACCGTCGCCCCAATGCTCAGGGCCGCGTCTATGCCATGACTCGAGACGAAGCGTTCGCATTTGACATAGTCGTGACAGGTATACTGTATTTCAATAATAAGCCTGCTCGTATATTGTTTGATTCAGGTGTCACGTATAGTTTTATATCGGTAGACTTCACCGTCGAGCACAAATTTCTCCTAACATCGTTGGGTCTTGATCTTACTGTTAATATATCGTCGGGCATGCCACTACTTACAAATTTAGTCTGCGAAGACGGAATCATCTGTATAGGATGTCAAAAGATCAGTCTTGATGCAATAGTCCTAGATATTAAGGACTATGATATCATTCTGGAGATAGATTGGCTCGGTCCGTACAATACAACCATAGACTGTGCTGAAAAGATGGTCACATTTCGTATACCTGGAGTGCCTGAATTCTGCTACTCATATGGTGAGGCATCACCGACCTGCATGGTAATCTCCGCAATATCTGCTCGACGGATGCTACATTTCGGGTACGAAGGCTATCTAGCGTCCATTTGAGACATGCGAAAGGATGGTGCAAACGCAGGATAGACTGACGTTATGGCAGAATTCCCAGATGTGTTTCCCGATGAACTACCCGGTATGCCACCCGATCGAAAGATTAAGTTCACTATCGATACATTCCCCGATACCCGACCGATCTCTAAAGCCTCGTACATAATAGTCCCTGCAGAGCTTAAAGAACTCAAAGTATAGTTGCAAGAGTTGCTCGACAAGGGATTCATATGACCCAGCATCTCGCCATGGGAAGCGCCCGTGCTTTTCGTCAAGAAAAAAGATGGCTCACTGCATCTTTGTATCGATTACCGTGAGATGAATAAAGCCACCATCCGGAACAAATATCCCCTGCCCCACTAGACGATCTGTTTGATCAGCTGCAAGGAGCTACGGTGTTCTCTAAAATTGATCTTCGCTCGGGTTACCATCAACTCAAGATCAAGCCGGACGATGTGCCGAAGTCTGCCTTTCGCACTCGATACGGCCACTAAAAATGTAACGCCCTAGTCCCAAAATACGTAGAACTAGGAACGTAGACATGCCAGCTGTATTCATACGAAATACATGGGTCTCGTATGGATACATAAGCTGTAAATGTAGTAAAACCGAGGCTAACTGATCGCATCCACAAAATGAAAGAATAAAAGATGTCATATAATCAACTATGAATTGTCATTGGTATATGTAGTTGGGCGGAGACAAATCCACTACCAACTATGAAAAGAAATATATAATAAAAGAAAGATTTTGGCGAGGGAAGCGAAGACACCCCAAGTGCAATCATCCTCGAAGAAATAGCGATGACCACGGCTAGAACTAGAACACCTGCGAAAGACACACACCTGGAGAGATAACCAGGTCCCCAGAGGGATGTAACAAGACACATAATATCATGCCAATAACTGAATAAATAAAGCTCAACAGAAAAGTATATGTGACTACACAAATAAGGTCCTTAACCATTCTATGTAAAAATGCACTATGAAGACAACATTCCACACAAGGGCTCTCGAGACTAGAAACACGGCGCATTAGCGTTTCAACCAAGGCACTAGTGGCATCTAGAGAAAAGTAAATACACGGCCCTTTAGCACTCGGGTGAGAGCTAAGGGGCATCTAGAGGAAAAATAAATAACGGCCACTAGCTCTTGGGTGAGTCACTAACGGCAGCTAGAGGTGTCACGACCCGCACCCACTGTGAGGGTACAAGCACGTAACAACACCCAGCCTACGCCGCAGTGTCGGTGGTAGAACGCTGTCCTAGGTTACTATTTAATCAACAAATCACGCAATTATATAATGTACTTGTCAAATCTCAACTCCGAACGGAGGACAAGTATAGATATAATGAATCTCAATCACAGTCTAAGAACGATAAGATATCCCAGAAGATATAACTAAAGGCTAAAACAGAAATAAATCCAACAACTAAATAATATAATCTCAGACAATCTCAACTACAAACTCAACTTATATTCAACTCTAGTTCTAAAACATGAAAGCTAAAATATGACAACTAGCTAAACTCCAGATCACTCATGAGTGTCGGGGCCATAGGTAGCTAAACCATCTCCACAGTAATATGTAGGGCATGTGTCCTCAGGGCAATCATCTATAAAATTTTACAACAGGTCAGTCAGGATAGGAATGAGTACAACTCATCAAGAAAACCCAAGTAAATGACAGGGAACTATAAAGCAGTTATAGACAGTTTTATTGATGACAATGGCAGTTTATATACAGGTGATGGTATAGAGAACGGATAAGATATAAGAAAAGTAAGTAACTAAAACAAGAGAAGAATGATGGCAATGAAGACTGTAAAAAAATAAATCTAGCTGAACTAAAGTAACATAATAAGTCCAGTCAGTAAATGTAAAACAAGTGTATCTACTATAAATCCAGTACGAGATGAATCTAATACAAGATGAATCCAGTACAAGATGATTCTAGGTAGTGATCAAGAATCCAGGTGAGTCCAGCTATTCTAATAGTGTGTTTTAAAATACCGAGATCGACATGTAAACGGCTGTGGGTAATCAGGCATACCTCTCACTGATCAGGCGAGAGATGGCTATGCTTCCAGTAGATTCCAGTTAGAGATTCCAGATTTGGGGTATGTCTACAAATCTTAATCAATATTTTCCTGCCACGTAATACAAATGAATCCAGAATTCGATACGAGAATCGAGATGAGTCCAGCCAAAATATGATGATTCCAGAAATAGATTCCGGAATGATTCTAGTGATTCCAGTAATAGAGGCCAGATAATATGGTAAGTGTGTCGCATACATGAATCCAGAAATGTCCATACGTGTGGTAACAGAGAATCACATAAAACTAAATAGAACTGAAATACAGTAACTGGCAAATAAATGAGAGAACTATTAGAGAATGTACTCACCTGATACTCTGAAAAGAGTAGTGTAATGTCAGATGTCTGCACCGGAGTCACAGTATCCTAAATAGAACAATACCGGTTATAATATGTTCAAAATAAGACAGATGATTTTTATGATGTATCTACATGATTTCTAGTCAATCTAGGTCAAAGTCAACTCTAAGTCAAACCTGGTCAACTGTCTAGGTCCAAGTCAAACTTGGTCAACTTTTGGTTAACCCAAGTCAATACTCTAGTCAAACTAGGTCAATTGGTCACATCCAGAATAATGTTGACTTTTGGTCAACTTTAGTCAACCTGGACAAGTCAAACTAAGTCAACTAGGTCAAGCCTAAGCCAAACAAGTCCCACTTGGCCTAACCAGCCTATTCTAGCAAGCACACCCAATTTCTAGGCTATACAAGCCAACCACACACCTACACTGGCATTCAAGCCATAAACACAGGTTTATGAGCCATAGGCTATATGCCTAGGCTAATCACATAGGGATACACCTAAGTGCAATGTGCCATGCATATAGGCTATAGGCCATATAGGTTATATCACACATATAGTATGCACATTACATTAATATAATATCACACATATTCACCATATTATTATCAAGCATATAGATATATATATACATACATAGAGTGATATAGAGAGAGAGGGGTAATGGCATGTGTTTGTGTGTATGTGTGATACCACAATAGGTGATTTATGACCAAGTGTGAGAGCCATGTGTGTGTAATAGGTTTTAGGCATTTAGTGAAACAAAATGAATCATTACATTGCATGTGTGTGTGTGTCTACATGTGAGGGTGTGTGTGGGTAGGGTCATGTGTGTGTCATGTGTGTAAGAGTGGACAAGTGACAGGAACAATGTGTGTGTGTGTATAAATCTAACATGTGTCAAACTCAGAAATTTTAGCCCAAAACAGTGATGTGTAACATACGTGTGGGTGTGTGATTATAAACAAACAATAGTGTATGTGTGTAGAGTGGTATTAGTTGACAGTAAACAATCTCAGGAAATTGGACAAATCTCAGGAACCCAAGTCCAAGGCATTCAATCCATACAGTTGAAAATCTTTAATGGACAGAACAAAAGGATGGGCTGAACATATATATACAATCTGGATATCCATAATCCAGTGTGTGAAGTAGAGTTGTTCTCAGGAATTTTAAATGTACAGTCCTATATGATAGTTCTATAGTCCAATTCCAACACAATTTGAATCTCCACTTCTAACACCACATCAACCAACTCAATGTGAAACTTAATCATTCCAACAACACTAACAGTGACTAACCAATGTACATGGACTTAACATGATAAATTAAATACCAAGTTCAGTATTTTAGAAGGGAAATCCAATAACAGTTCAAACCGAAATGGCCGTTCACTCAACACCATTCCAAATCAAAAACCCATTAATCAATTGTTCTAACTCAATTACAAATTAACATTTAAGTAACTAACAAACAGGTGATTGAATAAGCATGTAATTGAATCTTAAATTCTCAGTTTTTGAATAGAAATTAGAAATCAGAATCAGGAGTTATTCCTGGACTGTGTGTATCAGTCCAGTCCCATTGGACACCCCCAACCCATATTCGAAATCCTATTCTTTAGTACAAAGCCTCAACTAATGTGTAAAACCAACCTAGCAAGTCCTATTACACATGTAGGAATCACTTTAGTGATTTAAAACAACATCTAAATCAGATAAAAAAGGGAAATCAATTCAGAATTTCGAATTAAACACATGGTATCAGTGAACATAGGGAATCTTTGATTTGATTTACAAAAACATGATAACATGAAGAAATAAAGGTTGGTAATGTTGGTGTCTTGCAAGAGAGTATTGGGAGTATGTCCCAGTGTCCACGAATAGGACACAATCAGTCCAATCACCCACACGACACACAAAACAGAAAACAGTGTACATAAGCATCGTGCACGTGTGTCGAGTGAGGTAGAGACACGTGCGTTGCACCAAATGTGACGTGGTCGTGCACACGTGTCCACCTAGACTAGGGGGACGTGTCCAAGTGCTTGCACGAACCCCAAGATATGTCGTGTCCTAGTTTTAAAGCCGTATTAGTGGCTCGAAATTGCGTGTGTGCGTGTCTGGGCATTTCGATGCGAGCTCGAGAACTTCCTCGACTCGCAACCAAGTGCCACGAAACTTGGTGAGGGTCTAGTCAGACATGGGACCCATCACCTCACCAAATTCCACGTGTCCTAGTGAAGTGTCGTGTCCTGTGTCAGCCCCAAAATGAAGGGGATGCGCACAGCGTGCACGAGCAGGCATGAGACTGTGCAGCCTCGTTTCCTTTGTGCACAGACAACGAGAACCCACAAAATTTTGTGGGGGTCCTGTAAGTCAGTGCCTGCACCCACACACTAATTTTTGTGGTGTCTCGTGTCGTGTCGTGTCCGTAAAGGCACTCGAACAGCAGGACAGCCGTACGGGCCTGTGCGCAGTATATCACACGAGTTGTGTGTCCATTTTGGACACGAAATGCGCACAAAAACCAACTTAGTCCTCAACATAATTAATGTACACATCAAGAGCTTCAAAATCATGTAATTAGTTTAGCAAAAATCGAAAATAAAATCCTTAGAGGCATTTCATCGAACACGAAATTCACCCATTCCAAACTGACACGAAATTCACCCAAATTTCAGGGACAGCTAGGGGACTCCTAGATCTAGCCCTACATGCAAAGAAAATCGACATTTAAATCAATTTAAAGAGTTTTACCTATAGGTGCAAATTGCATGAAAAAGCTCCAAATGGGGGGTGTTCTTTTTGATGGCCAAATGCTCCAAATTGATCCCAAACTGAAATAGCTCTCCACCAACAGTCCTTAAACTTAAATTAGAACCCAATGCAAAAGATTAGGATGAAAAAGGAGATCAAATGAATAAAATAGGAATTTTTTGGAAGGGGAAACTTACCTTTCTTTTCTCCAAGTGTTGGAATGATAAAAAGTGGCAAGCCCTAATGAACAAGTGTTTATATAGGGTGGGGATCCCTATGTGGCTGTTCATAGGTTCAATAATTAGGGTTAGGGTTCACTAAATGGCCCATGGGCTTAAGTCATGATTAATTAAATAATTAAGCCATAAGTCATTTCATGAAATCACAAGCCATGACTTAAATTCACTAAACCAAATCCCCTCATTCTAAAACTATTCTCTAATGACTAAAATAGGTTAACTCAAGTTAGGCTAGGGTTACCATAGCTAGGGCTAGCTTCTAGGCTAGTCCACTAGGTCTCAACAAGTCAAAGTCAACTAGAATTCACCAATTCAACAAATCACCAAATAATTCAAATAAGTCAAAATGACCAAATTATCCCTAGGCTAAAAATGATAATTAAGTCCTCATAATGACATGGTTAGGCTCTAGGTCATGCAGTCTCTCATGTTTCACTAGCAGCACATCAAAATCATAAGTCATGACTTAAACCAGTTTTTAAATAGTTTAAAACTTGTTAAAAATCCCTAAAAATCATAATATGAATCAAATATCAATAATAAATAATTATAATTACAAAATTTCAAAATTACCCTCATCTGGAAAACTGGGTGTTACAATCCTACCCACCTTAGGAAAAATTTTGTCCTCGAAATTAAGATGATCGTACCCTTCCTAGGTCAAACTTCCAATCAATCAAAGTCGAAGCAACACAATCCTACTGGTCAAGATTTCACAGTCTCGATCGGGGTGGCTACACTATCTGGCAAATCACAAACGATATCCTGGCACGTACTAATAGAATCACACAGGAAAGTGGGAAAAGAAGAATGAGAAGGACAACCTGCTAATCCATCACCTGCAGCGTCAGTCTCCTCGACCGCCATCGCAAAAGCTCCACCCCTCTGGTGCTGAGCTACAGGTGGCCTAGCTCCCTCAAAAGGAGGTGCAAAGGGACAGTCTATCTTCTGGTGGGCTTCAGACCCACAGGAATAGCAAACCTTCAGCCTCTTCCTACACTGCTCCCTGGTGTGTCCCAACTTCCTGCAGTAGGAACAACTGATCGTCTTCGGGTCCTGACCCCGATACTGATGATGCAGCTGCTGAACCATCACTGGTGCCCGGGTCTGCTGAATCTGAACGTGAGGCCTCTTGGCCTGGCCTCTGCTGCTGCTACCACTCTGGAAGTCACGACCCTTCTTCAACTTCAATCCTAGGTCGTCCTTCGCTACCATAGCCCCAGAAAATATCTCTGCAAAGGTAGCATTCTGGTCGCTCTTAGTCAGCGACCGAACCTTCCTAATCAAGCCTCGGCGGAACTTCCTCGCCTTCGTCTTCTCAGTCAAGTCATCTATGAACCGGGCCAATCGATAAAACTCCCTTCAGCTACTGTTTGGTTTCCTTGAACCAGACCCTCAAACTGTGCCTCTATGCCTCCCAAGGCCACATCAGGAAAGAACTGCTTCTTGAATAGTTCCTTGAACTGGGCCCAAGTCTGGCCCTTAACTCCCATCCTGGGATCTGTCTGGTACCACGCACGGGCTAAGTCCTACATATGACTGCCTGCCGCCTCGATATGGAGTCGATCTGGTATCTCTGCCAGCCTGAATATCTCCTCGATATGCTCTATCCAGTCGTTTGCATAATAAATGCCCTCAGTGCCCAGGAACTCTCTGGGATGCATCTTCTGAAAGTCCTGTATATCCTTCTCCTTTCGACGAGGCTGCTGCTGCTCCCCCTGAACAGTCACTATCTCCACAGTAGTACGAACTAGCTGATGTGCCTCGTCAATCCCCTGACGAAAATCGGTCGTCTGTCGCTGCTGTTGCTGCTGCTGATGAGACGCCAGAATCCTCTCTACGAAAGAGAATAGATGAGCAGCATCTACCATCTCTGCAGGTGGAAGCTGCTGCGGTGGAAGGATCTCGGAAAGCACCGGACTCTGCCTCCCAGCTGATGGAGGTGCTCCTCCGAAAGCTGCTGAAACACCCACCCCAGCTGGCATGACTGGGGCTGCGGTACCAGGGGCTGGCTGTTGAAGATAAGAGGTGGCAGACCCCTCTGCAGCGGCTACTGTACCAGAGCGATGTGATCGTGTCTCCACCATCCTGAAGACAGATCGAAAAGGAAGTCAATACTGAGCAGGAATCGATAAAATCAAAGGAGGACAGTTTATTTCAAAGAAGACAATCAGTAAGATATGTAGATGGCATGAATTAAAGTAGAATTTTTCCTAACTGTGACTGAGTACCTCTCCGTTAAAGCCTATCTCTCAATCCTATCACAGGCTCGCGACAGTACAACTAAGTCGTCGTACTACCACGATATCGCACTAATGCGACTCTCGACCTGTATGGGCCACCACTAAAAATGTGTCACGACCCGCACCCACTGTGAGGGTACGAGCACGTAACAACGCCCAGCCTACGCCGCAGTGTCGGCGGCAGAACGCTGTCCTAGGTTACTATCTAATCAACAACTCACGCAATTATATAATGTACTTGTCAAATCTCAACTCCGAACAGAGGACAAGTATAGATATAATGAATCTCAATCACAGTCTAAGAATGATAAGATATCACAGAAGGTATAACTAAAGGCTAAAACAGAAATAAATCCAACAACTAAATAATATAATCTCAGACAATCTCAACTACAAACTCAACTTATATACAACTCCAGTTCTAAAACATGAAAGCTAAAATATGACAACTAGCTAAACTCCAGATCACTCCTGAGTGTCGGGGCCATAGGTAGCTAAACCATCTCCACAGTAATATGTAGGGCATGTGTCCTCAGGGCAATCATCTGTAAAATTTTACAACAGGTCCAGTCAGGACAGGAACGAGTACAACTCATCAAGAAAACCCAAGTAAATGACAGGGAACTATAAAGCAGTTATAGACAGTTTTATTGATGAAAATGGCAGTTTATATACAGGTGATGGTATGGAGAACAGATAAGATACAAGGAAAGTAAGTAACTAAAACAAGAGAAGAATGATGGCAATGAAGACTGTAAAAAAATAATTCTAGCTGAACTAAAGTAACATAATGAGTCTAGGCAGTAAATGTAAAACAAGTGTATCTACTATAAATCCAGTACGAGATAAATCTAATACAAGATGAATCCAGTACAAGATGATTCTAGGTAGTGATCAAGAATCCAGGTGAGTCCAGCTATTCTAATAGTATGTTTTAAAATACCGAGATCGACATGTAAACGGCTGTGGGTAATTAGACACACCTCTCACTGATCAGGCGAGAGATGGCTATGCTTCCAGTAGATTCCAGTTGGAGATTCCAGATTTAGGGTATGTATACATGTCTTACTCAATATTTTCCCATCCCGTAATACAAATGAATCCAGAATTCAATACGAGAATCGAGATGAGTTCAGCCAAAATATGATGATTTCGGAATGATTCCAGTGATTCCAGTAATAGAGGCCAGATAATATGGTGAGTGTGTCGCATACATGAATCCAGAAATGTCCATACGTGTGGTAACAGAGAATCACATAAAACTAAATAGAACTGAAATACAGTAACTGGCAAATAAATGAGAGAACTATCAGAGAATGTACTCGCCTGATACTCTGAAAAGAGTAGTGTAATGTCAGATGTCTGCACCGGAGTCACAGTGTCCTAAATAGAACAGTACAGGTTATAATGTGTTCAAAATAAGACAGATGATTTTTATGATGCATCTACATGATTTCTAGGTCAATCTAGGTCAAAGTCAACTCTAAGTCAAACCTGGTCAACTGTCTAGGTCCAAGTCAAACTTGGTCAACTCTGGGTTAACCCAAGTCAGTACTCTAGTCAAACTAGGTCAATTGGTCACATCCAGAATAATGTTGACTTTTGGTCAACTCCAGTCAACCTGGACTATTCAAACTAAGTCAACTAGGTCAAGCCTAAGCCAAATAAGTCCCACTAGGCCTAACCAGCCTATTCTAGCAAGCACACCCAATTTCTAGGCTATACAAGCCAACCACACTCCTACACTGGCATTCAAGCCATAAACACAAGTTTATGAGCCATAGGCTATATGCCTAGGCTAATCACATAGGGATACACCCAAGTGCAATGTGCCATGCATATAGGCTATAGGCCATATAGGCTATATCACACATATTGTATGTACATTACATTAATATAATATCACACATATTCACCACATTATTATCAAGCATATAGATATATATATATATATATATATATATATATATATATATATATATATATATATATATACACATACATAGAGTGATATAGAGAGAGAGGGGTAATGGCATGTGTTTGTGTGTATGTGTGATACCACAATAGGTAATTTGTGACCAAGTGTGAGAGCCATGTGTGTGTAATAGGTTTTAGGCATTTAGTGAAACAAAATGAATCATTACATTGCATGTGTGTGTGTGTCTACATGTGAGGGTGTGTGTGGGTAGGGTCATGTGTGTGTCATGTGTGTAACAGTGGACAAGTGACAGGAACAATGTGTGTGTGTGTATAAATCTAACATATGTGTCAAACTCAGAAATTTCAGCCCAAAACAGTAATGTGTAACATATGTGTGGGTGTGTGAGTCTAAACAAACAATAGTGTGTGTGTGTGTGTAGAGTGGTATTAGTTGACAGTAAACAATCTCAGGTAATTGGACAAATCTCAGGAACCCAAGTCCAAGGCATTCAATACATACAGTTGAAAATCTCTAATGGACAGAACAAAAGGATGGGCTGAACATATATATACAATCTGGATATCCATAATCCAGTGTGTGAAGTAGAGTTGTTCTCAGGAATTTTAAATATACAGTCCTATATGACAGTTCTATAGTCCAATTCCAACATAATTTGAATCTCCACTTCTAACACCACATCAACCAACTCAATGTGAAACTTAATCATTCCAACAACACTAACAGTGACTAACTAATGTACATGGACTTAACATGACAAATTAAATACCAATTTTAGTATTTTAGAAGGGAAATCCAATAACAGTTCAAACTGAAATGGCAGTTCACTCAACACCATTCCAAATCAAAAACCCATTAATCAATTGTTCTAACTCAATTACAAATTAACATTTAAGTAACTAACAAACAGGTGATTGAATAAGCATGTAATTGAATCATAAATTCTCAGTTTTTGAATAGGAATTAGAAATCAGAATCATGAGTTATTCCTGGACTGTGTGTATCAGTCCAGTCCCATTGGACACCCCCAACCCATATTCGAAATCCTATTCTTTAGTGCAAAGCCTCAACTAATGTGTAAAACCAACCTAGCAAGTCCTATTACACATGTAGGAATCACTTTAGTGATTTAAAACAACATCTAAATCAGATAAAAAAGGGAAATCAATTCAGAATTTCGAATTAAATACATGGTATCAGTGAACATTGGGAATCTTCGATTTGATTTACAAAAACATGATAACATGAAGAAATAAAGGTTGGTAATATTGGTGTCATACGAGAGAGTGTTGGGAGTATGTCCCAGTTTCCACGAATAGGACACAATCAGTCCAATCACCCACACGACACACAAAACAGAAAACAGTGTACACAAGCATCGTGCACGTGTGTCGAGTGAGGTAGAGACACGTGCGTTGCACCAACTGTGATGTGGTCGTGCACACGTGTCCACCTAGACTAGGGGACGTGTCCAAGTGCCTACATAAACCCCAAGATGTGTCGTGTCCTAGTTTTAAATCCGTATCAGTGGCTCGAAATCACGTGTGTGCGTGTCAGGGCATTTCGATGCGAGCTCGAGAACTTCCTCGACTCGCAACCAAGTGCCACGAAACTTGGTGAGGGTCTAGTCAGACATGGGACCCATCACCTCACCAAATTCCATGTGTCCTAGTGAAGTGTCGTGTCCTGTGTCAGCCCCGAAATGAAGGGGACGTGCACAGTGTGCACGAGGAGGCACGAGACAGTGCAACCTCGTTTCCTTTGTGCACAGACAACAAGAACCCACAAAATTTTGTGGGGGTCCTGTCAGTCAGTGCCCGCATCCACACACTAATTTTCGTGGTGTCTCGTGTCGTGTCGTATCCGCAAAGGCACTCGAACAGCAGGACAGCCGCACGGGCCTGTGCGCTGTGTCGTGCACGAGTTGCGTGTCCATTTTGGACACTAAATTCACACAAAAACCAACTCAGTCCTCAACATAATTAATGTACACATCAAGAGCTTCAAAATCATGTAATTAGTTTAGCAAAAATCAAAAATAAAATCCTTAGAGGCATTTCATCGAACACCTAACATACACTATGACAAGTGTCTGATACGGACACCAAACGGACACAAAATTCACCCAAATTTCATGGACACCTAGGGGACTCCTAGATCTAGCCCTACATACAAAGAAAATTGACATTTAAATCAATTTAAAGGGTTTTACCTATAGGTGCAAATTGTATGGAAAAGCTCCAAATGGGGGGTGTTCTTCTTGATGGCCAAATGCTCCAAATTGATCCCAAACTGAAATAGCTCTCCACCAACAATCTAAAACTTAAATTAGAACCCAATGCAAAAGACTAGGTTAAAAAAGGAGATCAAATGAATAAAATAGGAATTTTTTGGAAGGGGAAACTTACCTTTCTTTTCTCCAAGTGTTGGAATGATAAAAAGAGGCAAGCCCTAATGAACAAGTGTTTATATAGGGTGGGGATCCCTATGTGCCTGTTCATAGGTTCAATAATTAGGGTTAGTGTTCACTAAATGGCCCATGGGCTTAAGTCATGATCAATTAAATAATTAAGCCATAAGTCATTTCATGAAATCACAAGCCATGACTTAAATTCACTAAACCAAATCCCCTCATTCTAAAACTATTCTCTAATGACTAAAATAGGTTAACTCAAGTTAGGCTAGGGTTACCATAGCTAGGGTTAGCTTCTAGGCTAGTCCACTAGGTCTCAACAAGTCAAAGTCAACTAGAATTCAGCAATTCAACAAATCACCAAATAATTCAAATAAGTCAAAATGACCAAATTACTCCTAGGCTAAAAATGATAATTAAGTCATCATAATGACATGGTTAGGCTCTAGGTCATGCAGTCTCTCAGGTTTCACTAGCAGCACATCAAAATAACAAGTCATGACTTAAACCAGTTTTTAAATAGTTTAAAAATTATTAAAAATCCCTAAAAATCATAATGTAAATCAAATATCAATAATTAATAATTATAATTATAAAATTTCAAAATTACCCTCATCTGGAAAACTGGGTGTTACAAGAGGAAAGTAAATGCACGGCACATTTGCATTTCAACCGAGGCACTAGTGGCATCTAGAGAAAAGTAAATAAATGCACGGCACACTAGCTCTCGGCTGAGTCACAAATGGCAGCTAGAGAAAAGTAAATGTGTGAAAGCCCCTGCGCCTAATAACTGTCTTCCCCTTTCCCATGCACTACTCGTGCTGAATCCACACCACGATATTTCTAATGACCGCTAAGTCCTCTAAACAATTATTAGCAGTTATATCCTAACGCTCGTCCTTACGCACCGATGTACGGTCGGTACGCAAGTCCGAATTTATATGAGACACGTGACATCGTGGCACACAGGTGTCGGGCCAATGCATGCGGCACAAACAAAGGTGGTCCTTAATTCTAGACCAAATGCATAAAAAAACAAAGTATAGTAATTTGCAACTACATATGGTTTTGAAAGAACAACTTATTAGAAATAAAACATGCATGATATTGAGCAAGAAATTTAAACAGTAAAGGCAAGGTGTCTTGTCTGGTAGCGACGCTTGGTGTGGAGTGATGTTCCGTCATGTCCTGTAGTCCAATAGCTAGGGTCAACGGGTAGGGTCCGAAGTTACGAGGAAATAGGGAAGCACAATTTAGTCATGATCAACCTTGATAATAATAACAGGAAATTTACGGAGAAGGATACTTTGTACTATTTTTAGAAAAAAAATGTTTGAATACGTAAAAATATATTTTGGTAGTTAAAATAGCTTTAGCTAAATAATTTAAAGTCTAAATCTTTTGAGGCAAATAAACTAATTAAGCAAAATAAAATATTTAGATGGAGAAAATATATTTTTATTAGTAAAAATAATTTAGACAAATATTTAGAAAATATTGAGAAAAATTGTTTTATTAATTTGGAACTATATTTCACAAACTAGAATATATTTTTGGTTAATTTATTCGAAATATAATCGATTTAGGCTAAAACTATATATTTACCAAAATATGATTTCTAGTCTGTATTTTAATAGTAAAATAATTTAGAATATTAGAAATCTTTTTATAATTCCGAACAACCATTTGAAATTAGCTAAAAATTAATATAATAATATCTATCTGACAATCCCCACAATGATACATACATTAAAACAAAATTCTAATACCCAAGTCATAACAATAATAATAATACTAATAATAATAAGAATACTAATAATAATGTAATAACAGTATTAACAATACTACTACTAATAATAATAATAATAATAATACTAACAATAAGTATAATATATAATAATAACAATAATAATAATAATATAGTAAAACTACTTCTCACACAACTTTCTACTCCTTCCCAAATTTTTCTTCACAGTAACAGAGAGAGATGGGAAAATAGAGATCGAAAGAGGAGGGGAGAAGAAACTCACCGGAGAGGGGTTTTGGCGGTGGCGCGGTGCGGCGGTCGGCGTGCCGTGAGGCAGCAGCGCCTGGGGAGGTGGCGGCGGCGCGGGTACTCGTGTACACGATCGGCTGAGGCAGAGGACGGCGACGCTCCGGTCGCGGCTGGCGGGATGAGCGGTCGGCGCGCGGTGAGGCAGCAGCGCCTGGGGAGGTGGCTGTGGCGCGGGTACTCGTGCACGCGATCGGCTGAGGCGGAGGACAGCGACGCTCCAGTCGCGGCTGGCAGGAGGAGCGGTCGGCGGCATTAGTGAGGCGGTCGCCGTCGACACGAGGGAGGCTGCGGACTCGTGCGACGGCAGGTGTCATCTCGGTGCGCCGGCACGATGAGGTCGGGTCAGCCGAAGCCATCGCTCGAAACAGCGCTGCACGACATTGGCGGACAGCAGAGGTGAGTGGGTTTTGGGGGTTTCTTTTTTGGGTGTTTTTAATTTGTGGGTGGCGGCGATGACCGCGACAGGTGCCCGTGGATGGTGGTTCTGCTATTGGTGGTTGTGGTGGTATTGGTGAGTTCAGGGAACAGGGAGGAGGGTCGATAGGCGGTGGCGGTGGTGGTGATAGCTGCCGCGGTGGTGAGGCTGCGTGAGGAAGTCGAAAGGATGATGGCAGTGGGGACGATGCTGGCGGAGTGAGGGTATCGTACCCGGTGCGGCACGAGATAGTGGTGTCCGGCCTGTCGGACACCAAAACTATGATGTATGTGTACTAGAAATAAATAGTGGATGTAGGGAGGCACAGACACGATGCACAATTTTAGGTTGTGGGGTATTTGTGGATGTGAGAAATTTATAGAGGAGTACCTGTCTATTTATAGGATGTAGGAATTCCCAGTTGGATAGGGATTGGAATTGATTTAAAATCCCTACAGATAAATCGCATATTAATTTAAATAGTTTAAAAGTTAATTCAATCCAAATTTGAATCAAATTAAATCTAAGTAAATCCATCCTTACATTAACAATAGGATCCATAAAAATATATTCGTATTTATAATTCATAATAATTAATTTAAATACCAATCAACAATTTTTTAAAAAAAATATTTTTATGAACACTAAAATTATAATAATAATTAATTTTGAAAATTCAAAATAAGTATTTAAATATTAATAGAAAATAACTTACAATATATTTTTGCAAATAAAAAATAATAATAATATCGATTACTTTTTGAAACTCAAAATATGTATAGAAATAATTTCCATGCACCTTGCATGTAAAATAGAATAAAAGTATTATTTCTCTAAAGCATTACTTCTACTTGTATAAATCATTTTTATAGTAACGAAAATAAAACATTTGACTAAATATTTGTAAAAAAAATGTTTATATACAAATTGTTTACTCTTTATATATTTTGAAATCAAACTATTTACTATATTTACGAAACCTAAAATAAACTCTTTATGTAAAATAACTAAATGAATAAATATCACGTATGTACGTACTCGCACTCGTCGTATAATTACCAAAAATCAATACTGAAAATAAAATTTTAAAATCGTAGTGAAAATTTAGGGGTTTTACATCCTATCCAACTTACAAGAATTTCGTCCTCTAAATTAAAAAAAGGAGGGGGTTTGAAAGGCACAATGGTATATTGATAAGGAAATATGATCAAGTCTTTGGACTAGACAAGGTTACGACGTTAAACGCAACATGCATTAGAATGTCGTAATTTCAATAGCGACAAAAATAATCATCGATATGGCTAATTTATGTAAGAAAGAAAATAATTAAGGGTAAGTTTAACCAAGATAACATGCAGTAAAGAATAGTGTTGTATCAAAGGAAAAATAGATTAGAGATCTTGAAGATATGGTATCTTGAGAGTAGGTTGAGGGAACGAAACAATTAGAATCTCTCCTAAATTTAAGTGATTAGAAGGTCACGATAGAAGGTCAAGGAAGGGACGAGTAGTTAAGACAGAGATATAGTCACATTGAGTGTTAATGGTCATAAGAGATAGGATAGCTAGAGGAAAATTTAAGAACAAACGCCTTCGTCCTTCTAAAATGGGTGAAGGTGAAAGCAATATAGAGTTCAAAGGCGATATTATCGAAATGTGAATATATAGTTCAAAGGCGACCGAATAACTTCAAAAAGAATTTCCAAGGCAGTCGTGGATGGGATTCTAGAGGCCAAGTTTAATCTTGTCCCATCCACGTAGAACAATAGATAAAAGCGAACCAAAGTGCACTTGGTTGATTAGACCATCATGCACCGGTTCTAATTAGACAATATGCTAGTGAGCGCTCAATAACATATGTCATGAACAAGCTTGATAAAGAATTGAGCTTGCAAAAACTAGGCTACATTAGCATCATTAATCTAGATAATAAAAATATAGGCACGTGAGATTAAGATTGAAATAGAGTAGAATTAGTTCAAAGTCCTTAAAATCTAAGTCATGTCCTATGTTGATACCTATATAGTCGTCCTACTGTCTACTTGTCTAAGACTTGGTTAAGGTCATAAGGAAGTTTAGGTCGTAAGGCATTCTATCCAACTTACAAGAATTAAACTAGTAGGGTGACGGAACAATGGGTCATGTCCACCTAGTATGTGTTACCTTATTAATCTTTATCAAGTACGAAAGAAGGACACGAATCACGGTAGAAGGGATCAAGCAAGATGCAACTCGAGGAGTCAAGCGAGAAGGCGGTCAAGTATGTGGATGAGATCCTAGACTCTAATCCTATACGCAGGCTTGCTTGGCATGGTAAAGTAACCAAAAAATTTATCTCGACTTGCATGGGCCACCACAAAAACATGTAACGCCCCAGTCCTAAAATACGTAGGACTAGGAACGTAGACATGCCAGCTGTATTCATACGAAATACATGGGTCTCGTATGGATACATAAGCTGTAAATGCAGTAAAACCGAGGCTAACTAATCTCATCCACAAAATAAAGGAATAAAAGATGTCATATAATCAACTATAAATTGTCATTGGTATATGTAGTTGGGCGGAGACAAATCCAGTACCAACTATGAAAAGAAATACATAATAAAAGAAAGATTTTGGCGAGGGAAGTGAAGAAGACCCAAGTGCAATCATCCTCGAAGAAATAGTGATGACCACGGCTAGAACTAGGACACCTGCGAAAGACAAGAGCACACACCTGGCGAGATAACCAGGTCCTCAGAGGGACGTAACAAGACACATAATATCATGCCAATAACTGAATAAATAAAGCTCAACAGAAAAGTATATGTGACTAGATAAATAAAGGTCCTTAACCATTCTATGTGAAAATGCACTTTGAAGACAACGTTCCATACAAGGGCTCTCAAGACTAGAAACACGGCGCATTAGCATTTCAACCAAGGCACTAGTGGCATCTAGCGAAAAGTAAATACACGGCCCATTAGCACTCGGGTGAGAGCTAAGGGGCATCTAGAGAAAACATAAATGCACGACCACTAGCACTTGGGTGAGTTACTAACGACAGCTAGAGGAAAGTAAATGTACGGCATATTTGCGTTTCAACCGAGGCACTAGTGGCATCTAGAGAAAAGTAAATAAATGCACGGCACACTAGCTCTCGGCTGAGTCACAAATGGCAGCTAGAGAAAAGTAAATGTGTGAAAGCCCCTGCGCCTAATAACTGTCTTCCCCTTTCCTTTACACTACTCGTGCTGAATCTACACCACGATATTTCTAATAACTGCTAAGTCCTCTAGACAATTATATTAGCTGTTATATCCTAACGCTCGTCCTGTACACACCGATGTACGGTCGGTACGCAAGTCTGAATCTATATGAGACACGTGACATCGTGGCACACAGGTGTCGGGCCAATACATGCGGCACAAACAAAGGTGGTCCTTAACTCTAGGCCAAATGCATAAGAAAAATAAAGTATAGTAATTTGCAACTACATATGGTTTTGAAATAACAACTTATAAGAAATAAAACATGCATGATATTGAGCAAGAAATTTAAACAGTAAAGGCAAGGTGTCTTGCCTGGTAGCGACGCTTGGTGTGGAGCGATGTTCCGTCAAGTCCTGTAGTCCAATAGCTGGGGTCAATGGGTAGGGTCCGAAGTTACGAGAAAATAGGGAAGCACAATTTAGCCATGATCAACCTTGATAATAATAATAGAAAATTTACGGAGAAGGATACTTTGTACTATTTTTAGAAAAAAAATATTTGAATGCCTAAAAATATATTTTGGTAGTTAAAATAGCTTTAGCTAAATAATTTAAAGTCTAAATCTTTTTAGGCAAAAAAACTAAGCAAAATAAAATATTTAGATGGAGAAACTATATTTTTATTAGTAAAAATAATTTAGACAAATATTTAGAAAATATTGAGAAAAATCATTTTATTAATTTGTCACTATATTTCACAAACTAGAATATATTTTTGGTTAATTTATTCAAAATATAATCAATTTTGTCTAAAAATATAGATTTACCAAAATAGGATTTCTAGTTTGTATTTTAATAGTAAAATAATTTAGGATATTAGAAATCTTTTTATAATTCCGAACTACCCTTTGAAATTAGCTAAAAATTAATATAATAATATCTATCTGACAATCCCCACAATGATACATACATTAAAACAAAATACTAATACCCATGTCATAACAATAATAATAATACTAATAATAATAAGAATACTAATAATAATGATAATAACAGTATTAACAATACTAATAATAATAATAATACTAACAATAAGTATAATATATAATAATAACAATAATAATAATAATATAATAAAACTACTTCTCACACAACTATCTACTCCTCCCCAAATTTTTCTTCACAGTAACAAAGAGAGATGGGAAAATAGAGATCGAAAGAGGATGGGAGAAGAAACTCACTGGAGAGGGGTTTTGGCGGTGGCGCGGCACGGCGATCGGCGCACGGTGAGGCAGCAGCGCCTGTGTCACTCCCCGATCCTGGAATACATATTTTAATACGTAAACCGATAATTTGTATTTATCTTGTATTTATACTATATTTATTATGCAGTATTTCTTCATGTATTTCCCAAAATATTCGACAAAATATTATTTCATAATTTATTTTCTGCATTTGGGCCTACAGTTTTAGCTCATTGGGGTAACCTATTTTTGGTTCACCAATGGTTCATCATGAACCATTTGGTTCATCATGAACCCTTGGGTTCAATGATTATAAATACAACTCATCTCATTCTCTCTCCTCTCATTTATTTTTGGCTCATATGAGCACTAATGTGGCCTTGGTGAACAAAGCGTTCCCACCTGATACATGTACCTGAATGTCCCGATTCTTGTTCATGCTCGACAAATGACTCGTAACTCCACGTGGCATATTTGCAATGATGCATTACACTAAGGAGGATAGAACATGTTGACATACTGATTGACATGGATCCTCTTTGGGGTACTCGTACTTGAGTACGACTTTTAGGAGGATAATCATGCAGGCCACAGCATGTGAGTCCAAGATTTTACCTAGGGTTAAATTAGGCAACTAAATATACTAGATGCAAGGGGAGGGCAGAATCCCGAGATCATGTTACACCAGCTGCCTTGAGATATTGTCTTGATGCGCCGGCTGGTCTCCACGGATACTGTGTCATCTGCAACGAGTGGATGACTGTATCCGATTAATTCCTGCTATATAATATATGTTTTGGCAAGGTGGCCTTACGAGGGACCTGTGCTCAATAACACCTGTCTACGCGAACCCCTGGGTGGGCTAGCCTTGCTGGAAAGATACGATCTGAGGATCTTCTAATAACATGATGCGAGGATAACCTCGTCCCACTAGAAACTCGTAGACTTGATTGGCCGTGAAAATGACTTACTTGTGTCCTATTACCTTCCGTGAATAACTGAGGGAAGCGGACTGTCATGGTACGTGATCCAACCCATGTTCTTGTTTGATTGTTGGGTTGGTTATCGTACTATAATAGGCTGTGGACCGAAGTTATGAACGGAAGACTTATTCTGGTTGTGAAGTGCTACTTCTGTGAATGACTGAGGAACATGGTCTATCATGGTACATGATCCAACCCATGTTCTTGTTTGATTGTTGGGTTGGTTATTGTGCTGCGATAGGCTATCGACCGAAGTCACGATCAGGAGATTTTATTGTTTATACCTTTTTAACTTATGTAAAAGTTATAGAGTACGATACGTCCCGACTCCATGCGGCACCTTTTGTCCTTGTTTGGTTGTAAGGGTGCCATATGGGTTCGAGGATGTTGTGCTACCCTATAAAAGTTGCATAAGTATTACTATTATCATTCATTCTATTATCTGGGTTTTTAATCTTAACTTTTGTGCCTCTTTGGCGGTACTTGCTATTCGGGGCTGACCCCGCTGGTTTTGTTTGGCCAGATCTCGTAGCAGAGCCAGAGGACACGATCTTCCTCCCTGACATCCATGGTGCATACTAGAAGCATGGCGGTTCGGGGACTCGAGTGGGTTTCTTCTCCACCACTCCTGTTTATACTTTTGTGGCGTTTAGCCACCGGCACCTGTTAGCCGGATTACTTGATATTTTGTGTCAGTACATCATTGTAATTAAACAGACTGCAGCTGTGTATAACTTTGTACTTTTGACTCTCTGAGATAGCTAAATTATAAAGCTAGTCTCTCATGACCATTTTGATGAAGCGTCGGGGACGCCTTACTGCTTTATCTTTAATGTTCATTTAATTGCTGATGTGATTTGATTGATTGAGACATAGAACTCTGTAGGACCATAGGAGACTTGATTGTAGCATGTACCCCCTAGTCTCTCGACAGCCACGATCGCCGTATGACGTTACGTACCTCATATGGAGTAGCTGGCCTAGTCCGTCTCCGTATTTTGGTACTGGGGCGTGACAAGGTTTTAGTGGTGGCCCATGCAGGTCCGATTTTCAGACTTATGGGGTATTGCAAATTATTAGGAGTCTCAATCAAAACTTGTTTCCCTTGAAATTCTGTTTCGAATTCGCTGTCCTTGCCTTGATCTCTAACCTAACTTGCATCCTCGAAATCTTTCTCGTCCGGACTTGATAATCTTATATTCTTCTTTATAGGGGTGCTTCATTCTCAGTAGCGGGTGAGGCCCATGAGGAAGAGCAGCAAGAGCATGGCTCGACCGGGCAGCAACAGGGGAGAGAACCTTCCCCAGGGCGGACACGAGCAGAAATAGAACCAGAGGCAGTACAGCCGCAGGTTATTAAAACTCCTGCAGCACCAGCAGCGACAGCAGTACAAGATGCCGTAGCACTCCTGGAGATCATCCGTGGGTTTTTTGTCACTAACCAACAGCAACAGACTCGGCAGCAGGAGCAGAACGTGTTGCTGAACCAAGGAATTCAGTTAGCTCTTGAGAGGAGTGTCGGGGCTGACTCGGAGCATCAGGAAGGTTTCGTCGCTTGAACCCGAGGTATTTTGATGGCACGGAGGATGCTATCACTGCGGATGCCTGGATTCAAGACATCGAAGCCATTCTTGTGGCAGCCAAGGTTCCAGATGATGAGAAGGTTGATCAGGTCAAATTGGTACTTCAGGATCTTGCCCGCGACTGGTGGGCATCAGAAGAAGTTGGTATAAGACGCCCTGTTCGTTGGACCACCTTCAGTGAAAGATTCAAGGCCAAGTATTTTGGCGTAGTAGCTCGATATAAGCTCCAGCAGAAGTTTATTAGTCTCAAGCAAGCAGGCAAGACCGTAGATGGGTATGCAGCAGAGTTCTACAGATTGTGCCGTTTCGTACCTGCAATGGTGGCAACGGAGCCAGAGAAAGCTATGAGGTTCCAGCAAGGACTTCATTTGGAACTACTGCAGCTTGTGGAGGGACACGACTACCAGACGTTTGACGCTGTTTTGACGGCCGCTCGGAGGCACGAGCTTACCCAGCAGAGGTTGGCATCGAGGACAGGAGCTCAGAAGAGATCTCATTCCCAGGTTGGAGGAGGAGCAATGCAGCAAACATCGGCACCAGCACCCGGTGTACGTATTCATGATGCAGAAGCACCGCGGAGGACGGCCGTGTCAACTAATACAGTGCCAGTTCGGCATCAGCAGCCGAGGAACCAACAACAGCGTCAGGGAGCACCCTAGGGCTGTACATTCTGTGGGAAGGCAGGGCACACGAGGGAGGTGTGCCGGTCAGCGAACGGCTTATGCTTGAGGTGTGGTAGTTCAGACCACCGTATCTCCACTTGTCTTGTGATGCAGAGGCCAGGAGGGCCAGCTCAGCAGTTTCCAGCATTGCCAGCTCCGATGGCAACCCCGAATGGAGGGCCAGTATTAGCAGTCAGGCCCCTAGCCCAGCGTCTACCAACGCAGGCTCAGATGTTCCGCCAGGCACAGGAAGCCGAAGGCCCTCAGAGGCAGCAACAGCATGGTCGAGAAAGGCCGCAATAAGGAGCTCAGCGGGGCCAGGGACAGGCTCTCACATTATCCTTGGGAGAGACTCTAGCGTCTAGCGACGTGGTGGCAGGTAAAATTCTCGTCATCTCATTTTCCGCTGTAGCATTATTTGATTCAGGCGCTACTCATTCATTTATCTCTGCACAATATGCTACACGGATTGGATTAGAGTTTGAGGCATTGCCGGAGAGGATGGATATACTCACCGGCAATGGGCTCGTAGAAGTTAGCAGAGTGCGCTTTTCATGTCCGATAGAGGTGTGTGGGCATTTACTGCCCGCATCATTGATTGAATTCCCTATAGGGAATTTTGATGTCATTCTTGGCATGGACTGGTTGAGAGACAGTCATGTGACAATTGATTGTAGAGGAGGTAGGGTCATATTCAGCGTTCCTGGGATGGAGCAGTTCATCTTTACTCGAACCTTGAAGAATCAGGCCGGAGGCGTCATCTCAGCAGCAGTGTCAGAGCCAGGACAGATTCCGAGAGTGGTCGAAGATTTTCTCGACGTCTTCCCTGATGATCTCCCAGGGATACCCCCATTCAGAGAGGTAGAATTTAGCATTGAGTTGAACCCTGAAACGAGGCCTATTGCAGACAGAGTTTACAGAATGTCACCGTCAGAACAGGATAAGTTGTATCAGCATGAAGAAGAGTTGAAGTCTAAGGGATTCATCCGAGACAGTAAATCGCCCTGGGCCGCGCCAGTGATTCTAGTTCCCAAGAAGGATGGGTCGACGAGGATGTGCATCGACTACCGCAAGCTGAATACAGTAACAGTGAAGAATAAGTACCCACTACCAAGGATTGATGACCTGTTTGACCAGTTGAGCAAGTCCAGCGTCTTTTCCAAGATCGATCTTCGGTCAGGATACTATCAAGTAAGAGTCCGGGAGCAAGACATACCGAAGACAGCATTCAGATCTAGATATGGGCATTATGAGTTTTTAGTAATGCCCTTTGGACTAACCAACGCCCCCGCAGTATTCATAGATTTAATGAACCGCATCTTTCTGCCGTATTTGGATAAATTTGTGGTGGTGTTCATAGATGACATTCTTTTCTATTCCAGTAGTGAAGAGGAGCATGAGAAACATCTTAGGACTGTCTTGCAGACATTGAGGGAGCATCACCTTTATGCGAAGCTTGACAAGTGTGAATTCTGGTTAGATCATATTTCGTTCCTGGGGAATGTAATTTCTGGAGCAGGAGTGTCAGTAGATCCGAAGAAGATTGAGGCCATAGAGCATTGGCCGGTCCCGAGAACAGTTGTAGAAGTGCAAAGTTTCTTAGGATTAGCTGGTTACTACAGAAGGTTCGTGGCGGACTTTGCCAGGATCTCTGCGCCCTTAACGCGTTTGACGCACAAGGACGTAGAGTTTGTTTGGTCAGCTAGCTGTCAGGCATCATTTGAAGAATTGAAGAAGAGATTGATCTCGGCCCCGATCTTGACGCTTACAGTAGGAGCGGGAGGCTTTACAGTATATTGTGACGCATCAGGGAAGTGTCTTGGATGTGTATTGATGCTGCACGGAAAGGTGATAGCATATGCGTCTCGGCAGCTTCGAGACCATGAGAAGAATTACCCGACTCACGATTTGGAGTTAGCAGCTGTGGTATTTTCACTCAAGTTGTGGAGGCATTATTTATACGGGGATCGAGTAGAGATCTATACTGATCATAAGAGTTTGAAATACGTATTCACGCAGCAAGATTTGAACATGAGACAGAGAAGATGGTTAGAACTGCTGAAGGATTTTGATTTGGATCTTCAGTATCATCCAGGCAAGGCGAAAATAGTTGCAGATGCACTGAGTAGGAGAGGTAGTACCTTTATCTTGACCTCGCAGAAGCATATTTTAGAAGATCTTCAGAGTATGGGAATCGAAGTAGTTTTGCCAAGGGATATAAGAAGAATGACCAGTATGCAGATTTAGTCAACCTTAGTAGAGAGGATAAGGACAGCACAAGCAGGAGATCCACAGATTCAGAAGTTGCGGTCGGAGTGTGAATCCGGCCGTAGGAAGGAGTTAGTGATTCATGAAGATGGTACGCTCAGGTTTGGAAACAGACTCTGTGTACCGAGTGGAGGCCTTCGGCAAGAAGTTATGTCCGAAGCTCATAGTTCTATTTACTCCATTCATCCAGGAGGAACGAAGATGTATCGAGATATCAGGCAGTTCTTTTGGTGGAATGGCAAGAAAAGAGAGATAGCGAGATTTGTATCCAAGTGTCTGGTATGTCAGCAGGTAAAAACCGAACAGCAGAGACCAGCAGGGTTGCTACAGCCGCTTCCTATCCCAGAATGGAAATGGGAGCACATCACGATGGATTTTGTGACCGGTTTACCTAGATCCCCGACTGGTAAGAATACAGTCTGGGTAATAGTAGATCGACTCACAAAGGTCGCTCATTTCCTTCCCTTCCGAGTTGGACAGACTACTGAGCAGTTAGCAGAAATGTACATGAAGCAGATAGTAAGGCAGTACGGTGTTCCAATTAGTATAGTATCAGATCGGGATACGCGGTTTACTTCCCATTTTTGGCGGAGCTTGCACCAAAGTTTGGGAACCAAGTTAAGATTCAGTACTGCTTATCATCCACAAACTGACGGGCAATCAGAAAGAACCATTCAGACGTTAGAAGATATGCTACGGACGTGTACCTTAGATTTTGGCGGATCTTGGAAGGATCACCTTCATCTAGTGGAGTTCTCCTATAACAACAGCTATCAGGCTAGCATTCAGATGGCCCCGTTCGAAGCATTGTACGGAAGGAAGTGCAGGTCCCCTTTGGCATGGGACGACGTCGGAGAACGAAAGTTGTTGGGGCCAGAGATGATCACGCAGACTGTAGAGATAGTTAAGTTGGTCAGAGAGCGCCTTCGAGTTGCACAGGACCGACATCGTCATTGGGCAGATCAGCATCGTAGGCCTCTAGAGTTCAGAGTTGGCGACCAAGTGTTTCTGCGGATTTCGCCTACTCGGGGTATCATCAGATTTGGAACCCGAGGAAAGCTTAGTCCAAGATACGTTGGTCCTTTTGAGATTCTCGCTCGGGTAGGCGATGTGGCTTATCGACTTGCCCTTCCGTCTTCGTTAACTGGCATACATGATGTGTTTCATGTGTCCCAATTACGTGGGTATGTCCCGGATCCGAGTCATGTCCTCGATCATTCTGAGTTAGTCGTTGGTACCGACTTAACTTACGAGGAACAACCCGTATCCATCTTGGACCGACGAGAGAAGGTACTCAAGAATAGGACGATAAGCCTTGTCCGTGTTTCTTGGAACCATCACTCTTCGGGAGAGTCAACCTGGGAGCGCGAGGACGAGATCAGATCTCGGTATCCGCATTTGTTTGACTAATAAGGTATTTTTTTGCGCCTTATTGACACGATTCCATGCTTATCTACACATACTTGTTTTGTACTTTGTGATGTACGATAATAACTGCTATGATAGTTAACTTGTATATGATTGTGCCTTGCTTGCCCTGATTTCACTATCCTGTCTTGGCTGGAATTTCGAGGACGGAATTTTTCTAAGAAGGGTAGAGATGTCACTCCCCGATCCTGGAATACGTATTTTAATACGTAAACCGATAATTTGTATTTATCTTGTATTTATACTATATTTATTATGCAGTATTTCTTCATGCATTTTCCAAAATATTCGACAAAATATTATTTCGTAATTTATTTTCTGCATTTGGGCCTACAGTTTTGGCTCATTGGGGTAACCTATTTTTGGTTCACCAATGGTTCATCATGAACCCTTTGGTTCATCATGAACCCTTGGGTTCAATGATTATAAATACAACTCATCTCATTCTCTCTCTTCTCATTTATTTTCTCCACCAACCAAATATTTTCCTCCATCAACCAAGGCAAGTGCCAACTTGCTCAAGAGATGGATTTATATTTTGTTAATGATTTCTTACAAAATTATTTGTCAAAATATGTTCTTCTCCCCAATCTCTACTAGTTTAGAACTTGAAAATTTCCATTTTGAAGCTTTGATTTTTGTAGATCTAAGTTTTCTCCATTTTTGGATTTACATGGTTTTGATCTATTTTTGTTAGGATTTTGTGGGTTTTGATGCTTCCATGTGGAAGAGAATTCAATTTCACTCAAGTTAGAACTTTGGAAATCTAGATTTGGTTTTGATTTGGTCAAGTTATGAAAATTGGAAGTTTTTGGTGTTCTTGAGGAGGCTCTCGGCCTGGAAGAGAAGACCCTTCAGCCTGCGCTCTTTAGCGCAAGTTGAACTGCGCAGCTCGTCTTTTGACGAATTGCGCAACCCTTCGGCCAGCGCATTGCGCTGAGCTGAACTACGCTGGCGCTCCTTAGCTCTGGCGTAATCCATCTCCTGCGCCATCTAACCGCTGCGCAGTCTAATGCCTGCGCAACCTAACCCTGAGCGCTTGACCCTGCGCAATCTAACCATGCGCGTTTGACCCCTGCACAATCTAACCATGCGCGTTTGACCCCTGCGCAATCTAACCATGCGCGCTTGACCCTGCGCAACCTAACCCTGCGCGTTTGACCCCTGCGCAATCTAACCATGCGCGCTTGACCCTGCGCAACCTAACCCTGCGCGCCTGACCCTGCGCAATCTAACCATGCGCGTTTTGACTCCTGCGCATTTGACCATGCGCATTCTGACCTGGGCTCTTATATATTATATTTATATATATATATAGGTGAATATTTGTGTATGCTATATATCCTTACGCCTTTTATCCTGAGCATAATATGAGCACTAATGTGGCCTTGGTGAACAAAGCGTTCCCACCTGAAACATGTACCTGAATGTCCCGGTTCTTGTTCATGCTCGACAAATAACTCGTAACTCCACGTGGCATATTTGCAATGATGTATTACACTAAGGAGGGTAGAACATGTTGACATACTGATTGACATGGATCCTCTTTGGGGTACTCGTACTTGAGTACGACTTTTAGGAGGATAATCATGCAAGCCACAACATGTGAGTCCAAGATTTCACCTAGGGTTAAATTAGGCAACTAAATATACTAGATGCATGGGGAGGGCAGAATCCCGAGATCGTGTTACACCAGCCGCCTTGAGATATTGTCTTGACGCGCCGGCTGGTCTCCACGGATACTGTGTCATCTGCAACGAGTGGATGACTGTATTCGATTAATTCCTGCTATATAATATATGTTTTGGCAAGGTGGCCTTACGAGGGACCTGTGCTCAATAACACCTGTCTACGCGAACCCCTGGATGGGCTAGCCTTGCTGGAAAGATACGATCTGAGGATCTTCTAATAACATGATGCGAGGATAACCTCGTCCCACTAGAAACTCGTAGACTTGATTGGCCGTGAAAACGACTTGCTTGTGTCCTATTACCTTCCGTGAATAACTGAGGGAAGCGGACTGTCATGGTACGTGATCCAACCCATGTTCTTGTTTGATTGTTGGGTTGGTTATCGTACTATGATAGGCTGTAGACCGAAGTTATGAACGGAAGACTTATTCTGGTTGTGAAGTGCTACTTCTGTGAATGGCTGAGGAACATGGTCTATCATGGTACATGATCCAACCCATGTTCTTGTTTGATTGTTGGGTTGGTTATTGTGCTGCGATAGGCTATCGACCGAAGTCACGATCAGGAGATTTTATTGTTTATACCTTTTTAACTTATGTGAAAGTTATAGAGTACGACACGTCCCGACTCCATGCGGCACCTTTTGTCCTTGTTTGGTTGTAAGGGTGCCATATGGGTTCGAGGATGTTGCGCTACCCTATAAAAGTTGCATAAGTATTACTATTATCATTCATTCTATTATCTGGGTTTTTAATCTTAACTCTTGTGCCTCTTTGGCGGTACTTGCTATTCGGGGCTGACCCCGCTGGTTTTGTTTGGCCAGATCTCGTAGCAGAGCCAGAGGACACGATCTTCCTCCCTGACATCCATGGTGCATACTAGGAGCATGGCGGTTTGGGGACTCGAGTGGGTTTCTTCTCCACCACTCCTGCTTATACTTTTGCGGTTTTAGCCACCGGCACCTGTTAGCCGGATTACTTGATATTTTGTGTCAGTACATCATTGTAATTAAACAGACTGCAGCTGTGTATAACTTTGTACTCCTGACTCTCTGAGATAGCTAAATTATAAAGCTAGTCTCTCATGACCATTTTGATGAAGCGTCGGGGACGCCTTACTGCTTTATCTTTAATGTTCATTTAATTGCTGATATGATTTGATTGATTGAGACATAGAACTCTGTGGGACCATAGGAGACTTGATTGTAGCATGTACCCCCTAGTCTCTTGACAGCCACGATCGCCGTATGACGTTACGTACCTCATATGGAGTAGCTGGCCTAGTCCGTCTCCGTATTTCGGTACTGGGGCGTGACAGCCTGGGGAGGTGGCGGCGACGCGGGTACTCGTGCACGCGATCGGCTGAGGCGGAGGACGACGATGCTCCGGTCGCGGCTGGCGGGAGGAGCGGTCGGCGCACGGTGAGGCAGCAGCGCCTAGGGAGGTGGCGGCGGCGTGGGTACTCGTGCACGCGATCGGCTGAGGCGGAGGACGGCGACGCTCCGGTCGCGGCTGGCGGAAGGAGCGGTCGGCGGCATCAGTGAGGCGGTCGTCGTCGACACGAGGGAGGCGGCGGACTCGTACGGCGGCGGGCGTCGTCTCGGTGCGCCGGCACGATGAGGTCGGGTCAGCCGAAGCCATCGCTCGAAATAGCGCTGCACGACAGTGGCGGACAGCGGAGGTGAGTGGGTTTTGGGAGTTTCTCTTTTGGGTGTTTTTAATTTGTGGGTGGTGGCGATGACCACGACGGGTGGCCGTGGATGGTGGTTCTGCTATTGGTGGTTGTGGTGGTATTGGCGAGTTCAGGGAACATGGTGGAGGGTTGGTAGGCGGTGACGGTGGTGGTGATGGCTGCCGCGGCGGTGACCGCGGTGGTGATGGCTGCCGCGGCGGTGACCGCGGTGGTAAGGCTGCGTGAGGAAGTCGAAAGGATGATGGCAGTGGGGACGATGCTGGCGGGGTGAGGGTGTCGTATCAGATGCGGCACGAGATAGTGGTGTCCCGCCTGTCGGACACGAAAACTATGATGTATATGTACTGAAAAAAATAGTGGATGTAGGGAGGCACAGACACGATGCATAATTTTAGGTTGTGGAGTATTTGTGGATGTGAGAAATTTATGGAGGAGTACCTACCTATTTATAGGTCGTGGGAATTTCCAGTTGGATAGGGATTGGAATTGATTTAAAATCCCCATAGATAAATCGCATATTAATTTAAATAGTTTTAAAGTTAATTCAATCCAAATTCGAATCAAATTAAATCTAAGTAAATCCATCCTTACATTAAAAATAGGATCCATAAAAATACATTCGTATTTATAATTCATAATAATTAATTTAAATACCAATCAACAAATGTTTTTAAAAAAATATTTTTATGAACACTAATATTATAATAATAATTAATTTTGAAAATTTAAAATAAGTATTTAAATACTAATAGAAAATAACTTACAATATATTTTTGTAAATAAAAAATATATAATAATATCGATTAGTTTTTGAAACTCAAAATATGTATGGAAATAATTTCCATGCACCTTGCATGTAAAATAGAATAAAAGTATTATTTCTCTAAAGCATTACTTCTACTTGTATAAATCATTTTTATAGTAATGAAAATAAAATATTTGACTAAATATTTGTAAAAAAATCTTTATATACAAATTATTTACTCTTTATATATTTCGAAATCAAACTATTTATTATATTTACGAAACATAAAATAAACTCTTTATGTAAAATAACTAAATGAATAAATATCACGTATGTACGTACTCGTACTCGTCGTATAATTACCAAAAATCAATACTGAAAATAAAATTTCAAAATCGTAGTGAAAATTTAGGGATTTTACAAAAATATCTTGGTAATGCCATTCGGCCTAACGAACGCCCCAGCTGCTTTCATGGATTTAATGAATCGGTGTTCCGACTATTCCTCGACAAGTTCGTAGTAGTCTTTATCGACGATATACTCGTCTACTCGAAGAATAGGCAGCAACACAATAAGCATCTATGGACCATGCTTCAGACCCTTCGAGAAAATCAGTTATACGCGAAGAGAAGCAAATTTGAATTTTGGCTGAGTAGCATCGCATTACTCGGACACATCATTTCAGCTGAAGGTATTGCAGTCGATCCAAAGAAAGTTGAAGCCGTTGTCGATTGGAAATTGCCAGCGTCCGTCGGCGAGATTCGAAGTTTTCTTAGCTTAGTGGTATACTAACGACGCTTCGTGAAAGTCTTCGCGAAGATCGCATCACCTCTGACTCGCCTCACCCAGAAAGGAGTCGCATTTGAATGGTCAGACGACTGTGAAGCTTTCTTCCAAGAATTAAAGTAACGGCTCGTCTCGGCCCCGATACTCGTACTTCCAGAAGGGACCGAGGGTTTCCAGATATTTAGTGACACGTCCGGTCAGGGCTTGGGGTATGTGCTGATGCAGCAGAACAAGGAGATATATTTTGCTTCCCGACAGCTAAAGCCGCACGAAAAGAACTACCCTACTCATGACCTGGAGTTAGCGACAATTATGTTCGCGTTAAAATTATGGCGTCACTATCTTTATGGTATGGCATACAAGATATATACCGATCACAAGAGCCTCAAGTATCTATTCACGCAGAAGGAACTGAACTTGCGGTAAAGGTGTTGGCTTGAACTGATCAAAGATTACGACTTGACTATTGACTATACGTCGGAAAAGGGAAATATTTTGGCGGACACTCTTAGTCAGAAGTATATTGCCTCGCTATCCATCGATCACAGACTGCTACGTGACCTAGAAGAGATGGACATCGAACTCCGAGTCCGATTTAGGAATGTGCAGTTGGCAAAGTTGTAGTTAGAGCCGAGCTTGCAAGAAAAGATCAAGACCGCTCAGAAGGACGATCCGTACCTGAAGAAAATACGAGAGCTAATCTTGACGGGTATGACGAACGACTTTGCGGAAGACGAAACTGGCATACTTTGATTGAAGGGTAGTCTATGCATTCTGGATAATTTAGAACTTATAAAGGAGATTTTGTTAGAGGCGCACTATACGAAGTACACCATGCATCCCGGTAGCACGAAGATGTACAAAGACATCCGCACAAACTTCTAGTGGCATGAAATAAAAAGAGATATGGCACTCTTCGTGTCGTAATGCATGGCCTGTCAGCAGGTAAAGCTGAGCATCAGAGATCGGGCGGGGAGTCGCAGAATCTGGTAATTCTAGAATAGAAGTGGAAGCACGTGTGCATAGATTTTATTATTAGTTTGCCAAAGACGCCGCGGGGAAATGATGCCATCTGGGTCATCGTCGATCTACTAACCAAGTCATTGCACTTCATTGCCCTTAAAGTTACTTGGAGCGTCGATCGCTTGGCACAGATTTATCTTGATGAGATAGTACGGCTGTACGGAGTTTCGGTATCCATCATCTCTGATCGGGATTCACGGATTATGTCACAATTCTGGAGTAGCCTTCAGTCGGCTCTGGGTACCAAGTTGAACTTTAGCTCAGCCGATCATCCCCAGACCAATGGCCAAACGGAGAGCATCAATCAGATTCTCGAAAACATGTTATGGCTCTACGCAATTGACTTCAAGTCGAGTTGGAACGTTCATCTAACTCTGGCTGAATTTGCATACAACAATAGCTATCAATTCAGCATCCAAATGGCACTATATGAAGCCCTGTACGGACGAAAGTGTCGATCACCCATTTGCTGGGACGAAGTCAGAGAGTAGCAGATTCTCGGCCAGGAACTGGTGGAACAGACCGTGCAAAAAATTTGGCTCATTCGAAAAATATTAAAGACCGCACAGAGTCGTCAAAAAAATTACGCGGATGTTCATCTCGACCCCTTGAGTTTCAAGAAGGCGATCACGTATTTCTTAAAGTGACGCCCATGCGAGGAGTTACTCGGTTCGGTGCGAAGGAAAAGTTGAGTCCGAGATTCGTTGGGCCGTTCGAAATACTCGAGCAGGTCATCCCAGTGGCCTATAAAATTGCCCTACCGTCGGCGCTAGAAGGTGTACACAATGTCTTCCACGTCTCTTAGTTGTGGAAGTACGTGCACGACCCTAGCCACGTGGTAGATTTTGGCCAGCTGGAGCTGAAGTTCGACTTATCCTACGTTAAAGGGCCAGTTCAAATCTTAGAACGCAAGGATAATCTGCTGCAAAATTGAGCGATCCCTCTCGTCCACGTACTCTGGAGTAACCATTCGGTCAAAGAGTCGACGTGGGAGCTTGAATCGGAAATGAATGAGAAATTTCCTTCATTGTTCTCGTAGAGGTAGGTTCTATCCTTAAGTTTCGAGGATGAAACTTTTATTAGTTGGTTATGGTGTAGTGCCCCGTCCCTACATCGTATCCCGTTTTCGTCCACGGGATGTACGAGAAAGGAACACTGTCACTATCGATTCGGTCGGGACCAATAGGTCAAAATCGGTCGAATCGATCGAACGGGAACGGTTGAATTAAGATCCATTCCATATTATGGAATGCCTTCTTCGAAACCAAGACCCATATTCAGCGGATTGCGTCTCAAGAATTGGCTCTGCGGCTGAGTCGAAAGAGATCTCCCGTTGCTCTGGTTTTCATGCCGTACTTGATTTGGCTTTGGATTTGGTTTTCGTAAATGTATTTTTGTGAATGTTTCCAATAGGTTTTCGTGACTTGCATTTTCGAGCTTCACGTTCATATCAAAATTCTTTGAATTATAAAGTATTCTAATCAGTTACTTATGCGATTGCAGGTGATCGCGTAGGCGACGTCAGCGCAGCCAACCAGTCCCTCGCTTGAAGCAAGTCTAAGGCGAGTGGCTGACCTCCTTCGTCTTGACCCTCAATTTCAAAATCAATATGAAGTTAAATGAATGCTTATCATCATAGTGTAGAATCAAAGAAATTGTGGCACGATTCTTCACGAAACACTTGCTATCAAACTATCGATATTAAAAATAGAAAACGTGCTTTTTTATGCAATTCTACTTAGCCTATGCAAAACAATGAATGAATCGATTAACGTTTATCGCAACGATATGGCTAAGTGAGTAAATCGACTAATTTTAAAAGAAAGGCTAAGTTTTGCAACTAAAAGAGAAATGATAAGGTTCTAGAAAAGAGAGCATTTTTCAAGACTCTGTAAAATAATCATTGGACAACTTGTCGACAAGGTATAGTTTCCTCGAACGGTTTTCTAGGCCAAGGGACCGATTCGGCTCGGAAGAAACGAGTATAGCAAGCGTCAACCTTACGTCGGCGTGGGTTATTCGGAAACTTTCACACAGGGCTCGCTACCCACCGCGAAAGGGTCGTCGTCTAACCCAGATATAGTCCGTGATAGCTTGACATTGCCAATGACCTTCACATCCTTTCACTTCTTTACTAATGCACGTAACACGGGATGAATATGATAGCTGCTTAATGTGTACAATTTCATATGCTTGCCTCAAAACATGTTAACATGCAAATCGATCAGGATGGTTAGAAAGATCACAAAAACAGCTATTTAACATGTTTATAAAACTGCTTGAATCAAATACAGAGCTTGGATTTTAATTAGCCATTCGCCAATACATGTGATCGTACCGATCCTCGCTCTTTGTAGGTCCGTGAATCCGGAAGTACGTGCCAACTAGCTCGGCGACGTTCGTGATTTTGAAGCTTCGGCCGCACGTCGAAGACTTTCCCCGCAACTCCACTTTTGAAGACCCTCAACTGTCCAAGAAAGATGGTTCATCATCCCTCCATTCCAGGTCACTAGAATACTCTATTGTATATTGAGGAATGTGTGCAATGTATGGAATGACTATCTCATCGGCACTCTTTTGTAATTGAGTCATGTTATAGCTCGCACGGCATGAGTCCTGTACTGGAGTCTGTAAATGATGTTCATTATCAATAAAGATCAAAGTTCTCTTTACTTAATGTGTGATTCAATTTGTCTGCTTGCTCTCTTAGATCTCGTGTTTTGGATTACCTTATGACTATGTCTTGTGCGATCGCAAATTAGGTTCGCACGGCATCACGCCCGAGGGACGACTATCGATTCAACGGAATTGGGGTATGTTATAGAGGTCATATTGCCCAGAGCAGATGGTATGTTAGCTAACCTTCAGATGCAATCATCCTTAGATGAGAGGATCAAGGCATATTTGCCTACAGATGCTTGGTTTCGGAGAGTCTGAGAGAGGTCAGAGGCTGGAGAGCAGACAGGCTTGAGGATCCATGATGATAGGACATTGAGATGTGGAGATCGTGTATATATTCCGAATGGAGAGTTGCAATAAGAGTTGATGGCAGAGGCTCACAATTCTATATATTCCATTCATCTAGGAGGTACTAAGGTGTATCGGGACTTAGGATAACATTTCTGGTGGCATAGAATAAAAAGGGAGATAGCCCATTATGTGCGTAAGTGCTTGGTGTGTCAACAAGTCAAGGCTGAACATGAGAGGTCTGTAGGATTATTACAGCCACTTTTAATTCCCGAGTGGAAATGCGAGCATATTTGTAACGTCTAAGTCCTAAAATACGTAGGACTAGGATACGTATACATTCGAGCTAAGCATCGAGAGGACTCCAGCCCAGCTCGAATACGTATAAGCTGTCTGGTTATTCTAGACCAACTATATCTCAATCCACTAAACATCGGTAACAATAACGAATCAAATGCAGTAAGGCTGATCAGACCATAGTAAACTGATTCTAGAATAGATAAATATGTTAGAGTGGATCCCCAATAACATATTTATCATGAACAAGCTAGAGGAAAGTAGAAGCTTGTATAAAACTAGGCTATAATACAGCAAGAATCAAATATAGGACAAAATCTAATTACGGAAGAGAAAGATAAAACATCAACTAAATATACCTGCAATCTTGGTGTAGCAATCATCCTCTATCAGTGTACCATACCTTCATCTAATACCTGGAGAGATCACCAGGTCCTCAGAGGACTAGCAAGACATATAATATACATGTCTACTGTACAGTAAATAACATGCAAGAAAAATAGGAATAACGAGTAGAGGAAAGGATAACACATAAATAAATTCTATAGATGGTGACATGTCATGAGAATATAATATTAATCATGGCTATATGTGCATGTGATAAAAACTGCAGCCCGGTGAGGCACTAACAGTCCTATAACAGGTGCTCTATTGTAGCCCGGTGAGGCACTAACAATAGAGGTATAGCTATGGCTAAAAAAATATTCTCTCCTAAGGTACTAGGAAATCAAGTCTATCTAGTCATGTCCAAGTCAAGTACGGGTCAAACAGGTCAGGAAAAACATGGCACAGGCATGTCAATACTATCACTAGACACGAACAAGATAGGAAAGATAGAACAAGTAAATATGGAAAGAAAAAGTAATAATCTACGTGCACGTGAAATTAGAAAGTAACCATAAATAAAGCAATAGAAATATATAACCAAGCAAGAAGGAATGGAACTATAGAAAAGTATGTAAATACTGTAAAGTTTGGCAAGGTGTACTTGCTTGGAGTTTTGTCCAATCTATGCGGAGAGTGCAGAACCAAAATCTATCCGAACAATCCATGAACGAATGAATCATACTCCGTGCAATATCTACCAACCAAAATCATAAACAAATATACATTATTTACTCAGTGCAATTATGACTAACCACTTCTACCTAGAAAGATTGGGTCGTTCTACATAAACCATTTTATTAATCATACCACCTAGAGCTAGGTTATACTAATCTCTATGATCACTATTCGTTAATATTATGGATTATAAACTCTAGGTTGAAATTTTACATTTGCATTTTGTAATTCACTATGCACGAATTGAGACAAGACGATTAACCACAAGGTTAACAATCTTGTTTTAGCGATCCATACGGTCGCTTTGTCAATTTTAGCGATGTGAGATCACTGGAATTGACATATCTCAGTTTTGACGCTCGAATTTCAAAATACGAATATAATATAAATAAATAACTTACTATAAATGTAATTACCATATATAGACCTTAATAATATATTTATACCAAAACTAGTCATATTGACTACTCTATTTAATATAACATATATAATATTATATTTACATATAAAAGTAATATACTATTAACATAAAATATCACTTTTAGTTCTGAAAAATATTTATAAATATTATATAATAAACAATATACTTTATACATAGAAAAATATCTGTACAAGATTTGTATTGATTCTACAACATTATTCCTAGACTTGGTTTGCGATTTGAGGCCCAAAACAATAAATGTTTAAAAATATTAAATTCTATAAAAATTACAAAAATTAGTTAAAATAGTATTTATAATGTTAAACTTTGCACAACATAAAGTTCAATATGGTTTCATAGAGTTTTGACACTTTTGGACACAAGGAAAGCAGAATTTTCGGAGTTCAGTGACACGGCAAATGTCATAAATTTTTAAAAATAGCAAACGGATGCGAAACCTATCCTACAGATATGCGTCGGAGAGATATCGACGTCTAGATTCTGAATAAAAATATAAGAAGGTTAGAAACTTACCTTAGATAGGTAAAAGATGGCTCGCAACCAAATTCGTCTGTTCTGGACATCCTATCGTAGAATTAACGCCACACACAAACCGCTCGGAACTGGAGGATCCAACGATCAGAGGTTGGAGTAGACACACAAAGGTAACTCTCATATTTGATTTGAAGTAAAACGGATGAAAAAAAGTTGATGAAATCTCGTCTACAAGTTGACTAACCTGCTATGACGAATTCAGCACTAATTCGGTCGACTTCGGGTGCCTTTCGCGCCTCGCATCGATCAAATTAGGGGTTGAGGCTCCTTGGGAAGTTTCCAGGGTGTTAGGGGGTGTCTTAGGGTCGAGATGAAGGTGGTAGGAGGGTTGGAAGAGGTCGGGGTGATGAGTTTTTGTGGGGTAGAAAGAAAAGTGCAAAATTGAAAAGAAATTGGAGGGTTTTAGTAGAGAAATATATAAGAAGTGTATGTAAATCCTAGACGGGAGAGATTCACGTAAGAAAAGAAAGTTGAGGTGGAGTAGAATTTGGTTTGGCAGGATTTGATTGCATATTCTAAAAGATACACCAATCCTATCTCCTAGGATTTAAATTGGTTCCAAAATAGGAAAGTTGTTATAGGATTTGATTTAAATTAGATTTGATTAATGTGGCTGCATATTAAACCAAAAGATCATTCTAAGATATGTCTAATAGGTTAGAATACCCTAGGATAGGTTCTATGGGTCCCTAGTTGGACTAGTTTTGGGTCGGTAGAATTTTTGTGATCGATTTGAGTCCAATATGTCTATAGTTTTAACTTGTGTGCCACTTAAGATAAACTAGCACATGGAAACTCAATTGAGTGGCACACCAATGACATGTGCATAGTAGGCTCGAAATGGATCAAAACCATATATTGGGTTAAATGATTTGGATCGAAGTTGGGCCTTAATTGCTAATTGGAAAGCTAGTCAAATTTTATGGTAGAGACTAAAATGACTATTTTATCCCTAAAGTTGTATATGAAAAAATATAGCACAAGGGAACGTTTGGATAGGATATGATATGTCAAACTGAAGGTGGACTCATCTAGAATACAATGATGGGAATATATTTGAGAAATTGATAATTGTTGTGTTTCAAAAATCAAAACTACGGAAAAGTACATCTATAGTCATAATTAAAAATAAAAATCTAATTTAATAAATAGAAACCATATAAAATAGATAAAAAAATAATTCTAAAAAAATTAGGGTCCTTACAATATTACAATGGGCTTTGTTACTAGGTTTTTGGGGAGTCCTAGTGGGTGAGATAAGATATGGGTTATTGTGGATAGACTCGCCAAGTCAGCACACTTTATACCATTTCGAGTTGTCCAATCTACGAAGGTTTTAGCTGATTTTTATATGAGGCAGATTTTTAGATTGCATGGTGTACCAGTGAGTATCGTTTTCGATCGAGACTCAAGATTCACATCACATTTTTGGAGAAGCATGCAGGAAAGCTTGAGAACTCGTCTGAAGTTTAGTACGGATTATTATCCTCAGACCGATGGACAGTCAAAGCATATTATTCAGATGTTGGAAGATATGTTGAGGGCATGCATATTGGACTTTGGAGGATCATGGGAGGATCACTTGCATCTTGTTGAGTTTTTCTACAATAATAGTTATCAAGCGAGCATTCAGATTACTCCATTTACGGTAGGAAATGTAGGTCTCCAGTTTATTAGAGTGATGTGGGAGAGCGTCAGATATTGGGACCAGAATTGGTCGTCAGTGTGGACGCACACAAAAAAGAAAAAGAAAATGTTGTCTTTTCTTTTATTGACGCAAGGTACCACAAATCGAGTACGCCTGAGAGATCCTGTGCTGAGGATCCTCGAGTACAAAAAAGAATTATGGAGAATGGGACAATGGAGATCGAGCGGCAGTTGCTCCTTTACTCCGTTGGCACTCCGATTACAAAAATGGGAGAAAACCTAAGAAAATTGCTAAATCTCGGCTCACTGGCAAGAAGTGCAGCAATTTGGCTCTTGAAAATGCTCTTCGTTTTGTGTTTTAAAGAGGAATGAGGCCCCCGTTTTATAGTCATTCTTGGGCTAGAATGCTGTTATGCGCCCATATAAGGAAACACGATAGTTTTTATGTGGGCACATAGTCCTGCTTTGGGCGCATATGATGTAGGCGCATACAGGCTGCAAGATCGTGGGTTGGTCGTGGTGTTGACGTGGCCGCATGCTTCGGTACACGACTGCTCGTGGAGACTGACGTGGCCGTGTACTTCGGTGCACGATTTGATCATGGCTTTGACTGAGTCAGGCTTGGGCGCATAGCCATATCTCAGGCTATGCACCCTCCTTTCGGGGGAGCTAGTCTTGGGCGCATGAAGCTTCACTGACTGGGCGCATGGAGCTTCACTGACTTGGGAGCATGGAGCTATACTGACTGGGCACATGTTGATTCACTGACTGGGCGTATGGAGCTACACTGACTTAGGCGCATGGAGCTACACTGACTTGGACGTATGGGGCTTCATTTGCTGAAAAATTTTCATGCTTCTACAAGACCTCCTTCAAAGTTTTCGATACTTGAACAAGTTCGAAATACTTTGAAAGAAGCATGGATCGTCTTTTCGTGAGGTAATGGGCACATAGCACAGCTCTCTCCTTGGGCGTATAGTATTCGGCCAGCCTGTCAAGGAGATACGACTGTTGAGATTTTCCTCAAAATCCGAACTGACCGATTCATCAGAACAAAATTTAAAGCGGTCCATCCTTCATACGTCGTCCCGTCAGCAAGGGACAGTCGCATGGTATACAGAGAGCTGATCCCTCACGTGGACGCATAGGCTGTAGTGGGCGTATACAACATAAAGGGCGCATACAATAGGTGGGCGCATAAGAAGTGGCCCATGCCTATAAATAGACCCTGGAGGAGAGAGAAAGTTTATTATTCCTTTTCCTTTTGACTTTTTCAGAAAACTCTTCGTCTTCTTTCTTTGAGAACCATGTATTCCAAGGTCACCAAGAGATCCGCGAAGGAAAAGGGGGCTGCACCGAGTGACTCTCCTCCCACGGCAGCGTCCTCGGCAGTCCAGGACCCTATTCTGGGTGAGGGCATGCTTCTAAAAATGAAGTCTCGAGCGTTAATTTGCGACGCTCAGACTTCTTTTCTGCCTGGACGCTTGCGCCTAAGGCAACATGCTTCTGTGAGCATTACTATGTGTACACAGAAGTCATGTGCCATCACTGTGGTGTGCTATATGCCCACGTGTTGCCATTTTATGCGCCCTTTAAGCTGTGGCATGTTATGCGCCCGTATACTGTCCGAGAGTTATGTGCCCACATGTCGTATTTTGGGCGCATATCCCTTTGGGCATATAGCCCTTTGGGTGCATAGGAGTCTTCAGGACTTAGTTTTTTCTGCAGCTTCCTGAGTCTGACTTTCTTTCTGCCATTGCAGTAAACATGTTTGTCCCAAAATTTGATGGAATCCTTTTTGGCTCCGCTTATCAGGCCCTTGATACCAGTCCCATAACAGATATGATCAGCGCGGTTCAGGCCAAGATTAATCAAAATCAGCCTATAGAGCAGACCCTCGCCATACTTGAATAGGATAAGACTTTCTTGCGACAGATGATTAATGATGAGAAGTTCGTATGTGAAGGGGCACGTCACTTCAAGAAACCGTACTTTTTGTTTGGTGATAGTGTAGGGTTTGAAAATGGCGAGACCATACATTTGAGAAACCCCATGGAAATCAGTCTGGAAAATCAGAGAATATGGCTGCCGTCGATGGAGCGCCAGTATCCTTTGTCTGCTTTTACTGCCTTAGCTGTGCGGTGACAGATGAAGTGGGAGCTAACTCCTGAGCTTTCCGGAATCATCTCTGGAAGAATTCAGTTCGACTCAGGCGATCGAAGGAAGGACACTTTCCAATGTGTTCGGAGCTCTGCATCTTACTCTACGAGGGGACTACAACCTGGTGCCATAGTGAACGACATTTCCACTAACCTCCATCTTTATGCCGCTGACACGTTTTGCCATTTGATGATGGCGGGGGGTGTGTCGTATCCCGCAGGGAAGATGCAGATGGAAGGCTGGCAGTACCCGTCTTCATTTTGGAGCAATCTCACTGGCTGGATTCTTTCCACGTATGAAGCCACCCTGAAGACAGCTGGCCTTTACTATGCTATTCGGACCACTCAATATGGTGTGAGGGTCAACTGGCCAATGTTTGTCTCTTTGGCCGAGTTATATAACCTTCATACTTGTACCATCTTTACTCCGGCTGGAGAGATGGGATTGGCTCTCCATGAAATGCAGGAAGTGTCGAAGCTTTCCTAGGGTACGGAGCCCTATGAAGAGTATGTGCCTTGTGATGAAGAACTTCGGGACCTGGAGAGTGAAAACTCTGGGATGATTGATGTATACAAGGAATTGCTTTGTCATCTTCTTATCTGTCATAGGATTAATAAGAAAGGGAGGACCGAGGGGGTCAATCCCCACACGAGAGCCTGGACGGGCTATGTCTTCGTTCAGGGAGAAGGGGAAGATCCGGCCTTCTTTTCGATCTTAAAACCAATGACTAAGTCTGATATAGAGGCCCGGATGGCGGACTATGAGACGTCGGATACTGAGGACAGCGATGATCCTGGGTCTCCGATTGGCCACTACTTTCGTCAAGCCGAATATCCGTTGTCGAAGAAAGCTGTGTTGGCAGCTTTTTTTAATGATCTGGCTTCGTGACTGTGTAGTCCCTGGAGGTTCAGGGTCCATTGAGAGAATAAGTCGGGTTATAATACTTCCAGCTGTGAAGCTGGCGTTCGGACACCATCTTACATTTCTTTCCGCGATGGTCTGTGCCACTGGACGAGGTCTACGGGACTTTGTCAGGGATACGATGACTCCCGATGGCAGGCCCTATTTCGCCCGAACCGAGCTTCTGTATCATTTTTTGATAGGGTGGCTGCTGCTGCATTGTCCTTCCCTAATGAATGCTGGGTCGGTGGCGGACTCTGTGGCAGAGGACGCCTTTCTTCATAGATTTCGTGATGCAGATTGGGCCGTCACTGGTGTACCCGCTTGTAGAAAGGCTTTAGGCTTTTTACAGAACTATGAGTTCTTTAGAGTATCCCCTCCGTCCGGCAGCGGTACTGCGGGAGATATCTTAGTGGATGAAGGAGTTCATGCCACTAATTTGACTGCTGGGGCGTTTCACTGGCTTCAGTCTATTAGACCATCGCATCTGTTGCTCTGAAACAGGAATCATGCCTATCTGGAGCCGTATTTGCCGAGCGATTTCGTACGACAGTTTGGCTATGGCCAGCTCCTTCTGGGAAATGCTAGCCCGCATTTGGAGTCGATAGGCAGCTTGATTGACGGGACACGTGCTTGGATGTACTACAACGCCGGGTGCACGGGGGCAATCTTTACCTTGCCCCTGGATAAGCCTGAGACCCATTTGTGCTATGTCGTCGCCAAATTTTACGTTCAGATTAATACTTTTCATCCTCAGTATGATCGTGAACATAGCTTGATATTGGGGAGTCAGTTTGACCCCCTTTCTACAAAATAGGAGCCGAAAGGCCGTAAGAAAAAAGGTACTATTCCCACCATGAAACCAGCCGTAGTGCCGCCGCCAGAAGCTATCTTTAGGGAGCCAACAGTGTCTCTGAAGGAGGACACGAAAGACGATGATTCTTCTCCTCTCAATCCGCCTCAGAAGAGGAAAGCATCAACTGAATTGGCCAAGGAGCCAACTTTAAAGCGAAAGAAGAAAACTGTTGCCCTGAGGAGAGCCAAGGAAGTGGGTGCTGGCTCGCCTCCCTTGAGGATGTCCTCCCGGCAAACTGGAAGAGGAGGAACGGCGTCACGGGCAGTTATTGTCCGGTAGGTAGATCACTTCCTAGATTCCATGGCCGTTCTGGTCAAGCCTTTAGCAGCTTTCCCACCCTTGTGTTTGTCCTTTGCACAGGACCCCGAAGTTGCAGCTGAGGTAGGTGCCTCCTCCTCTGAGGAGGTAGAGGTAGCGACAATGTCCCCTGCTCGTCCTCGACTATTGGATGAGGGCGGGTCTTCTTCGGCCGTAAGACCTGAGCGACGGGGTGAGCAGGGCGAAGGCCCAGACCTTGATGGCGGTCAGAAGATCAGTTTCTCCTATGACATATCTATGGGAGATATGTCTGTAATAGGAACTGCGATAAAAGAGCTGGACGAGAACCAAGTCCAATCGGCTCATCCTCCTACGGGTATGTTGCCTTTGCGCCTCTCTTCGAATGAGATCTTTAGACTTCGATTTTGCGTGCTCCTCGTGAGGCTGACCATGTCTGTGTGTTCCCTTGTAGACAAGGAGAAATAATCCCTTATGAAGATAGTCTCCGCCATTGGAAGAGGCACAGAAGTTGTTCCCGGCTCCTCCAAATCTGCTACGGTGGAGGGAGCCGTTAGTGAGCCAGTATTGGCTTCAGAAAGATAGGTCGAGCAGCCTGCTGAGGGGACTGTTGCTGAATCTGCTCCTATTCTAGCTGAGCTTGTGGAAGAAACCAGGCCTGATGCTGCTCGGGGCCTTGACATTATTCCCCTTGGACAGTCCGGGCCTGCTCTCGATTTCCCTGAAACCAAGTTTGACGGCACAGCCCAAGTTGGAGTTGAGCAAGACGAAGGTACGAAATTACAGCATTTTCGTATTTTCCTTCGTGTTTTTCTGATTACTGATGTATATTATTTTCTCTATCAGGTTCAACTTCTTGTCAGGCGTTCCTTCCAGAAGTGGAAAAAACTTTCCAAGCTTCTTCTCCGACGACCTCCATCGAAGACGAGGAGATGGATGAGGAAGTTGTCAGAGCTTTCTACTCGGTGCTGAAGGTGAAGCTTTCTGGAGTCTTGAATTGGAGAGCTGCCTTCGGTCCCACGAAGGCTATTGCCGAATGACAGGTAGAGGCCTTCGAGAGCATAGCCGGCTATGAGGAGCGGGCCAACACTCTGAAAAAAGTTCAGAACGACCTGGAGGGTCAAGTGGCCAGGTTTCGGGATGCCAAATAGTGGAGCCCGATGTCACTGTTCCGTGCAGAGGACGAGGATTTGATGACAGCTGTTGCGGAGGAGAAGGCTACCTTCCAGGTAAGGAAGGGTGCCCTAGCTCGGGAGATCGGCGAGCTGGCTGACCAGTATGTCCATTTCAACGCTGCAAGTGAGGCACGTGCTGCCTCGAAGAACAGGTTGGCTGCACAGATTACTGAGAAGCTCAATCACATTGCGCAGATCAGGAACAAAATCGGCCAGTTGGAAGCCGACTTGAGGGCGACGACATCTGAATAGGAGGATTATTTATCCCAAGCTGCCATGACTGCCACCGCTTCTGCCCGTTTAGAAGAGCAGCTGGCGAAGTTGGAGGGGGAGCGTCAAAGTCTGATCCTCTTTGAAGATGAAGTCGCTCGTCAAGAAAAGGCTCGACGTCGAGCTGCTGTAAAATCTGAAGCCGAGATTGTTGCTCTGAGGGACAGTATAAACCGCCTGTGTATCCCGTTGTCACTACCACATTTCTAGCTTGAGGGTATTTTGGTCATTTTTAAAATTTTGGAATTATTTGGAACTATTTAGTATTAATTATAATTTAGAAATTTTAAGTGATTTTTAGTATAGTTGATTTGGTGCTATTATTGACTTAGACTCAGGATGACTTAGGAGACTGTCCTAGAAGCTAACCTAGGTCATGACTACTTGGTTAGAGTGTGTAACCCTAGCTTGACCTAAGTTAGTGATATCCAACCAATTAGAATTTATTTGGAGAGAATAGGAATTTATTTGAATAGAGAATGGCTTGTGGTTTCACAAGTCAAGATTTATGACTTAGGCCCATAGAGGCCCATAGACCACTAGTAGAACCCTAACCTAGCCCAACACACCCCCCTTGGCCGGCCACTTAGGGTTTCCCCCATCTATTTAATGCCTCCTCAAAGTTAGGGCTAGCCTCCTTTAGAAAGTTCTCAAGTTGGAAAAAAAGAGGTATGCTCCATCTTCAATAATTCCTAGAAAATCCTATTTAATTCCTTTTTCCCTCAAACCAATTGCAATAGGTTCTAAATTTCTTCTACTTGCTGTTTGTGGTGATAATTTCAGAGTGTGGACAATTTGAAAGAGTTTTGGTGGCTTGAGGATCCACTCTCATTTGGGGCTTTTGACCCATTACAAACCTATAGGTAATTTCTAATCCACACAATAAAATGCTGTTATTATTGCATATTTAGGAAGCCCTAGGCCTACCCTAACTGTAGGTATAGCTATCCCTAGGATTCGTGTCCAATACGTGTCCGTATCGGACACGTATCAGTGGATACGTGAATGTGTTTGATGAAATGCCCCAAAGGGCATTTCGATTTGATTTATGGAATGTTTTTGAATAGAAAATTAGGGTTTAGGCTCGTTTATTAATTTTTGGTGTTCTGAGTTGATATTGGTGTCGTGTCGTTTCATAATGGACACGGGAACACGTGGGGTGCACCACGCACGCGCAGTGTTTCTTCCCCTGCTGTTCGGGGTCTTCTGTGTACAGCACACACCACGTGGACACGAAATATTAGACACACGTGTTGGGGTTATGAGTGACACGAGATTCCCAGAGTGACACGACCTATCGTGTCATGTCGGACACGCAGCTGGCTGCGTACGGGGAATGCACTGTGCGTGTGTAGTGTACCATACTGTTCACTATTTTAATTCAATCTTTAATGGTTTTAATTGTGATTTTAAATGCTAATTAGATCCTAAACATGATTAATGATATATGTTAGATTTAGTTTACATGTTAGTATAGGTTATTAATGTGAATGGGGATTCGAAATTGAAGATTTCAGTCGACTGAACACTGTTAACTGATACTCATTACTGATAGATGGGTTATTTCAATTTTTGAACATTTAAATCCTTGTTTTATTGATGTTTTCTACTGTTAAATTACTCCCACATGTTTGGTAGTTCATGTTTGGCTAAACTTTACAATTAAAATGGGCTTTTTGAGTTGAGAATGGATTTTGAACATTGTGTGGTTTTTCGAATAGGGTTGACTGATACATGGGATGTTTCAGTTTTCATATGAGAATCCTATTTTTATTTTGAATTCCAATTGATTGTTTCAGTCATATGTTTTCCACATAATTGTTGTTCATGATTGGTTCAATTTACATTCGAATTAGACTTTTGATTATGAATGGAATTTGGCAATGTGTTGGTTTCGAAGGGAATTTGAAATTTTTGAAAACTGAGATTGAATGAATGATTTATTCATTGGTTGATTGAGTTCAGTTCTATAGCTTGAACTGTAATTGAACTAATTTCTTATTTTCTGAGATGCATTTCAGTTCCTATTATTACACTGAAATCCAGATTTCACACATCCTCTCATTTCACTCACAGGTTATACACTGCTGTATGCACATAAATGTATTTACTATTTTTAATTCCTAAACCTGAGATTAAATTCATTCCTATATAACTGTTATAGAATGATAGTTAGTTCTCATTAAACCTGAGAACTAGCTCTTTCCTTCTTTAACTTAACTGAGTTTGAATGAATGTTGATTCATAGTTAACTGTCAATGCATTTCTTTTCTGTCAGCTGAGAACTAATTTTCTATACACTGTTCCTACACACAGGCTTATTGCCATACCATTTTTCTGTTACTCACACAAGTATAAATGTAACCTTCACTATTTTTCTTTGAACTTCACTGATTTTGTACCCAGGTTGCCTATTCATTTACTGTTCTAATTTCCAGCTAACACACAACTCTCTTGTCTCACACACACATGTATCACCACACTCTTATGTCTTCATTCACACATACACACGTCACCACCACATTCCCTTCTTCCTATTCTCTATACATATGTATATATATATGTAATTGAGATGTATTTTTTTTTTGAGATGTATATATATATAGGTATCCTATATATTATAATAATGTGTGTACTATTATTTATATTAGATATATATGTATATGTGGTATACATATAGTAGCCTATATGCTCATGTGCATTTCTATATTAGATTATATAAATATATCTGTGTGTATTATATTCGATATATATATTGTCTTGTGTATATGTGATATGGTTTGGTTTATAGGCATGATATAGCCTATGGCCTATGGGTGTGTCTGTTTCCCTATTGAGTCTAGATTGGACTTGTATAGCCTTGTTAGACCTAGAATAGGCTAGTTAGACTAGTATAGACTTGTTTGACTTATGTTTGACCTAGTTGACCTAGTTTGACTTCTAGGGTTGACCAGAGTTGACCCAGAGTTGACTTTGTTCTAGATTGACCTAGATTCATGTAGAATGCATTGACTTGCATCTTATTATCATTTTAGACTCATAGTGACTTGTACTGTTCTATAGGAGACAGACACCACTCCTCGGACAGTCGATATTCTTCAAATTCTCAGGATACAGGCGAGTACATTCTCTGATCATTTCATATCCTGCATTAGGAGTATATTTTCTGCTTTAGATTACTTTACATGATGCTGACACGTTAGAAACACGAATTAGTACTATATGGATCTTGTCGTGCGATGTTATCCCCTTAGCGGATACATCGGGTATTCGTGTTCGTGTACTTTATCGTGAGCATCGTGTACTCCTTGTATTCGTGACATTCGTGTACAAATCGTATGAAATCGTGTATATTCATGTATTCATATGATCTTCGTGTACGACTATACTTCGTGTACAATAACATAACTTGGCTAGATCCTTGTGTATTGATCGGGGCGGAGGAGTAGAAGTGGTTATGTATTCAATCCAGTAGATTACTCGTGTACAACCTCTGTAGATTACTCGTGTACAACATCGTGCCGTTTACATAACCGTCTTGTGCTCTGAATCACTAGTCACTGATAGTTCTCTATATACTGTATCTATTGATTTACAGTCTTCTTTTTTATCATGTTATTCTTTCAGTTTCTTGTATCTTACTCTCTAGCATGATTATATATCCTGACCTGATATGATTTGTTGAGATGTACTGTGCTCGCTCCTGTCCTGACTGGACCTGTTGAAATATTATAAAGGACGAGGCTGAGGCGTTCTTCCCTACCTACTACGGTGCTATACCAGATGAGTGCTTGGACTTGGACCAGCAGTAAGATCCACTAGCAGTAGATGACACTCCCTTAGACTAGGATGTCTTTACTTTTTATGGATTACTGTATATGGATTTTGAGATTTTGGGATATGTACTTATTTTAGACACTTAGACTTCTGGATTGTATCTCTGTGATTTCTTCTGTTCTGGATATTTATCTATCTATCTATCTTTATCCTGTTCTACCTTAGTTGTGATTGAGACTGTATTTGCTATGTCACCTCCATTCGGAGAGTATATACTGTATAGGTACCTTTATATTGTTAGATGTTTACCTAGGACAGCGTTCTACCGTCGATACTGCGGCGTAGGCTGGACGTACCCACGTCTCGTGCCCTTACTCTAGGGTGCGGGTCGTGACACATTTTTAGTGGTGGCCCATGCAGGTCTAGGTTGGAAATATAGTAGTATTCGAACTAGAATATCGTTGCAGCCTGCAGTAGGAATTAGTATTTTTTTTGAAGGTACTCAATCACACTAGTAAAACTCCATATCAGATTTCGTATATCTATTTTGCTGCTTATTGTCTTCCTTAGAAATTTAAACTGTCCTCCTTTGATATTTTGACTCATTCTCAGTAATTGTTTCTTATTTGATCTGTGTCTCCAGGATGGTTGAGACAAGATCGCATCACCCTGGACTAGGAGACGCTGGAGAGGGGTCTAGCACCTCTCGACCTCAGCAGCAGCCAGCTCTCGGTGCCTCAGGGCCAGTACAGCCCTCAGGAGTCGGTGTTTCTGCAGCTTTTGGAGGAGCACCTCCACCAGTCAGGAGGTCGAGCATGGTGATTCCTGAGATCCTTCCACCACAACAGCCTCCGCCTGTGGGGATGGTAGATGCTGTACATCTCTTCTTCTTCGTGGAGAGGATCCTGGAGTCCCACCAGCAGCAGCAGCAGAGGCAGACTTCCGATTTCCGCCAGGGGATAGACGAGGTGCACCAGCTGGTTCGCACTACTGTAGAGTTGGTTACTGCTCAGGGGACCCAGGAGCAGCCCCGTCAGAGGGAGAAGGACATACAGGACTTTCAGAAGATGCATCCCAGAGAGTTCTTCGGCACAGAGGGCATCCATTATGCAGACGTCTGGATAGAGCATATCGAGGAGATATTCAGGCTGGCGGCGATACCAGCTCGACTTCAGATCGAGACGGCGGGCAGTCAGATGCTGGACTTAGCCCGTGCGTTGTATCAGACAGATCCCAGGGTGGGAGTTGAGGGCCAGACTTGGGCCCAGTTCAAGGAGCTGTTTAAGGAGCAGTTCTTTCCTGATGTGGCCTTGGGAGGTATCGAGGCACAGTTCGAGGGTCTGGTTCAGGGGAACCAGACTGTAGCTGAGTATGTTGGAGAGTTTTGTAGATTGGCCCATTTCATAGATGACTTGACTGAGAAGACGAAGGCGAGGAAGTTTCGCCGAGGCTTGATTAGAGAGGTTCGATCGCTGACTAAGAGCGACCGGAACGCTACTTTTGTAGAGATATTTTCTGGGGCTATGGCGGCCGAAGATGACCTAGGGTCGAAGCAGAAGAGGGGTCGTGACTTCCAGGGTGGTAGCAGCAGTCAGGGGTAGGCCAAGAGGCCTCACTTCCAGCAATAACAGCCGCAGAGGCCAGTTTAGCAGTATCAGCCGCAGGACAGGACACCTCTTCAGCAGGTACAGCATCAGCAGCAGAGAGGGCAGCAGGCACCCAGGCAGCAGGCTATCAGTTGTACTTTCTGCATGAAGCCTGGGCACAAGTGGGACGAGTGCAGGAAGAGACTCGGTAGATGCCTTATATGTGGATCAGCAGACCACCAGATACGAGATTATCTAGTAGCGTCGATGCGTCAGGTACCAGGAGGAGGTGGAGTAGCCAAGGCTCCAGCAGGTCAGCTGAAGGGGCCACTGCCGACCTAGCAGCAGAGGTTCCACCAGCACCAGCAGCAGACACGAGGTGGACAGCAGGAGCGAGCTTTCGCCATGGCGGCTGAGGATGCCGAGGTCGTAGGGGAGTTGATAGCAGGTTCTTCTCGACTCCGTTCCAGCATTTGCACTCTTTAATTTCGGGGCTTCCTACAGCTTTGTGTCAGTATCGTATGCTATTAGACACAGTCTGGTTTCTGAACCATTGCCTAGGACCTGCAAGATCACGACCGGGGGTGGGGTCATCCTCGTGAGTGATATTTGTAGAGGACGGAGCGTCATATTGGGAGGCCGAGAGTTGGGGGTGAATTTGCTCATCATACCATTACCGAACTACGATATAGTATTAGGTATGGACTGGTTGAGCAGACATCACGCCCGCATTGATTGGCACGGGGGTAGAGTTTGTTTGTGGCCCCAGGAGAGCCAGAGTTTGAGTACACCCGGCGGCAGGCAGAGCAGGATGGCGGAGTCTTCTGTGGAGCATCAGTTGAGGAGCAGGTGGCTCCACATCCCTTGATCGCAGAGTTTATGGACGTATTTCCAGAGGAGTTGCAAGGCCTTCCACCGGATAGGGATGTAGAGTTCTCGATAGACTTGGTTCCCAGTACGGAACCGATTTCTCAATATGTCTATCGAGTGAACAATAGTAAATTGGTGGAGCTGAAGAAGCAGGTAGATGAGCTGCAGGACAAGGGCTTCATCCGATCGAGTTCTTTACCTTGGGGTGTACCGAAACTTTTTGTACCCAAGAAGGATGGGTCAGTACGGATGTGTATCGACTACAGGGCACTTAACAACCTGACGATCAAGAACAGATACCCACTGCCGCGGATCGATGATCTCTTTGATCAGTTGAGCGGAGCTCGGGTGTTCTCCAAGATTGATTTGAGGTCAGGTTATCACCAGGTGAAGGTGAAGAGGGGGGATATTCCCAAGATCGCTTTCAGGACGTGGTACGGGCAGTTTGAGTTTTTGGTTATGCCGTTTAGGCTGACCAATGCACCAGCAGTGTTTATGAACCTAATGAACAAGGTGTTCCACCAGTACTTGGACAAGTTCATGGTGGTGTTCATTGATGATATCCTGGTGTATTTGAAGACAGAGGAAAAGCACGAGGAGCACTTGAGAGTGGTTCTGGAGACACTCGGGAGGGAGAGATTGTTTAGCAAGCTCTCGAAGTGCGAGTTCTTCCTAGACAGGGTTGACTTCTTGGGTCATGCGGTGACTGGAGAGGGTATCTCAGTGGACCCGAAGAAGATCACAGCAGTTGAGGCTTGGGCACGCCGACTTCAATGGCAGAGATCAGGAGTTTACTGGGGATGGCAGGATATTATAGAAGATTTGTGCAGGATTTCTCCCGGATTGCAGAGCCGTTGACTCGGTTGACCCGGAAGGATACTGAGTATGTTTGGACAGAGGAGTGTCAGGCAGCTTTTGATGAGTTAAAGAAGCGGCTTACGACAGCTCCGATTCTGACATTGCCTTCAGGTTCAGGAGGATTCACTATTTATAGTGATGCTTCCGGAAAGGGGCTGGATTGTGTCTTGCAGCAGCATGGGAAGGTGATTGCCTATGCTTCCAGGAAATTACGTCTCCATGAGAAGAACTACCCTACCGATGACCTGGAGCTCGCAGCGGTGATTTTTGCTCTAAAGTTGTGGAAGCACTATCTGTATTGCGAGAGGATGGAGATTTTTACAGATCATAAGAGCTTGAAGTATGTGTTTACACAGAAAGTGCTCGACATGAGGCAGCGCAGATGGCTAGAGTTGATGAAGGACTTTGACATCTCACTTCAGTATCACCCGGGGAAGGCCAACGTGGTTGCCGATGCCTTGAGTAGGTATCCGACAACCATGTGTTTGACTATGGATTGGCACTTGCTTGCTGACCAGGAGAGCCTTAGGATTGAGGTGATTGTGCCTAGAGTGCAGATGTAGTTATAGGGCCTTCAGATACAGTCGGACCTGATGGAGAGGATCAAGGCGACGCAGTTCGAGGATGTGGCTCTGCGGTGTATCCGAGAGCAGGTTCGTACAGGGTTGGTGGATGGCGAGTTTTCTCTTGCAGAGGATGGTGTCTTGAGGTACGGTTCCAGGTTATGTGTGCCTAGCGGGGAGCTCAGGGAGAAGATCATGCAGGAGGCTCACATATCGCAGTACTCTATACATCCTGGTGCCAACAAGATGTACAGGGATCTGCGAGAGCATGTCTGGTGGTACGGGATAAAGCGGGAGGTAGCTCGCTTCGTAGCTAGATGCTTGGTCTGTCAGTAGGTCAAGGCAGAGAGGCAGAGGCCCGGAGGATTATTGCAGTCGTTGCCTATTCCAGAGTAGAAGTGGGAACATATTACCATGAATTTCGTATCTGGGTTGCCGCGTACACCAGGAGGGAAAGACGCAATTTGGGTCATCGTTGACAGGTTGACCAAATCGGCCCACTTCTTGTCATTCAAGGTGGGTACGTCTACAGAGAGACTTGCGGAATTGTACATGCGGCAGATAGGATTCACGGAGTTTCCATCAACATTATCTCAGATCGGGATAGTCGCTTTATTTTCCATTTCTGGAGGAGTCTGCAGACTAGTTTGGGCACTCAGGTTAAGTTTAGTACTGCATACCACCCCAAGACGGACGGACAGTCAGACTGGACTATTCAGACGCTTGAGGATATGCTGTGGACGTGCGTCCTAGATTTTAGAGGTTCCTGGGAGGATCATCTACATTTGGTGGAGTTTACTTACAATAACAGTTATCAGGCCAGCATTGAGATGTCACCTTTTGAGGCTCTATACAAACGTAGGTGTCGTACACCCTTATCTTGGGATGATATTGGAGAGAGAGCTTTACTGGGACCAGAGATGGTTGTTGATGCAGCCGAGAAGGTGAAGCTCATCAGGGACAGACTTCGTGTGGCGCAGGACAGACATCGGCATTGGGCCGATAGCCACCGGAGGCCGTTGGAGTTTGAGGTACAGATTTAGAGATAGGATTAGAAGTAGGTTGTATTTTGTTTTGTTTGATTGATCGTGTTTGATTTTTAGTAATTTGAGACCATGCTTGTGATTAGGTTGGAGACATGATTTTTCTGCGGATATCTCTGACTCGTGGTACGATACATTTTGGTGGAGGTGGGAAGCTTAGCCCACGCTTCATCGGCCCTTTCGTTATCAGCGGAAGAGTCGGTGACGTGGCATACAGGCTAGACTTGCTACCTGCACTAGTGGGAGTTCACAACGTATTCCACGTATCACAGTTGAGATGGTACGTGGCGGACCCTAGCCATGTGCTTGATCATTCGGAGATTGAGGTTGGACCTACTCTCAGTTATCCAGAGCAGCCTGTGGAGATTCTGGATCGCCGGAAGAAGGTGCTGAGAAACCAGGTGATACCGTTGGTTCGCGTCGTATGGAGGCATCATTCTTCTGGAGAGTCGACCTGGGAGCGGAAGGATGAGATGCACGAGCGGTACCCCTATCTTTTTGGACCTCGAGGTATACTTTTCTATCCTTCTCAGCAGTTAGTTTCGCCTTTAATTTCGAGGACAAAATTATTTTAAGGGGGATAGATTTGTCACTACCACATTTCTAGCTTGAGGGAATTTTGATCAATTTTAAAATTTTGGAATTATTTGGAACTATTTAGTATTAATTATAATTTAAAAATTTTAAGTAATTTTTAGTATAATTGATTTGGTGCTATTATTGACTTAGACTCAGGATGACTTAGGAGACTGTCCTAGAAGCTAACCTAGGTCATGACTACTTGATTAGAGTGTGTAACCCTAGCTTGACCTAAGTTAGTGATATCCAACCAATTAGAATTTATTTGGAGAGAATAGGAATTTATTTGAATAGAGAATGGCTTGTGGTTTCACAAGTCATGATTTATGACTTAGGCCCATAGAGGCCCATAGACCACTAGTGGAACCCTAACCTAGCCCAACACACATCCCTTGGCCGGCCACTTAGGGTTTTCCCCATCTATTTAATGCCTCCTCAAAGTTATGGCTAGCCTTCTTTAGAAAGTTCTCAAGTTGGAAAAAAAAGAGGTATGCTCCATCTTCAATAATTCCTAGAAAATCCTATTTAATTTCTTTTCCCCTCAAACCAACTGCAATAGGTTCTAAATTTCTTCTACTTGCTGTTTGTGGTGAGAAATTTTAGAGTGTGGACAATTTGAAGGAGTTTTGGTAGCTTGAGGATCCACTCTCATTTGGGGCTTTTGACCCATTGCAAACCTATAGGTAATTTCTAATCCACACCATAAAATGTTGTTATTATTGCATATTTAGGAATCCCTAGGCCTAACCTAACTGTAGGTATAGCTATTCCTAGGATCGTGTCCAATACGTGTCCGTATCGGACACGTATCAGTGGATACGTGAATGTGTTTAATAAAATGCCCCAAAGGGCATTTCGATTTGATTTCTAGAATATTTTTGAATAGGAAATTAGGGTTTAGGCTCGTTTATTAATTTTTGGTATTCTGAGTTGATATTTGTGTCGTGTCGTATCGCAGTGGATACGGGAACACGCAGGGTGCACCACGTGCGTGCGCAGTGTTGCTTCCCCTGCTGTTCGGGGTCTCCTGTATACAGCACACACCACGTGGACACGAAATATTGGACACACGTGTTGGGGTCATGACTGAAACAAGATTCCCAGAGTGACACGACCTAACGTGTCGTGTCGGATATGCAGTTGGCTGTGCACGAGGAATACACTGTGCGTGTGCAGTGTACCATACTGTTCATTATTTTAATTCAGTCTTTAATGGTTTTAATTGTGATTTTAAATACTAATTAGATCCTAAACATGATTAATGATATATGTTAGATTTAGTTTACATGTTAGTATAGGTTATTAATGTGAATGGGGATTCGAAATTGAAGATTTCAGTCGACCGAACACTGTTAACTGATACTCATTACTGATACATGGGTTATTTCAATTTCTGAACATTTAAATCCCTGTTTTATTGATGTTTTCCACTGTTAAATTACTCCCACATGTTTGGTAGTTCATGTTTGCCTAAACTTTACAATTCAAATGGGCTTTTTGAGTTGAGAATGGAATTTGAACATTGTGTGGTTTTTCGAATAGGGTTGACTGATACATGGGATGTTTCAGCTTTCATATAAGAATCCTATTTTTATTTTGAATTCCAATTGATTGTTTCAGTCATATGTTTTCCACATAATTGTTGTTCATGATTGGTTAAATTTACATTCGAATTAGACTTTTGATTATGAATGGGATTTGGCAATGTATTGGTTTCGAAGGGAATTTGAAATTTCTGAAAACTGAGATTGAATGAATGATTTATTCATTGGTTGATTGAGTTCAGTTCCATAGCTTGAACTGTAATTGAACTAATTTCCTATTTCCTGAGATGCATTTCAGTTCCTATTATTACACTGAAATCCAGATTTCACACATCCTCTCATTTTACTCACAGGTTATACACTGCTGTATGCACATAAATATATTCACTGTTTTCAATTCCTAAACCTGATATTAAATTCATTCCTATATAACTGTTATAGAATGATAGTTAGTTCTCATTAAACCTGAGAACTAACTCTTTCCTTCTTTAACTTAACTGAGTTTGAATGAATGTTGATTCATAGTTAACTGTCAATGCATTTTTTTACTGTCAGCTGAGAACTGATTTTCCATACACTGTTCCTACACACAGGCTTATTGCCATACCATTTTCCTGTTACTCACACAAGTATAAATGTAACCTTCACTATTTTTCTTTGAACTTCACTGATTTTGTACCCAGGTTGCCTATTCATTTACTGTTCTAATTTCCTGCTAACACACAACTCTCTTGTCTCACACACACATGTATCACCACACTCTCATGTCTCCATTCACACACACACACACATGTCACCACCACATTCCCTTCTTCATATTCTCTATACATATGTATATATATATATATATATATATATATATATATATATATATATATATATATGTAATTGAGATGTATATATATGGGTATCCTATATATTATAATAATGTGTGTGTACTATTATATATATTAGATATATATGTATATGTGGTATACATATAGTAGCCATATGCTCATGTGCATTTCTATATTAGATTATATAAATATATCTGTGTGTATTATATTAGATATATATATATATTGTCTTGTGTATATGTGATATGGTTTGGTTTATATGCATGATATAGCCTATGGCCTATGGGCGTGTCTGTTTGCCTAGTGAGTCTAGATTGGACTTGTATAGCCTTGTTAGACCTAGAATAGGCTAGTTAGACTAGTATAGACTTGTTTGACTTAGGTTTGACCTAGTTGACCTAGTTTGACTTCTAGGATTGATCAGAGTTGACCCAGAGTTGACTTTAGTCTAGATTGACCTAGATTCATGTAGAATGCATTGACTTGCATCTTATTATCATTTTAGACTCATAGTGACTTGTACTGTTCTATAGGAGACAGATACCACTTCTCGGACAGTCGATATTCTTCAGATTCTCAGGATACAGGCGAGTACATTCTCTGATCATTTCATATCCTGCATTAGGAATATATTTCCTGCTTTAGATTACTTTACATGATGCTGACACGTTAGAAACACGAATTAGTACTATATGGATCTTGTCGTGCGATGTTATCCCCTTAGCGGATACATCGGGTATTCGTGTTCGTGTACTTTATCGTGAGCATCGTGTACTCCTTGTATTCGTGACATTCGTGTACAAATCGTGTGAAATCGTGTATATTCATGTATTCACATGATCTCCGTGTACGACTATACTTCGTGTACAATAACATAACTTGGCTAGATCCTTGTGTATTGATTGGGGCGGAGGAGTAGAAGTGGTTATGTATTCAATCCAGTAGATTACTCGTGTACAACCTCTGTAGATTACTCGTATACAACATCGTGCCGTTTACATAACCGTCTTGTGCTCTGAATCACTAGTCACTGATAGTTCTCTATATACTGTATCTATTGATTTACAGTCTTCTTTTTTATCATATTATTCTTTCAGTTTCTTGTATCTTACTCTCTAGCATGATTATATATCCTGACCTGCTATGATTTGTTAAGATGTACTGTGCTTGCTCCTGTCCTGACTGGACCTGTTGAAATATTACAAAGGACAAGGCTGAGGCGTTCTGCCCTACCTACTACGATGCTACACCAGATGAGTGCTTGGACTTGGACCAGCAGCAGGATCCACTAGCAGTAGATGACACTCCCTTAGACTAGGATGTCTTTACTTTTCATGGATTACTGTATATGGATTTTAATATTTTGGGATATGTACTTATTTTAGACACTTAGACTTCAGGATTGTATCTCTGTGATTTCTTCTGTTCTGGATATTTATCTATCTATCTATCTTTATCTTGTTCTACCTTAGTTGTGATTGAGACTGTATTTGCTATGTCATCTCCATTCGGAGAGTATATACTGTACAGGTACCTTTATATTGTTAGATGTTGACCTAGGACAGCGTTCTACCGTCGACACTGCGGTGTAGGCTGGACGTACCCATGTCTCGTGCCCTTACTCTAGGGTGCGGGTCGTGACACCCGTAGATGTAACTCTTTTTCTTTTTTGGCCGTCACGGCTCTTGTACCCTTTTTTTAATAAAATAAAGATTCTTTCTAGAAGTGAATGTGGTTTTATTGAAATATTGATGCTAGAGGTAATGTAGACGTAGCAGAGATATTTCTGGTGGGTATTCCTCTGGGAAATTTTGATGTGGACCTATTATCCATTTTATATTCAAGTTATTCGAATAAAGTTGAATAAAGCTGCTAGTAGAGGTAATATGGACGTAATAGCAGAGGATGTTCTATATCTGACCAGAGGTAATATGGACGTGGAAAGATATGTAACATTAGGTAGGAGTGGATAGTTCAGAGGTAGTATGGACATGACTATCTTTGATGAATGCTTTGCTCAGAGGTTATATGGACGTGGCAAAACATTTGATCATTCCGCTGGGGAAATAATTATCGAAAAACAATTTAGAGGTAATAGGGACGTGATTTGTTTTTGTCAAACCGAGTTTGGACGGAGTCAAAAACGGAAATGATTCCACTAGGAAAATATTTTAGAGGACCTATTATCAAGGGCGTATTCAAGACTCTTGAAATACGGATAATAGTTAGATTTTTTTTTTGGAATCATATAAACATCGTACTGTACATTTACATGACTGAACATATGTAAACAAAAAGAGGTTACACATAGTATTTTTTCAGGAACTTGCTATTGATAGGCATCATGAGCAAGTCACCATCGGGCTTGGTTAGCCGGTACGCACCGTTAGAATACACCGATTCTATGACGAAAGGACCTTCCCATTTAGGCTGGAATTTTCCTTTTGTTTTGTGCGTTATGACTATCGGTCTTCTCACTGCTAGGACCAGACCACCGACTTGGAAGATCCTTTCCTTCACTTTTTTATTGAAGGCTCTGGAAATACGTGCTTGGTATAGCTCAATGCACTGCTGAGCTAACAAGCATTTTTCGTCTAGCGCTTCGAGTTCTTGGAGTCGCAGACGGTAGATCTCTTCAGTAGTCAGCTCGCTGGCTAGGGCTACCCGAAGAGAAGGAATCTAGATTTTTAGGGAAAGAACTGCTTCGCTCCTATAAACCAGAGAGAATGGCGTACTGTCTGTTGGAGTTCGGACCGTTGTGCGATAGGCCCATAGACATTCACCGAGCTTCTCGTTCCAATCGCGCTTATTTGAAGACACGAACTTCTTGAGAAGTTTTATGATGGTTTTGTTGGAGGCTTCTGCTAGCCCGTTAGTCTATGGATTATAGGCAGTAGAGGCTACGTTCTGGATTCGATTCTTATCGCAAAATCGATAGAATGCATGGCTTGCGAACTGTGGACCATTTTCATGGATGATCCTGCGAGGTAGGCCGAAGCGGTAGATGACGTGATGTTTGATAAAACTGATCATGTTTGACGTCTTTACTTCGGTGAGCGGTATAGCTTCCGCCCATTTGGAGAAGTAATCGGTTATAACTAGGATAAACCGATGTCCTTTGGAGGATGGCGGGTTGATTGGTCCTATGACATCCATACCCCAGGCTTCAAATGGGCAAGATGCTGCCGTCGGGTGTAGAAACTCCGAAGGTTGATGAATGAAGTCGATGTGGAACTGGCAAGCTCTACACTTCTTTGCATATTCAACAGCATCCGTTATCATTGTGGGCCAGTAATAACCCATTCGTTTGAGACGATCTTATAATTTGGGGCCTGGTTGATGTGCACCACAAACTCCATCGTGAGCCTCCCGGAGTGCATGCTTGGCTTCTGTGTCTGATAAGCATCGTAACAGTAGATCGTCATAAGAGCGTCTGTACAGCATCTTGGTAGCTGTGTTGTAGTAAATCTGAGGGATCGCCTTTGGATGGATACTGCTTCCTTCGGGTCCTCAGGAAGGATTCCAAAGATAGCGTAGTCTATGAAGGAAAATCTCTAGTCTTTAGTATCGGCGTTTGTTTTCGCTGCGTAACTATGATGAATATGCAAGGCATCTTTCACACAGAATAGTTTTCGACTAGACATTGTGATCGACTGCTGTGCATTGGTAGGGACGGTCAAGGAAGAAGCGAGACCGACTAGAGCATCTGCTTCTATATTCTGTAGTCGAGGCACGTGCTCGATGAAGAATCCAGCGAAAGTAGATGCCAGCTCGATTGTTGCTCTGTGGTAGGGGATGAGACCTTCGGGGCGAACTTCATAATCCCCTCGGACCTGACTAACTATTAGCTTAGAATCGCCGTAAGCCTCTAGATAGTCAACTCCCAGTTGTTTTGCCAGTTGCAGGCCGATTAATAGGGCATTACATTCGACCACATTGTTGGTGCATGGTTCTACGAGAAAATATGCACGATGTATAACCAGATGATCAGGTGGCACGAGCACGACACCTACTCCAGCCAAGATATTTTCTTTGGGTCTTGTTCTTGATGCACCGTCAAAAAACATTCGCTAAATGGGGATTTCTTCAGTTGCAGTGTTAGACTCCACCACTTCGTCGGAGATTTCGTCGTAGAGCTTGGACGACTTGGCACCGGATGAGCTGCTAGAAAATCAGCTAATGCTTGGCCTTTTACTGTCTTCTGAGGAACGAAGATCATATCGTATGGAGTCAACAACATTGTCCATATAGCTAAACGGGAATTGAGAGAGCCCGGTTTAGTCATGAGTATTCTGAGAGGGTTGACTTTAGATATAATGTGGATAGTCTACCCAGACACGTAGTGGCGTGTCTTCTGGATGGCAAATACTAGTGTAAGGCATTCCTTCTCCACCGGTGTGTTTCTGTGCTCGGCACCCACCATTATGCGGCTGAGGTAGTAGATTGCCTGTTCATGGCCGCCTTCATTCTTCTGAGCTAAGAGGGCGCCAAGAGAATGATCCATAGCACGGACATATAGTAAGAAGGGCTTCCCCATTATTAGAGCTACCAATACTGGAGGGCTTGTAAGATACGCCTTGATGTCGTCGAATACACGTTGACATTGTTCAGTCCAGACGAAAGATACGCCTTTCTTCATGAGCTGAGTGAATGGTTGACACCTTTCAGAGAGGTTCAAAATAAATCGTCTGATGTAGGCTAGCCTTCCTTGTAGTCCGCATAGCTCTTTGAGATTTTTTGGAGGATGCATGTCGAGAATAGCGTTCACTTTCTCCGGGTCCAGATGTATATCCTTTGATGTGATGACGAAACCAAGGAATTTGCCTTTGGAGACTCCCAGAAAAGACTTGGTTGGATTCATCTTGAGTTGGTGTGCACGCATTAGTTCGAACACCGTTCTCAGGTCTTGGAGGTGGTTGCCATTAAGACGACTTTTGACTGCGATATCGTCTATGTAGCACTCCACGGTTTTGCGCAAATGATCGCGAAAAATTGTGTTCATGGCTCACTGGTATGTTGCCCTGCATTCTTCAATCCGAAGGGCATCACCGTATAGCATTATACCCCTAACGGTATTCGAAAAGATGTATGCTTCTCGTCGTCGGGGAACATCTTGATCTGATTGTTGCCTGAGAACCCATCCATGAAGGACATTCGCTCGTAGCCGCAAGTGTTTTTACGTCAGTGATCGGTAGAGAGAACTTGTCTTTCGGGCATGCAGAGTTCAAATCATGGTAGTCGATACAGACTCGAACTTTACCGTTCTTTTTTATGACTGGAACGATGTTGGCAACCCAGTCTGGGTGTTGTTCCTCGCGAATGAATCCACTGGCAATGAGCTTTTTGACTTCATTCTCGATGGCTTCCATGACGTCTGGACGGAATCGTCGTTGTTGCTGCTTCATTAGCTTAGCTTTAGATGAAATGTTCAGGCGATTCATAGCGACTTTAGGGTCCAAGCCTGGCATATCTTCATAGCTCCATACGAATACGTCGATGTATTCTCTTATAAGCTGTATAAGAGATTGGCGTTCATCGCCATATGGGATTTTGCTGATGAAGATTGGTTTGAAGGATGCTTCATCTCCTAGATTGACTTGGATGACTTCGTCTTCGGTAGGTAGTTTTCGTTGTTCGAAGCGCAGTTCCCACCTGGTGTCCATCTTTTGAGCCCATTGTTCGAGTTCGATTGATTGGACATCATCTGTAATTTGATCCGCGAAAACTATGTTGACGGACAGAGTTGCTTTGAACATGTCGTAGATGCTGGAGTCTGAGTCCCAGAGGAAGGAATCAGAAGAATGAGAACAACAATCTACTTCATCATCTGATCTACCGCTTCGTTGATAGTAGTCCTCGGGTTTGCCGGGGGGAGCAAAGTATCGTATTGGCAACCATCGTCCTCGGCCGTAATTTAGCCTTTGTCGCTTTTGATGTCATATCCCATGTTCTGGATGATGTTCTTGGCCTGCCAACTGTAATGCCCCAGTCCTAAAATACGTAGGACTAGGAACGTAGACATGTCAGTTGTATTCATACGAAGTACGTAGGTCTCGTATGAATACATAAGCTGTAAAATGTGGTAATCCAAGACAAACTAAATCTCATCCACAATGAAAAGAATAATAATATAAAAATCAACTTGAATATTTATGGTACAATCGTTGGGCGGAGACAAAGTCCACTACCAACTATCTCAATGAAAGGAATGTACAAGAATCGATCAATAAGATGGCAAGACGAACCAAGCGCAATCGTCTTCGAAGGAATGGAGAAGACCACGGCCTTGGCTAGGATACCTGCAGAAGACATGAACACACACCTGGAGAAAAAATTAGGTCCTCCGACGGACGTAGCAAGATACAGGAAGAACAAGCTAATATGAACTGTCAGAATAATAAAATAATATATAAAAGATTACTCTAGACACAAATATGCAAAGGAAATTCTAACCCCCTAATGTGCAATTTAGAGGACAACTTTTATGCGCATGGGTGGGATTTTAGGCTATGTGTACGTAACTGGCATCCAGTAATCCGTATCCGTCCGTAACGTCCAAAACGTCATAGGGTATCTGCAAATAAATCGTCACAGTTCCATCCGGAGACTGTAGTTACCTATTTGGCTTCCCATACGCACTAGCGACTGTCCTCCCCCAATATTTCCCACACTGTTCAAGTCATGTCCATGGCTCGTCCAGTTTTGTAACTGCTTGAGTCTCTAAAACCATAGTCATAGCAGTCACGAATATCTACCGTCACACGACAATAAAGATAGCTAGTCAATAAGTCGTGCCCCTAATAAAATGCCTCAAACCGTGTAGTGTAAGTGTCATGGCCGGCGGAGATATAAAAATATCCTGCAATAGGAGGGTAGTCCGCTAACACTAAGTTAACATGCATATAGTAAAGTAAAACGACTAATAGAGTCGCTTGCACCCAAGTGTGGCTTGGACGCGCAGTTTATAACAAATAAAAATAACAAATATGAACCAAGTAAATAAATGCTGAAAATAAATAATATGACAGTTAATTAGCAAGGTATACTTGCCTGTTGAGTCGCCTGGTGAGCTGCCTGGTGTGTTGCAATAAAGGTGGCACAAGATCAAAGACAGCCTCCGATGATGGCACGGTCTATACCATTGGGTCTAGAACGGACAGATTAGTTTCGGTCTACGGGGAAGGTACAAAGTTGGCGAGGGATTAGGAATAATGGGCTAAATTACAAGATGGAGAAAATCGAAGGGAGTCAAATATTATATATAATTTTAGAAAATATTTGATAATATTTGAAATATAAATTATTAGCCAAAATATGCTCTCAAACAAATACAAAAAAAATTGAAAGTCATTTTAGGACAAACTCTAAGTTTTGTCAAAGTAGTATTTTAGTTTGAAACATATATCTTTATAATTCAAAAATATTATAAGGAAACAAATAATAAAATTTGTAAGGCTAAAACCCATATTTTGTAAAAATAAAATTTTGGTAAAAAGCTATGCTTTTTATTTACTATTTTGAAAATCAAAAAATATTTATAAATATTTTAAAACTATATATATATATATATATATATATATATATATATATATATATATATGGCTCTACAAAAATAATATTAGTGTTAACAATCATACTGATAATATTAAGACCAAAATACTATTAATAATATCGCAAAAATGATAATAATCATTATTATTATTATACACCATGTGAATCTATATATAACTAGTTTTCTAAAAACAACACTATAATAAAAAGTAAACAATAAGAATTTCACTATAATAATAATAATAATAATAATAATAAAATAAAATGAATCAACTAAGGGAACCAACGACAACAGAATAATAATAATAATAATAATAATAACAATTAAAACAACACAGATGCACAAACAATTTAACAACACAAAACTAACCATTAAACCATAATACTTAAATAAACATAGGTTATTCCATAAAGAGGAGAGAGAGAGAGGGTTAAGAAAAGGGAAAAGGAGAGGGAGAGAACGGAAAAGAGGGCGGAAGGGGAATCGGAGCTGCGGCGGCACTCCGGTGGAGAGGGGGAGAGATCGAAGTGGTGTTGCGCGGTGGCGCTCATGGCACTGCGGGGGGCGGTTCGCCGGAGCGGCGGAGGAAAGGGAGCGGCGAAGGCGAGATCGGGAAGGGGCGGCCATGCAAGGGCGGTTCCGGGGGTGCGGACGGAGGAGGTGGCCGAGCGTGGCTGGACGCGGCGTGGTGCGGTGGAGAACGGTAGAGACGGAGGGATAGGGAGGTCTGGCGGCGGTCGTCGGTTCAGTGGAGGCGGCCGACCTGAGGGGAAGACGGAGCTGGCGCGCACGACAGCGGCTTGCTCCGGCAGAGAGGGGTTCGCGCCGTTCGGCTGTGGCGAGCTGCTCACCGGCGCGATCGCGGCACTGGGCTGGTGGGCCAGGCTGTGGTGGTCAGTGACGCGATGGAGGGTACGGCACGGCGACCGGATCTCGCGGAGGCGGCCGAAGGTAAGGTGGCGGTGGTGGGTGTGTATTTTAATTCTTTTTATTTCCTGTGGTGCTGGTGTTTTTGGTGGCAGCGGTGTTATCGTGGTCAGGGACAGGGCCGAGAGGGACATGATGGTAGGGCGGTGGTGGCCGTGGTGGTGGTGGTGGTTGCGCTTGGTTAGATGGAGGATGGTGGGGAGTTGGCCGGAGTTTGGCTGGGCTGGGTCGGGAAGTCGGGGTGTTATGGTGGTGGTGCTGATGATATTGGGTGGCCGTGATGATGGCTGTGGTGGAGGTGATTTCTGGGTCGGGGTCGATTTATCTGGGGATGATGGTGGTCGGGGATCGAGTGCTCCGAAAGAGCGGGGTTTTTGGCGGCGTGATGCTGGTGATGGGGCAGCGGGTGGCCGGGGAGTCGGGCTTGGTCGGGTCGAACGGAACAGGAGGAGACGGAGACGGAGATGGAGTCGGGATTAAAGCTAGGAATTTATTGGTGTGGGGGTGTGTCCGACACAAAAGATGAACTTGTATATGTAAAATATGGAATAAGAATTTGGATGGACACAGACATTATGCACGTAGATTTATGGAGAAAATTTATGGAAGATGAATTTATGGAGGAGTACCTGCCTATTTATAGAATGTGGAAATTCTCAGTTAGATAAAGATTAGGAAAAGATTTAAATCCTCTTTTAGATAATTTACCATTTAATTTAAAATCAATGAAATCCAAATCCAAATACAAATCCAATTTAAATTTTATTTAAATTCTTTTAGTTTAAAATCAAATAGGATAAATAAATTTTCAAACATACATATTATTTTAGCTATTTAAATATATCCATAAAATTAATTCAAGATTTAAATCACCACAAAAATTTTAAAATATGTTTTCCAAAAATACAAATTATAATAATTTTAAAATAATAAATATTTAAATATCTTTTTGAATAATAAAATATTAATATTAATAAATTTCAAAAATCAATTTAAATATTAATATGAACTACTTCAAAAATACCTTTGAAATAATTTAAGATAATTAATAAAATTTTGAGAATTAATTTATAATAAATTATATCTTACGCCTTTTTTTATATTGATAAAAATAAAGTAATTACTATATATTATTTTGAAACTATAAAAATGAAAAAATGTTTTTCTAAAAATATGTACGTTCGCACATATTCGCACTCGTCGAGCAATTTCGAAAATCAAAATTTTGTGCGTGACGTACAATACGACTATGCGACGTACAATACAAAATTTTAAATCAGTACCAAATTTTTTTTAAAAAAATACAGTAGAAATTTAGGGGTTTTACACCAACTATACTGTAAAGGTTGCATTTTTCCAGAGTCATAGTCAGCTTCTGTGTTGTGCTTGGAAGAAGTAGAGTCTGGAACAAACTTTCTCTCGCCAATTATACGATCGAAGATGATTAGCTCTTCATCTTTCTTTCTGGCTGGAACAATGAAGTAGAAGATATCTTCAGGGTAAACTTTTTTCCGCAGGTGAGGTGTTGTGACCGGCATGCAGAGATGTGGTCCTATGCCATTCTCTAAAGCGTATATCGTATCTATGTAGTGGTTTACAGATTGATAGACATCGGAGTAATTCAAAGATAAACCTTTACTAAGAAAATACGCAAGTTTTTCTTTAGGAATAACATCGTCCGCTGAAGGAATATTATTATGAGTATTTATATAGTCATTGAGAGGATCATCATCTAGAAGAGGAGCCACAGTCTTGGCCGAGTTTACTATGTAGGGTAATTCTTCAGGATTGGGGGGACGGGCGTCAGTAGGTTCCTCCTGGGGTGTCTTGTTGAGAGTGATGGTCAGTAGCTTGACCTTGTCAGGGTTCCTCTTTTTCACCCAGATTGTGAGAGGCTTCGGAGTACTTTTTGGAGTAGTACGTCCTTTAACTCGGATAATCAGGGGACCATTGGAGAATGGAATTGCTTCATCTTCATTGTCATCTTCATTGCCGTCATCCTTGGGGGGTTGAGATTGATAAAGTACCGAATCTCCATAGTAAGCTTCGATGCCCTTGAACGGATCGACATCGGCAAACTCCGTCTTCATGACACCGTCGCTGTTGACGTACTTGAAGCACTGGTGAAGTATGGAAGGAACGATCATGTTCTCGTGTATCCATGGACGTCCCAATAAGACATTGTAGGATACATTGGCATCGATCACATAGCAGGAAACCTCCGTTCGGAGATCACCGATCTGGCATTTGAGACGGATCTTGCCCAGCGGATGGCTTTGACCAGCATTAAAAGCCATGATAGTTGTGTTGGTTGCGGATAGCTTGTGCAGAGGGATTCCCAAAATTTGAAGCAAATTTCTAGGAATGATGCTGAGGGAGGATCCTGGATCGATGTGCATGCAGTCTACCTTGATCGCCCCGATATACCCTGTATAGTACAGGGGTTTATCATGACGATTATTTTTGAGTAGCATGTCCTTCAGTGAGAAGGTGATGTTAGGCACCACTTCCATAGTACTGTGGCAGTGGGGACAGGAGACAGGATCTTCAGCGGGGGCATTGACTTCAGCGAGGTAATAGTCATCGTGTAGTAATACCTCATTAAGGCCTTCCGCGTTTCTTTGAAGAGTCGCAATAGATAGAACAGAGACAACCTGGAAGGTGTATTAGCTAGCTGAGCTAGTATGTCAAAGTTGTAGGACCGATCCATGCCTTCAGGAGCTGGCGCCTTTAGAGATTTGTCAAACCGTGTCTCCTTCTGCTTGGATTTGTCTGTGGTTTGAGGCTTGGAAGGGATGGCTTCTGAGCTTTTGGGGGAAGCAGAAGCTTGAGGAGGTACTGCTTCTTTTTGTGCGGGATCGTACGTCCAAGATAAGTCTCCCCGATCGCGTCTCGCCAGATAGAACCTCATAGATGGGGGAGGATACCATATGGCATGGCTTGAATTTCTTGCCCCTTTTTGCTTTGGGAGGTGCTACCCCCTGCGTCACTTCTTGGATAAGGTTCGGGTGGACCCATATGATCTCACCATGTTCAATTGTGAGTGGGACCAAGGTTGAGTTGCGAGCTGGTGGTAGGTTGACGACTTCCATCATCGCCTTGGGGATCGGGACCACGTCGTCTGGGACTTCTGTAGTAGGAAAGTCGCCAAACTGAAGAGAGATCATGTTAGCAGATACGACCTTGTCTTCAGCTTCGAGGTTGATCACTTGGCTGTCGATAAGCTGTTGTATCTTCTTTTTCAGGACGATGCAGTCCTTGGTGGAGTGATGTACGTACTGATGATAGAGACAATACTTGGGATCATTGAGTTGGCTCGCCTCTTGAAGACGTCGTGGTGGAGGCAATGTCAGCTTATTTCCCTTCGTTAATATGTGGAAGAAGGTAATGACATCGTCTTCGTCGAAGGAGAAGGTCTCCTTAGGCTTGTCGGAGGTGCCCTGAGAATTAGAAGCTCCTTTGGATGTGTCAACTTTCAGGACTTCTTTTCCTTTACCCCTACGAACAGGGATAGTTTGAGGATGCTTGCCCTTGTCTTCGGATTTGGGTGTCTTCAGCCCCAGTAGTTCCAAGTTAGGAACGTCGTTTTCAGCAGCATCAGCGGCCCCAATAAAAGTGGACCATGTATCGTACTTATGTATACCTAGACAAAACTTCACTGTAGGAAGAAAGTTATGTCGACAAGTATCCATAAGTTCTGAGTCTGGTATGCCGAAGGGCATCTTCAGTGCTAGCCGCCTGAAGCGTTCGATGAAGGCGATGACAGACTCAGTCCTTCTTTGCTTGGTCTCGATGAGGGTGGACATACTAACATGCATGCCGCTCTCATAAAACCTGTTGAGGAACAACCTCTCCAAGTCTTTGAATGAATTGATACACCCGTCAGGCAGACTGCAGAACCATTCGAAGGCTACCCCCTGCAAGGTGCTAATAAATAGCTTCGACAGGAACGGATCATCTCTGGGCAAGTGCAGAGTCTGCGTGTTGAAGTACATCATGTATTGCTGAGGAGAAGTCAAACCGTCAAATGAGTTCAGCGTCAGCAGCTTGTAGTTAGGAGGGCAAGTAACGTTCTCCCATTCAGGGGGATACGGTTGAGATATCCCCATCTTCTGAAGCTCGTCTTTTTGTGAGATAGTGTCGAGACAAGCGACCAAGGAATCAATTGCATCTTGTTGATTGAGCAGGTGTTGGGAAACGGCTGCTGAACGGTTGTCAGGCGTTGTTGGCGAAGGACCACCCCCGACATTTGCACGATTTGGAGGAGGCACAACGGAATGATACTCCTTTTGTAGTGAAGAAGGATTATTGCTGTGAGTCAGACTAATGTGGGCCGAGACGTTTTTTTGAGGTCGAAGAACAGCCCCTGCGGCTTGAACTGCCATGATACTGGTAAGCATATCAGTGATCTTGGCAAATGCTGTTTCGAGACCCTCTAGTCGTTTGCTAGTCTGATCACTGGCTTCTTCAGATCTTTCTCCGTCCGCCATGTATATAGATAGCATGCGAGGATGAACAGAGGAAGCAGTACAACTGGTGCTGATACTGTATGTCTCCGAGTGGATAAGTCCTTTATCTTCAGATAGAGGAGGTAGATAGTCGCCATCGGATTCGGAGGTATCATCGTCCTCTGGAAGGCTACCCCCAGTGTGGGGGTCATCTGCTTCATATTCTGAGGGAATGCTACCCCCGACTTGGGAATCTTCGTCGTCCATACGGAATCTTACCTTTGATCGAGTGCCCATATAGACTCCTTCGAATGTGACAGCATGTTGGCCATCTGTTGGTAGACTTTTCCTTCTTCTTCTCACGGAACTAAGAGAGAAAGTTGGGTTCGTAGTCCACCGTCTTTGATTGAGGCTTACATAAGGAGGACCCCATGAAGCCATGTTGGATGAAACTTATAGTGGCTTCTCGTCATCAGAGAAGTGTAGCCGTCGAAACACGGACTTTCTCTGAGGCACTCTTGTTGCTTTGGAGCAACAACAGTTGATAACAATATTGGTGCACGGAAGTGCACTATGAATTGTTATGTTCTTCCTCGCTTTACGCTTATGATTTATCATGTTGTGCAAGTCAGCGGAAGGGAGTTTTGCCTTACAACCCATGTTACATGCATCGCCGAGCTTTGCATGCGGGTTCGTAAGGAGAGTAGGCACATCCAGACTCAGTTCATGTGCAGGGGCAACCCCCACACCTAAATTCTATGATGTCCTTGAAGACAGCCCCGTGCTATACGCGTTGGGGCCTGTCTTTTTGTTGTGGGGCATAGGCCTTGGAGACTGGCCTTGGGCGCATGCTACTTGACAGCATGTCTGAGCCTCCTTGATGTGGGAGCATAGTACGGATCCAGAGAGCCAGGGTGTATAGCCTTGGGCGTATGGTTTTGGATGCCCAGCCTGCTGAAGACAAAAATGTTCTGGTTGGGGCTATGCGCCCAAACACTCCCCTGGGCGCATGGCCTTGGGCGCATGCCTGGTGGAGCAGCGATGTTTTCTCCCAGTTTGACCTCCTTCGTTTGTAAGCCTCGTCGGGTTCGGCCAGAGTGTCGTATACCCCAATTCTTGGCATCGTAGTGTTTTCTTTTGCCAAGTCTCAGTTGTTGAACACCCTGTTGATGGTTGTGCAGGGAAGAAGTCTCTGGGCTAGTAGAGCTCGGAACGGTGTGAGCCTTCTCCATTTGGGGAACTTCTGTAGCAAAGTCATGCGTCCATGTGACAGAATCCTCCAGCTGCATATCTGTTATGACACTAGCAGGATATGCACAACGAGCCTTCGGAAGCCAAGTCTTGCGAGACTTGTTTGGCTTTGCTGATTTTTAGGGAGTAGAGCCGTCCCTCGAGAGCATCTCTTCGAATGCCTGCTGATCGAACTTTACGATCAGCATCTTCTGAGTACTCCCCACTTTGTCGGTATCGGATTGCGTCACAACCTTCTCGTCAGAGAAAAATATAGTTCCCAGCAGAGTCGCCATTTTTGTGGACACACACAAAAAAGAAGAAGAAATGTTGTCTTTTCTTTTATTCGCTTAAGGCACTACAAATCGAGTACGCCTGAGAGATTCTGCGCTGAGGATCCCCGAGTACAAAAAAGAATTCTGGGGAATGGGATGATGGAGATCGAGCGTCAGTTGCTCCTTTACTCCGTTGACACTCCGATTACAAAAGTGGAAGAAAACCTAAGAAAATTGCTAACTCTCGGCTCACTGGCAAGAAGTGCATCAATTTGGCTTTTGAAAATGCTCTCCGTTCTGTGTTTTGAAGAGGGATGAGGCCCCCCTTTTATAGTCATTCTTGGGCTAGAATGATGTTATGCGCCCACATAAGAAAATACGCTGGTTTTTATGTGGGCGCATAGTCCTGCTTTGGGCGCATAGGATGTAGGCGAATACAGGCTGCAAGATCGTGGGTTGGTCATGGTGTTGATGTGGCTGAATGCTTCGGTGCACGAATGCTCGTGGAGACTGACGTGGTCGTGTGCTTCGTTGCACGTTTTGATCATAGCTTTGACAGAGTCAGGCTTGGGCGCATAGCCATGTCTCAGGCTATGCACCCTCCTTTCGGGGGAGCTAGTCTTGGGCGCATGAAGCTTCATTGACTGGGTGCATAGAGCTTCACTGACTTGGGCGCATGGAGCTATACTGATTGGGTGCATGTTGATTTACTGACTGGGCACATGGAGCTACACTGACTTGGGCGCATGGAGCTACACTGACTTGGGCTCATGGGGCTTCATTTGCTAAAAAAATTTTATGCTTCTACAGTCAGCACTGTAGAGAAAATAAAGATGATTCAGGGTCACCTTCGTGCAGCTCAGGACAGACAGAAGCAGTGGGTAGACCTTCATCGCTGACCTTTGGAGTTCAAGGAAGGCGATCATGTTTTTTTGAGGATATCTCTGACTAGAGGCACCATCCGTTTTGGAGGTCGGGACAAGTTGAGTCTAAGATATATTGGACTGTTTGATGTGTTGGAGTGCATTGGAGAGGTTGCTTATCAGTTGGCTCTACTGTCATCACTTGAGGGAGTGCATAACGTATTCCATATTTCGTAGCTGAGGAGGTATATGGCAGATAGTAGTCATGTTTTGGATCACTCTGAGATCACTGTTGGCCCAAGCTTATCATATCAGGAGCAGCCCTTGGAGATATTAGACCGCAGAGTGAAGATCCTGAGGAATCAATCGATCTCCTTGGTTCGTGTGTCGTGGAAGCATCACTCGCCAGGAGAGTCCACCAGGGAGCGCGAGGACGAAATACGCAATCGTTTCCCTCATATTTTTGTGGATCGAGGTATGACCTTGCAATGCTTAATTTCCTTTCCACCGCATTAATTTCTTTTATTCGAAATTTGCGTTAGTTTTTAATTTTGAGGACGAAATTTTTATAAGTTAGGTACAATATAATCCCCCTCAAAATTATTATTATTATTATTATTATTATTATTATTATTATTATTATAGTTGTTGTTGTTATTATTATTATTATTATTATTATTATTATTATTATTATTATTATTAATATTATTATTATTATTCATTAAGGTTAATTTGAGTATGTGCAAAATTTCACATCCTTAATTCATATGCTTAGTGTTTTTTTAATATTTCTATTTCTAAAATGCTTAATATAAATTTGTATACATAAATAAATATATGTTCTTTTCTCACAAAAATATAATTTTGTATGTATGGATCTATTAAGAATTTATTGTGACTTATACAGAATTATTTGATTTTATTTGGTATTGTAGATTGATTCAAATTTTTTGATTCCATCCCGTTTTTGAGCCCATCCCGTTTTTGAGCCCATGAACCCATGAGCCCATCATGTTTTTGATTCAAATTTTTTTAAGTGTTTCCAAATCCTTCTCCTCAATCAATTCCCTCATTAACACTAATTGATTTCTTTTTAATTCCTTATCAAATTACTTTCGGTTTTGAATAGCAAGAGCCCGACCTTGTATTTTTATTGGTTTTCAATTTTTTCGAGGAACTTCCTCCACATCACCCGAACACCTTCGCCTATCCCCGACGACCATCCCAGTCTGCTGTCGACCGACGAGCATCGTTGGAGCAGCGCATAGGCCGCGCACAACAGACCAGCGCACAGGTCGTGCATAGCAGCAACCCCAAACCCCCCGCCTTCGCGTCCTAATTTCTTCGTCGTTTCTCGGTCGTTTTTCGATCCACTTTTGCAGGTTCAAACTTAACCTAACCCTCTTCCGATACCTCGAAGTAGTTTATTTTGATTTGCATTATTTCTGTCAATAAATCGTGATAAAAATTAAGAAAAATTCTCGTTTTTAGTATTTGAAATCATATAGAAACTGTCCAAGACATCAAACTTTGGAGTAATTTCTCCCAAATCTATGAACCAAATCTCGATATTGTTTCTTTGTTGTAAAGCCAATATAACAAAGATTGAAACCATTTATTTACTTTTAACTATTTTGTATTGTTTTGCATGTTAATCAGTTTCCAAATCATCGAAAAATCTATTTTTAAAACTATAAATTTTATCGATACGGGGTTGGTTCCGTCCAACCGGATCGCCTCGACACGTGTTGTTTGCATCGAGCTGTGCATACATAGACCATGGAAGTGTAGGATTCGACAGAATTCAAATCGGTCGCGTGTACGCGACGAATTTGAAATGTATCCATCGAAAAAACCACCGTATCAACATTTTTGAAATTTGCTAATTAGTTTGTGCATTATCGTGTCACAACAAAACTTACGTCGATGGACTCTCAGCATCGCGCTGGTCCCGTGACCCAAATTTCCTCAGATTCTGAGAACGTTGATCAGAATGCCATTTTGCAGGCCCCACGGTCCTGCTTAACGGGCGATTTTGATTTCGGCTCATCGGAATCCAATTTTGAAAATACCATTGAGTTTATATCGTCGTTCTAGTCTTGTGGAAATATAATTTTCTAACTCTAGAGAACTTTATTTCTGGTACGTTTTTCAGTGCGAAGTGGGTATAACGACGGATCCCGTTTTGACCCAAAATTGTTATTTTTGTCCTTGTGTCCAAATTGGACTTATGGATAGGCTATTGTAGATTTTTTTACTTATTCTGGGAATGCTGGTGATGTTTATTTTAGCATCCGGACACGCTCATTTGGATTCCATCTTTTCTGCGATGGTTAACTTGTCGAGTTCACTACCTGGACATTTCAAGATCCAGGCAAGTATACCTTGCTATTTTACTGTTGTTTATTATTCCTTTCTAGAACTTTACGGTTATGTTTTGATATTATTCATACTCCTGTTTAGATAAATTATGCGTCCAAGCTATACTTGGGTGCAAATGACTATATTAGTCATTTACGTGTCTAGTCTTTATTTTATGCATATCGATTTAGTATTAGAGGACTACCTTATGATTATGGGATGTTTTATATCTCTTTTGGTAATGACACTCATATTACAGGATAGAGACATCATGATAGGGGTACAGACTGCATATCTGACTGGCCATCAATACGTAAGAGACGTGTGACGGATAGATACCGTGACTACTATGATTAGGATATTAGAGACTCAAGCAATTACAAACTGGACAAGCTGAGGACATGACTTGGTCAGTATAGGATTATGGAAGAGGACAGTCAATAGTGCGTATGGGACAGACAAATTGGTAAACCATAGTCTCCGAATGGAACTATGGAAATTGATGAGATACAGATGTCCTCAAACGATCATGGATCGTTACGAATGGATACAGATGACTGGATGACAGTGTATGTACACCACTAGCCTTGAGTTATGTGGATCATTTTGAGTTAGCCTGAATGCCACCCATGCATGTGAAAATTGTCCTCTAAATTGCACATTAGGAGGTTAGAAATACCTTCGCATATCTATAATTTTATTTCAGTATTATGGCATGTATATTATGTATCTTGTTACGTCCCGTCGAGGACCTGGTTTTTCTTTCAGGTATAGACGAACAAGATTATCCTCAGGTGTATGGATCTGGATCAGAGTTATCCCATCCGAACGAAGAGGTTGCACCTTCCGAGTTTTCGTGATTATCTTTAGTTGATTATCATTTTAGTTTGTCTATCGTACTTGGACTTATTTTATTTTACTCCATGAGAATGTACTACTTCTATGATTTCAGTTGATTATATTCATTTGGTAGTGGATTTGTTTTCACCCGACTATCTACTTCCTGGACTATTTCTAGACTTTTATCATTGCTGCTTGCCTATTAGTTCATTATCATTACTGTCGGATGATATTAGATATATATTATGACCATGGTTTCTTCATAAGCTAGAGTTTATTTACAGCTTAAGTATGATTCGTGGGTTCCATACATTGGAGTAGCCTACGTATGCATGCTCGCTGGCATAGTCACGTGCTGGTCCCACGTATAATTGGGACTGGGGTGTAACAAAATTTCTCGTAAGCCGCTTGATTATGGTCCACTTGTGTCTCTACACCCATCACGTCCGATTTCAAGAGTTCAAGATGAGACATCAAATCACTAAGGACTAGCTCCATCGTCGGCTCCTAGCTTTTGTCCCTCCTGGTGTTCTTCTTGGGTGATGCGGGGTGGTCGTTGATTATCCGGATGTTGACATGGAACCAACCGAACCTTACTATGATACCATTGTCACGGATTTGGTATTTTTTTTACTATATTTAGATCCGTGTGGCTCACAAGCTTGCTCATCGAAACCCGTGCAAGCCTTCCCCCAAATGAACTTAGCTAGAATGCTAGGAAGAAAGAGAGAGTAGTGGAGTAAGAGTGGAACTTGAAAGACTTTATTAATATGAATAAACCTTACAAGTTTCGGTGGTGAGGATCAAATGAGTCTCCCCGCTTATTTATAGTGCCTCCAAGGCTTACAAGAAGCTTATGGAATAGGAATATTCCAAAAATTATTCCAGAGAATATTCTAGAAATTATTCTAGGTCCTAATAATATTCCATGCATAATTTTAGCTACTAAATTATTACAAAGATGCCTAAATAGCATCAAATCCATCATAGTGGGCCCAAAAAATAAATGTGCGTGTCATTCTTCCCCACCTAAGGCGTTGACTTCCTTGTCAACCATTTCCACTGAGAAATGCCTGAACCTTGGCCTCAAACTAATGCAGTATCTCAACACGTTCCCAGCTAGACTCACCATGCGGTATTCCCTTCTACTTGATGAGGAACTCTGCATACGGGAAAACGTTCCGCCGAAGCACGGTCCTTTTGTCGAGCACAACTTCTACTTCTTTGTCGAAGGACGTAGTCATGGTCGCCGTTAGACGCTTCAAAACTCCACACTAAGGGTCCTTATAGGCTTCATGGTAGGGCTTCAGGCAACTCGCTTGAAAGATTGGATGAATCTTCAGCTTGGCATGGAGCTTGAGTTTGTAGGCCACATTGTCTACTTTTTTGAGGACGAAAACGGGGCTTTCATACTTCTGGATCAGTCCCTTGTGCATCTTGCGGAATACCTTAAACTGGTGCGGTTGAAGCTTGATCTTCACCAAGTCCCCTTCCTTGTACTCAACCAGCCGTTGTTTTGCGTCGGCCCATTTCTTTAACTTCTACTTTCTCGAGAAATACGTTGGCAATGTCCGCCTTCACCTTGATGTCCGAGGCAAACTGGTTAGCCGTGGGGCTCCTACTTGAGAACCCCATACTCATTATGTGTGGGGCGAGTGGCTGACGACCCATCACCAACTCGAACGGGCTGCCGTGTGATGACTCGCTGCTTTGAAGATTGTAGCAGAATCGAGCGATGTCCAAGTGGTGCCCCCAATTCCATAGGTTTGCACTCAAAAAATGCTTCAAGTACTCCTCGAGTCTGTCTGTAGGTGAAAATTGGTCGAGTAGTGCGAATCTGTACCGAAGATCTTGAACACCTCCGTCCAGAACTTTTCTGTGAAGTAGGGATCTCGGTCACTGGCAATGTTCTCCGAAATGCCCTAAAGCTTCACCACGTGGAAAATAAACAAGTAGGCGGCCTCCTCTGTTGTGCAGTCAGATGAAGCAACAATGAAGGTCGCGTACTTGGAAAAGCGGTCTACCACCACGAGAATGGACCCATGTGCCCCTACTTTTGGCATGACAGAGATTAAGTCCATCGATATGCTCTCCCACGATCGACTCGGTCGGGGAGAGGCTCAAGTAGGCCCCCGGGTCTCTGATGATCCACCTTGTTTTGTTGGCACACAAGATTAGCGCACATAGTTTTCGACGTCTTCACGCATGTGTGGCCAGTTGTAGGCAGCCTCCAGTAATGCCAAAGTCCGCTTCTGTCCCGGTTACCTAGCCCACTTGGTATCATGTCACTCCTTGCGTAGTTCCCTACGCAAGCCATCATACTTAGGGACGAGCACCATGTCGTTCTTTGTGTAGAGAAGCCCGTCTTCAGCCAGAACCTTCGTATTTTTTCCTTCGCGAACGAGCTTCACCACTTCTTGTGTTAATGGGTCCTCGACCACACCCACTTTAACACGATAAATAATGTCTTCCTTCAACAAGAAGACTGTTATGAGCTCGGCCTTCCAGCTGAGTGCATCGACCACATGGTTCTCCTTGCTCGGCTTGTATCGAAGCTCTATATCAAATTCGACAAAGAAGTCTTTCCATTTCGCTTGCTTGGGAACAGCTTCTTTTAGGACTGGAAGTAGCTCATGGCAATATTGTCCTTCATAACCACGAACTTGGTGCCAATGAGATAATATCGCCATGTCTTCAAGCATAAATGACCGCACCGTCATTTCTTTCTCCTATACCGTGTATCGCTACTCTGCATCATTCATCTTGCAGCTCTCGAACGCGATGGGGTGCCCTTCCTTCACTAACACCCCAATAATTACAAAGTTTGAAGTGTCAGTATGCACCTTGAACACCTTAGAGTAGTCCTGCAATGACAAGACCGACTCCTCCGTCACAGCCCTCTTGAGTGCGTCAAATGTCTCTGCACACCTGGGCATCCAACTCCATGTCCGATCGTTCTGCAATAGATCGATATATGGTGCTGCTATGGTGGAGTATCCCCGAATGAACTGCCGATGGTAGTTCGCCAAGCCAAGGAATGATCTCAGCTTTGTCGGCTTGGTGGAAGCCTCCGACTCTCATATGGAATGGACCTTCATCTCGTACATCCATATTTTGCCACATTCGATCCAGTGCCCCAAGAACGACACCTCTTCTTATGCAAAGCAGCACTTCTCATGCTTGACAAAGAGCTCATTTTTTTCTCAACACTTGGAATACTATCTTCAAATGCTCGATGTGCTCCTCTATCGTTTTTCAGTACACGACGATATCGTCGAGATAGACCACGACGAATCGATCCAGTTAGGGATGGAAAAGCTTGTTCATCAAATTACATAAAGTCGCAGTAACATTTGTTAGACCAAAGGGCATAACTAAAAATTCATATGCGCTATACCTCATGACACATGCCATCTTTGCCTCATCCCTTTCTACTATCCGTACCTGATAGTACCCCGAGCGCCGATCGAGTTTAGAGAAGTGTCCTGCGCCTCCCAGTTGATCGAACAACTCAACCACCAATAGGATGGGATATTTATTTTTGACGGTCACCTTGTTTAGTGCATGGTGATCGGTGCACAAACGAAGGCTTCCATCCTTCTTCTTTTGGAACAATATTGGTGCACCGAACAGGGTCTTGGACAGCCTGATAAATCCTGCATCGAGTAGATCTTTTAGTGGCTTTTTTAACTCATCGAGCTCGGATGGGCCAAGTAATATGGGGCCATAGCGGGCGACTTCGTACCTGGCTCCTACTCAATGGCGTGGTCCACCTCCCTCCGCGGAGGTAGCCTCTTCGAAAGCTCCTTCGGTATGACATCCTCGAACTCAGCAAGAATATCACCAATCTCAGGCGGAAGATCCCCCTACACGGGCACCTCCTCCCTCTTGAGCACTGCTAGATAGGTCATCTCTCCGTGTCACATCCCCTTCTTAAGCTGGATGACGGAGAGAGCCTTCCCCTTTGCAAACTCGCCTCGGACAATATTCACCATGCACAGAAAGCCCTCTTCTATGATCCCGACGACTCCCAGATGAGGCATTGGAACCGTCTTTGCCGTTGTGAGGAAGTCCATCCCGAAGAATATTTTGAAGTCATCAAGTGGTGCAGCGGTGAGACTGGTGACAGTCGTGCAGTATCATACTTGGATCTTCACTCCCTTGGCCACCCTATGCACGGGATGGCCCTCTAATTAGTTGACTACCTTTATCCTGCTTGAGATTTTTCTAGCACCAGACCGAAGCACTGGACCTCCGCATCCGAGATAAGTTTGTGTGTTGCCCCCCCTGTATCCACTGTTGCCCTCGTGTTGTGGTCGTTGATCTTAACGTCCACATACATGAGTTCTTGACTTAGAGTTCTATTCACGGTGTCCTTGCTCTTTCAAAGCATTGATCAAGCACAAGGCACCCATGTAAGACCCTATTATAGGCTCTTCGGTCTCCTCGCCTTGGATTGTGTTCACCTTCTTGTCCTTCTTCTTGCAGTCGCGTGCAAAGTGGTTCCCACCGCACACAAATCATTCAATCTTTTTTCTTATGAGTCTTTGCATGCTGCTTGTCCTTCGACAAGCTCCCTTTTCGTTGTTCTTCTTTTCTTCCCCACTATTGAACTTGATGGTAGTCTTTGCTTTAAGCTTGGAGGTATCGCTCTACCGATACTCCATCAGCTTCTTGACCACTGCAACGGCTGTGTTCAGATCTGAGATGCATTGCCTCTAAAACTCTTGTGCAGCCCATGGTTGCAGACTATCTAGAAAGAAAAACATATGATCTTCTTCGCCCATATTTGAAATGACAAGCATCAGGTAGGTGAACTCCGCCATATAGTGTAGCACACAGTTTTCCAAATGAGGGTAATTTCAAAATTTCGTGTTTATAATTATTTTAATAATGATATGTAATTCATGATATAATTTTTGGTGATTTTAAATCATTTTAAAATTATTTAAATCAATGACTTGTGGTTTTGACGTTTTGCTAGTGAAACCCTAGAGACTGTTTGACCTAGAGCCTAACCATGTGATTATAATATTTTAATATCATTTTTGGCCTAAGAATATTTTGCATTTGACCTCTTTGAATTATTTTGATATTATTTTATTATTTATGATATTGTTTTGGGATTATTTGAGTCGGGTTCGAATTTCATCTCAATCCGACTTGTAACGGGGACCCGGGGTAACTTAGACTCTAGTTGGACCCATGCATTAGTTAGCCATGGCCCATATTTTAATTAGTCATGTTAGAAAGATTAGTCATAATCCTAATTATTAGGTTAACCATTTAGAGTTTTTATTTTGACCCTTTTACCCCCAAATCCTAACCAAAATTGTTTTAAACACTTGTAACTAAGGGAGGGGCAAACTTGTAATATTCAATGAGGGGGGATAACCATTGTGGCCGGCCCTAATAGGACTCCCATCTCATTTCCTTTCTTTGAGAAGTCTTCTTCCCCAAGTGCTCTCAAGCTCTCCCAAGGAAGAAGCCTTTCTCCTTGGATTTTCTCTCCTTTAGGTAATATTTTCTTCTCTTTTATTTCTCTATTTTGCATTTAGGAAAGTTTTAACCATAGAAATGACCCCCATTGTTGTGTCCCTATTTTGTGTCCTCTTGTGTCCATTATGTGTCCTTTAGGGATTTCTATTGTATTATTGTTGTGTCTTGTGTTCATGGGGAAAACCCCTAAACTTGGACACACTTTATATTTAAAATATTGATTAAATAAATTAATTCATATTAAATCTCAGATTTGAATATGTAGAGATGTGTTCTTGAGTACTTTAGATTTCATTCATGTATCTCTTATAGATGTGTTCATGTTACATATATAGATTTGTGTATGTATATATATATATATATATATATATATATATATATATATTTCTCTCTCGTGGCCGGCGCACCTCTCCGCAGCGGCAGCCCCCTTCGCTGCGTCGCCAACTCTCTCGTGGCCGGCGCCTCCCTCCACTGCGGCTTCTCCTCCCGCCTGGTCTGCGCCTCCCCCCGCCACGGAGGCCGAGCTCTTTACCATCCAGCGGCCGGCCCCCCCTACACTTCTCAGCGGCGCTGGTCCGGTCACCGCATCCTCCTCTCCACCCTCCTCAGCGCCCCCCTCCCCCCCGCCCGTCGGCGGCCCCCTACTCGTGGGCCTTGGCGGTCGTGCCGCGGCCCGCGTCCACCGCTCCGGCCATCGCCCCCTCCTCGGCGAGCCTCCAGGCGTCTTCCTCGGCGAGTTTCTTCCCTCTGTCGTCAGTCGGTGTTCCCCCGCTGGCGGCGCCGCCCCCACCGGCATCCGCCCCCCGCTACGAGCTCCGGAGATACCCGAAGTCGCATACGGGAGGGCCCATCCGCTAGCCGTCGGCCATCCTTGGCCTCCCGGAGGTCGCGGCGCGGCTCCCTCCGCCAGTCGGGCTGCCTCTCCCCCTCCTTTCCCTTCCCCCCCTCTACCCCTCCATCTTCCCCGACCTCCGCCCTGTCCGCCCCACCGGCGGACGTTGGCGCCTCGTCCTCCCCGTCTCTCCGAAAGACGGTCCCATTTCTGCCGGCGTGCCTCGCCGGACCTCCCCCAATCTACCGTCCCGGCGGTCCTCTTCGGGACCTGCGCCTGGGGGGGGCGGTCCCCTCCCCCTTTTCCCCCCGCCCTCTCCTAGCCTTCGGCGGTCCCCTCCCCCTTTTCCACCCGCCCTCTCCTAGCCTTCGCCGTCGGCCGCTCGGGTCGCCCCAGGCCGTTCTCCCGCCTCTCCGTCCTCTCAGCGACTCCGCCCTCCGCTCCGCCCGCTGCGTCTGCCGGCGTGCACCCCGCTCCGCCCGCTACCCGTCCTCTCGGCCGCCGGAGCAACCGTCTCCGGACTTCGCGCAGGGGGGGGCCGAGGCTCCTCGGGCCGAGCGCCCCCTCCCTCGGGCAGGACGCCACTTTCCTAGGAACGCACGCCAGCCTTGGGCCCCGCGCCCTCCCGCGTGGGGAGGCCTTGGGCCACGCGCCCCACCCTCTGTTAGCTGTTCTTTTTCAAAATTTGACATCTGACTTTTCAAATTTCGAATTCCCAGAGCACCACCACCAAAAAAAAGAAAAAAAAAAGAAAGGGTTTTTGTTTTTTCAGTTAGGACTTTTATTAAGGGCTTTCCCCTAACCTTGTAGGAACTTGGGCTATCTCCCAGTTCCAACCCCTATTTCTCTGTTTCAATGAAGGCCTTAGCCATTGTTAAATATATATATATATATATATATATATATATATATATATATATATATATATATATATATATATATATATATATATATGTATTGTAATGAGAGTGTATCTATATTTATATATGTAATAAATGGTTCATGATGATTATATAATCAAGTTTGTGAGTGTGGTTCCTCATATTATTATTGTCATTATTGTTGTGGATAATTAGGATATATATTGTGTATTTTTTTGGCTCAAACTATCTAAATCAGTCATAATTTTTATCCATGTTTTTAATTTCAGCCCTAACTTAGAAATGTCATAACTTCTAGCTCAAAGCTCGGTTTAATCTTCCATTTTTTTTAAAAGAAGCGTATATAAGTTAGATTTCCAAAAACATGTATTAATAGGCCTAATTCTTTCTGTAACTTTCTGGAGAATTATTTGAGTGTCAGCTGTACGAAAGACAAACGCGTTCTCGGTGTTTTTGTAATTCCGGGAGTTTTCGGAAACGAAAACGCGATCCGTTTGAAGTTTCGGAAAGATAACACATAGATCTATAACATACTTTAATCCTAGATTTTAATTCATGCTGAGATGGTACAGTATTGATTATTAGTAGGAGTTACTATTCGGCATATGTATTTTGTGCACCCTTGTGTGTAATATAATGTTCTATTTGATTTTAACCCATATTAATGTATACATTATGTAATTAAATAGAAAATGCAAGCATGAGTAAATGGTTAAATAAATGATGTATGAGGTGTAAGTATCCTATCTAATATAAGTATGTATAAGTATGGCTTGTAATGAATATGTAGATTCCATAGTATGTAATGTATGGTACATATAGTAGTGTAAGAGAATAAATGAATGATGAATGAATGCAAGCATGAATGTAATGTAATAATAGATGCAATGTATGCAATATACAAGTTAATGAGATGTAATGTTCTATGTTAACACAAATCCTATATTACCTCATGTACCCCCTTACACTATATTGACACTATCACACTTGACACTTTGTTCACTTACACTTTGACACTCTTTGATATGTATACACTATGTATGCCCATTTAACCCTCACTTGCCCCTTTGCCATGTTCACATACACACACATAGCCTCTTAAATAAGTATTTATGAATATAGTTAACTTAGCTATGTATGTATATTATATATATGTTAGCATATTGTGTTGTAATATATAAGTTTATATAACCATTTAAAATGCCATGATTATAGACCTAATGTTGAATACCAATATATGCATGTGTATATATGTGTAGACATATATAGCTTAAGTAATAGATTACCTAGTGTATATCCAATGTGAATTCTTGTCTATTTGAGTATTGAATAATTGCATGCTATATAGAGTTGGGTGTATGTTGGCTTGTATAGCCTTGTATTGATGTGTGCTTGCTAGGATAGTCTTGGTTAGGCCTAGTAAGACTTGCTGGGTTAGGACATGACCTAGTTTGACCTAGTTTGACTAGTGCAGTTGACCAGAGTTGACCAAGGGTTGACTTTGGCCTAGTTTGACCTAGATTCATATAGAATGCATTGTAGTGCTTTATATTACCCTTATGGACATGTTGTGACTTGTTCTGTTCTAATTAGGAGCCAGACACCTCTCCTCGGACAGTATCTTTACCTTGGATATTCAGATATCAGGCGAGTACATTCTCTGATCTTTTCATACCTGTCTGGATTATATTCTTGCTCTAGGTTACTCTACTTGATGCTGACACGTATCTTCACGGATTAGTACTATATGGATCCTTTCCTGAGATGTTATCCCTCTACGGGTGCATCGGGTATTTCATGTTCATGTACTTTATCATGTGCATCAGGTACTCCTTGTACTCGTACTAGTTTATGTTTTTACATGTTCACATATGCTTCATGTGCTTTCATGTGCTTATCATGTGCCTCATGTACTACTCATTACATGAGTTCACGTATCTTAGCTGTATTCATGTGCTTATGACATAACTTGAACGGATCCTTGTGTATTGATTGGGGCGGGGTGAGTAGAATTAGTTATGTGATCACTATCCCCAGTAGCTGTATTCATGTGCCTCCTTATTTGTATTCATGTGCCCCCAAGCCGTTTACATAACCATTGTGCTCTAAATCACGTAGCCACTTACAGTCTCTACTATCATGTATTTACTTTCAGTTATAAAATATCTCCTGTTTACTCGTACTTCCTATTCAGCACTTCCTGTATTTTACTCTATTACATGATTTATACTCCTAACCTGCTATGAACTGTTTTAGAGATATGTGCTCATTTCCGTCCTGACTGGACCTGTTGATAAATTTTACAGATAGCTTGGAGGTTGCCTGCTAGCCTAGAGGAGACACATTAGAGGTTGTTTAGATAGTTATTTCAATTGTCTAGAGTTGTATTTACTTTATGGATTACTGTATCTGAGTTTGGAGATTTGAGATGTATTTCTGGATTTGTGTATCTTAGACACTTAGATTTCTCTCTGTTGTACCTCTTTTGGATTTCATGTTTTATCTATCCTTATCATGCTCTACCTTAGATGTGATTGAGTCTATACCTGCTATGTCACCCCCATTCGGGGAGTATAAACTGTTTAGCCTTATACTGTTAGATGCATGAGACCTAGGACAGCGTTCTACCGCCGATACTGCGGCGTAGGCTGGACGTACCCACTTCTCGTGCCCTAACTCTAGGGTGCGGGTCGTGACACGTTTTTAGTGGTGGCCCATACAGGTCGAGATTCGCATTAGTACGATTTCGTAGTAGCGCAATGACTTAGTTGTACTACTACGAGCCTGCTATAGGTTATATAAATTAAGATGTTAGGATGAGAGGATACTCAATCACTGTTAGGATTCCTTGAGAGATTCCTGGGATGACCCTTGAGAATCTCATTTTGAATTCCGATTTAAACTCCTTTTTCTTGTTTTGATTCACCCTTTTTCCTTGATTTGAATTTGATTTTGTAGATTCATTGTAGAACTTTGAATCCTGGTATTAGTTGATGATTTTGATAAAATTTTGTAGTTGTTGATTTAATTTTGTATTTAGATTAATATTTTCAAATCCAAGGTACTCAATCACACTTAGGATTCTTTGAGAGATTTCTGGGACGACCCCTGAAAAACTCATTTTGAACTTCAATTGGAATTCCTTTTCCTCTTGTTTGGACACCCTCATTCCTTGCTATTGAATTTAAGCTTGATGGGTTCCTCTCGTTTGAACCGATGAGAAGGAACATATCTTCATTATTCTTTCTCGCCATTATTCCCTTGCATTCTTATTTACCTCTTATCTTAAACTCTGTCTCATTATATTAATTACCCATATCTTGTCGTCCCTACCAGATGTACTTCGAAACTCTTGAATCTTCGTATCTTTTGCATGGAGAAGGCTAAGGAAGTGACGTAAATTATGTAGCTCAGAGAAGACGTAACTGGTTATTTTATGATGATCTAAAGGAAATCAAATGTGGAGTGTTCCATATGGAAACTTGAGATAGAAATGTGGTAAAGGTCTCGAATAGAATAAACAGACGTATACTGCCAATCTGGAAACAATTACATTTAGAGAAATTTTGGGGTTATGAGATAGTTTATAGGTGTATTCAAAACTAATGAGGATATCAGAGGTCAACCTAGTTTTGAGAACTTAGAAAATCTTGGTTATTGATTCTGGGGAAAACTTTTACTCTGAGGCTATGTAGAAGGTTAGTAATGGAAAAGAGAAGTTAATTGTGTTTAATAAGGATATTAAACAAGATGTTGCGAGGAAATGACTAGGGATAGAGAGAACACAAAGTTATGGAAGTTTAGAGATTGTTGTAAAATATTTTTAGGAGAATAATATTCAAGGGTGTATGTCGAAAAAAATACGAAAGTTGATTTTATGATGGAAGATAAGTTTTGTAAGGCCTAGAGATTTAAATTAAATAATACGAGGAGAACAATTTGAACAAGTTCAAGGAATTCGTAAATAGGATTTAGAGGTTTTGGGTCAAATTTAAGACAAGGTGAAAGAACTTGGAAATTTAAATAAATGGTTAATGTTGATTCCTAAATGTGAGGGCTGTGCTTCAAGAGTGATGTTTGAAAATTGGGAATTGCCTACGGTAGTCATGGTAAGGATTTAAGTAAAAGTTAAATTTTCATATGGAGACTGGTGAGGTAAAGATATGATTGGCAAGTTATGACCAGATGAACTTAAGAGTATCAGAAGCAGATGACTAACTCGATCTTCATTATTTTTGTGCATTAATTACCACCTCTTGAACTCCCACTTTCTAATTGAGATCCTTGACGTTCCTTATCGTGACTTTGATATTCGGAATGTAATACTAGCTGTTACCCTCCAACAAATCTAATATGCAAGACCTAGACGAGCTCACCTTCGTGTAGGTATATTATGTCCCACTAAAACCCGTCTTCTTGTACTCTATTTTCTAAATATGATTTTCTGGTCAACTGGCTAAACTATAACCTCTACCATTATACTAAATTTCTTTTTATTTCAATTAGAAATCCAGCCTTGACTCAATTCTTTCGACCCGACATGTGATGGTGTTCTGCTTGTTTCCTTAGATGCTTAACCTTGTACCTTATCTGATTACTTGACCCATTGGTTAAGAAACTTAGACTATGTAATTCCTTTCATCATTACCACCCTTATATCTTGTGCTGCTAAATTAGCCTTAGTTTTGCAAGCTTATCTATTTTCGAGCTTGGTCATGACATATTTTATTGGGTGACCATCCACTAACATATTGTCTAATCAGAACCGGTATATGATGGTCTGATCAACCTATTGCACTTTGGTTCGCTTTTTATGTATCAATCTACGAGAATGGAGACATAGTTAAACTTGACCCTAGAGTCTCATTCGCGACAGCCTTGACAATTCTTCTTGAAATCTTTTCATCGCCTATGAACCTCGTATTCGTACTCAGTCGAATTAAATTTAATCATGACCTGAACCTCCATCATTGGATGCTCGTGCTCACACTTTGATTTCATTGATTTCCCTTCTTGCCCAAATCTCGTTTTATCCCGAAATTGATCAACTTAGATCGTGTCAAGACAAAAATCTATTTGTGATTTGTTGTGCCTAAATTTTCAATTTTTGCCATTTTATGGAATAGTAACCTTTTAATAATTTCTTAGTTGCTTGTTAATGACCAATTTTTATATAGGATGGTAGACAGCCCTACAACCTTGATGATTGTTGTTCCCTTACCTTCCCAATTAGGACACCCTAGATTGTTTGTGTGTTGATACCATAGTACTGTTTTGACCTAGAATGATTAGTGTACCTAGTTGAGACTTCCAACTGCTACGGTATGCCCTGACCCTCTATACTATTCCTTCAAATTGCATGATTTAGATAAAAAAATTTAGACCTTGATTGTTGGGAAATAGGGACGTCATCCCCCATTAGTATCAGTTGTAGATATATATAGGTTAGTCCTTGATGTGGGGATGTGTGTCTATAAACATGTAGCTTATGAGATTTATGAGAGATTATAGTATCAGCCTTGATAGGATGTACTAGTCTTTTGGTGAGTATAAATGTGTTATGAGAGATAGGGGCCTATATGTCTTAGTAATGCATCGTTCCTATGGTAATAGAATGTATTAATAGATGGTTAATAGGAAGATAATAGTTTGAGCATACCTATAGCCTATGATCAGATCCTTTTCATCCTTAGTTAAGACTACCATAAAATAGGTCCAGTCCCTTGGATATAGGTTCCAGTCCATATTTTATTGAAGTTTCATTACCGTCGTACAGCAGAGCAGTGTTGAAGGTATTCCTAGATTGACACTATTTAGATGTCCGTTTATTATTCCAGTGTTAGGAAGTGTTACCTTAGATATTGGGTAGGTTAGAGGCTCTAGAAGGAGTACTATCGATCTTAAATTTCGAGGACGAAATTTTCTAAGGTGGGTAGAGTTGTAGCACCCAGTTTTCCAAATGAGAGTAATTTTAAAATTTCGTGTTTATAATTATTTTAATAATTATATTTAATTCATGATATTATTTTTGGTAATTTTAAATTATTTTAAAATTATTTAAATCAATGACTTGTGGTTTTGACGTTTTGCTAGTGAAACCCTAGAGACTGTTTGACCTAGAGCCTAACCATGTGATTATGATATTTTAATGTCATTTCTGGCCTAAGGATATTTTGCATTTGACCTCTTTGAATTATTTTGATATTATTTTATTATTTATGATATTATTTTGGGATTATTTGAGTCGGGTTCGAATTTCATCTCAATCCGACTTGTAACGGAGACCCGGGGTAACTTAGACTCTAGTTAGACCCATGCATTAGTTAGCCATGGCCCACATTTTAATTAGTCATGTTAGAAAGATTAGTCATAATCCTAATTATTAGGTTAACCATTTAGAATTTTTATTTTGACCCTTTTACCCCCAAATCATAACCAAAATTATTTTAAACACTTGTAACTAAGGGAGAGGCAAACTTGTAATATTCAATGAGGGGGGGGGGATAACCATTGTGGCCGGCCCTAATAGGACTCCCATCTCATTTCCTTTCTTTGAGAAGTCTTCTTCCCCAAGTGCTCTCAAGCTCTCCCAAGGAAGAAGCCTTTCTCCTTGGATTTTCTCTCCTTTAGGTAATATTTTCTTATCTTTTATTTCTCCATCTTGCATTTAGAAAAGTTTTAAACATAGGAATGACCTCCATTGTTGTGTCCCTATTTTGTGTCCTCTTGTGTCCATTATGTGTCCTTTAGGGATTTCTATTGTATTATTGTTGTGTCTTGTGTTCATGGGGAAAACCCCCAAACTTGGACACACTTTATATTTAAAATATTGATTAAATAAATTAATTCATATTAAATCTCATATTTGAATATGTAGAGATGTGTTCTTGATTACTTTAGATTTCATTCATGTATCTCTTATAGATGTGTTCATGTTACATATATAGATTTGTGTATGTATATATATATATATATATATATATTTTTTTTGTGTATGTATATATATATATATATATAAAATATATATATATATATATATATATATATATATATATATTTTATATATATATATATTTTATATATATATAATATATATATATATATATATATATATATATATATATATATATATATATATATATATATATATTGTAATGAGAGTGTATCTATATTTATATATGTAATAAATGGTTCATGATGATTATATAATCAAGTTTGTGAGTGTGGTTCCTCATATTATTATTGTCATTATTGTTGTGGATAATTAGGATATATATTGTGTATTCTTTTGGCTCAAACTATCTAAATCCGTCATGATTTTTATCCACGTTTTTAATTTCAGCCCTAACTTAGAAATGTCATAACTTCTAGCTCAAAGCTCGGTTTAATCTCTCGTTTTTTTTTAAAAGAAGCGTATTGAAGTTAGATTTCCAAAAACATGTATTAATAGGCATAATTCTTTCTGTAACTTTCTGGAGAATTATTTAAGTGTCAGCTGTACGAAAGACAAACGCGTTCTCGGTGTTTTCGCGATTCCGGAAGTTTCCGAAAACGAAAACGCGATCCGTTTGAAGTTTCGGAAAGCTAACACATAGATCTATAACATACTTTAATCCTAGATTTTAATTTATGCTGAGATGGTACAGTATTGATTATTAGTAGGAGTTACTATTCGGCATATGCATTTTGTGTACCCTTGTGTGTAATATAATGTTCTATTTGATTTTAATCCATGTTAATGTATATACATTATGTAATTAAATAGAGAATGCAAGCATGAGTAAATGGTTAAATAAATGATGTATGAGGTGTAAGTATCCTATCTAATATAAGCATGTATAAGTATGGCTTGTAATGAATATGTAGGTTCCATAGTATGTAATGTATGGTGCATATAGTAGTGCAAGAGAATAAATGAATGATGAATGAATGCAAGCATGAATGTAATGTAATAATAGATGTAATGTATGCAATATACAAGTTAATGAGATGTAATGTTCTATGTTAACACAAATCCTATATTACCTCATGTACCCCCTTACACTATGTTGACACTATCACACTTGACACTTTGTTCACTTACACTTTGACACTCTTTGATATGTATACACTATGTATGCCCAGTTAACCCTCACTTGCCCCTTTGCCATGTTCACATACACACACATAGCCTCTTAAATAAGTATTTATGAATATAGTTAACTTAGCTATGTATGTATATTATATATATGTTAGCATATTGTGTTGTAATATATAAGTTTATATAACCATTTGAAATGCCATGATTATAGACCTAATGTTGAATACCAATATATGCATGTGTATATATGTGTAGACATATATAGCTTAAGTAATAGATTACCTAGTGTATATCCAATGTGAATTCTTGCCTATTTGAGTATTGAATAATTGCATGCTATATAGAGTTGGGTGTATGTTGGCTTGTATAGCCTTGTATTGATGTGTGCTTGCTAGAATAGTCTTGGTTAGGCCTAGTAAGACTTGCTGGGTTAGGACATGACCTAGTTTGACCTAGTTTGACTAGTACAGTTGACCAGAGTTGACCAATGGTTGACTTTGGCCTAGTTTGACCTAGATTCATGTAGAATGCATTGTAGTGCTTTATATTACCCTTCTGGACATGTTGTGACTTGTGCTGTTCTAATTAGGAGCCAGACACCTCTCATCGGACAGTATCTTTACCTTGGACATTCAGATATCAGGCGAGTACATTCTCTGATCTTTTCATACATGTCTGGATTATATTCTTGCTCTAGGTTACTCTACTTGATGCTGACACGTATCTTCACGGATTAGTACTCTATGGATCCTTTCCTGAGATGTTATCCCTCTACGGGTGCATCGGGTATTTCATGTTCATGTACTTTATCATGTGCATCAGGTACTCCTTGTACTCGTACTAGTTCATGTTTTTACATGTTCTTATGTGCTTCATGTGCTTCATGTGCTTTCATGTGCTTATCATGTGCCTCATGTACTACTCATTATATGAGTTCACGTATCTTAGCTATATTCATGTGCTTATGATATAACTTGAACGGATCCTTGTGTATTGATTGGGGCAGGGTGAGTAAAATTGGTTATGTGATCACTATCCCCAGTAGCTGTATTCATGTGCCTCCTTATTTGTATTCATGTGCCCCCAAGCCGTTTACATAACCATTGTGCTCTAAATCACGTAGCCACTTACAGTCTCTACTATCATGTATTTACTTTCAGTTATAAAATATCTTCTGTTTACTCGTACTTCCTATTCAGCACTTCCTGTATTTTACTCTATTGCATGATTTATACTCCTAACCTGCTATGAACTATTTTAGAGATATGTGCTCGTTCCCGTCCTGACTGGACCTGTTGATAAATTTTACAGATAGCTTGGAGGTTGCCTGCTAGCCTAGAGGAGACACATTAGAGGTTGTTTAGATAGTTATTTTAATTGTCTGGAGTTGTATTTATTTTATGGATTACTGTATCTGAGTTTGGAGATTTGAGATGTATTTCTGGATTTGTGTATCTAAGACACTTAGATTTCTCTCTGTTGTACCTCTTTTGGATTTCATGTTTTATCTATCATTATCATGCTCTACCTTAGATGTGATTGAGTCTGTACCTGCTATATCACCCCCATTCGGGGAGTATAAACTGTTTAGCCTTATACTGTTAGATGCATGAGACCTAGGACAGCGTTCTACCGCCGACACTGCGGCGTAGGCTGGACGTACCTACTTCTCGTGTCCTAACTCTAGGGTGCGGGTCGTGACATATAGTCTTTGATGGACTAGGTGTGCTGGAGTTGTCGCAAGCTCCGCCTTGCTACAAACTCCACGTTCTCCGGGTAGAACTGGGACTTGATCTCCTTATTGAGATCTTCTCAAGTCTCGATCGAGCATAGTCCCTTCTCTTTCTTGATGCACCTGTAGCGCAACCACAGCATAGCATCATCAAAAAAGTAAATAGACTCCGTGTTTACCTTATCGGTCTCATCCTCGATGCGAACCGCCTTCAAGTACCATTCGATATTCCAAATGAAGTTGTCCACTTCCTTCGCATCTTGCACGCCATTGAAGGACTTGGGTTCTGGATAATTCACTTCCGGTGCCGCCTCCTTACTCGGAGAACCACCACCGACAATGGCCTTCTTGAAGATCGTTGTCTTGGTTTTGAGCTCCTCACGCAGTTCGGCAATCTTCGCTTTTGCAGCCTTATGTTCCTCCTCAAACTCATCTTGCATCTCACGGAGTTGCTCTCTAAACAGCGCCATGACATTGGTAACATCCGTCTCTAACCCATGAGCGAATTCCTCGTGAGCCGCTTGATTCTGCTCCACCTGTGCCTCTACGCCCATCACGCCCTGTTCCAAGAGTTCAAGATGGGACGTCAAATCACCAGGACTCGCTCTATCTTGGCTCCTTGCTTTTGTCCCTCTTGGTATTTTCTTGGGTGATGCGAGATAGTCGTTAACAATCTCGAATGTCGACATAGAACCAACCGAACCTTGCTATGATGCCACGTCACGGACTTAGTGTTTTTTTTACTACACTTTGACTCTTGCGGCACACAAGCTTCCTCCTCGAAGACCCGTGCAAGCCTTCCCCCAATTGAACTTAGCTAAAATGCTAAGAAGAAAGAGAGAGTAGTGGAGTAAGAGTGGAACTTGAAAAACTTTTATTAATATGAATAAAGCTTACAAGTTTCGGTGGTGAGAAGCAAATGAGTCTCCTCCCTTATTTATAGTGCCACCAAGGCTTACAAGAAACTTATGGAATGGAAATATTCTAGAAATTATTTTAGGGAATTTTCTAGAAATTATTTTAGGTCCTAAGAATATTCCATGCGTAATTTTAGCTACTAAATTATTACAAAGATGTCTAAATAGCATCATATCCATCATGGTGGGTCCGAAAAATAAATGTATGTGACACGTATATGGATAAGGACATGATACTGGTACGGATATGAACATTTTCAAATACGTACAATAGTAGTCACCTATCTTGCATAATAGACACTGATATGGATACCGGCATGATAAGAATATGGACACCATTTTACCTTTTCAGTACAACACAGACTTCAACACCATAAATATTTTAGCAGAAACAGATTGAGGATTCTACCAGATAGACTAGGCTCCTCTGCAACTCCATCAGATTGAGCTGCTTTACTATAGCAAAGATGCCCGACTTTGCTTGAAATTGAACAATGAGTTCCTTGTCATTGCTACTTAAACTAAGGATACGATGAAGTCAAGTTTGTATACCCAGTTCAAGCCATAAATTCATGTAATTGAGTCATACCAAGATGGTTCTTTTACTTACGTAGGTTAGGTTGGCCTGAACAAGGTCACGTTGGTTACGATTACGATCAAGTCGAATACCTATGGGGCTAGACATCAATACTGCAATGGACTCAGATTTACCGTAAGGACGACTAGTGTTGCATACCATCTCACTGTTTACTTGAACTCTGCTCATTTTTGGGATCCCTATAGATCTATTTAGGTCTACATACGTTGCATTTTCATCTTTGAAGCAAATATGTAATAACATGGTTACTATAGCTTATCACTTGTTGTGCTTCAATTGTATCCATATAACTTATCAACCAAGAAATCCATAGGCATAGAAGTACATAGGAAATGAAGCTTGGTGGATTAATAAGAGAGAAACCTGGGGTTGGCACTTTTATACTTGTTTCTCGAATTGTAGGATCAGTATCATCTCGAGATTTACTTGTATATTTTGAAGATAACATATTATTCCTTTAATAATGCATACAAAGTAAATTTGCAATCTCTAGAAGTGATCAGAAATTTGTTTAGTATGACAGAGCAAAGTAGAAAACTTTCCAAGTAAAAAATCCCCTGCACTGAAACTCCTTCACTAATTGTACTTTTTGCACTGGAAACATAAAATCAGGATCCTTGTTGAATGGCTGAGCTTCAAAGTTTGCAATTGGGACGAAATTGAAATCTTTCACTTGAGCAGAAGAGCCTGCTTAGGCATTGGGAATGTATAGTTTCACTAAAAGTATAAACTAATTTTTCTCAAAGTTTAATAATTATCTACCTTTTTATACAAAAAAATCTGATCCTCTGATTCGAAACCACCAATACAGTCGATACCGATACTCATAGGAATGGTCCGAAATTGATTCCAATACTGATAATGCGGACCTTGCTTCAAACTAAGCTTAGAGCCATATTTAAAGCAGCTATTCAGTGGTTGACATTGGAGAGAGGTATTTGAAACAAGGTTCTCAGGGTGAGTAGTTCACATAATTAGCTACAAGATCTTTTCTGTACAGAATACTAACTTTACCGACAAAAAGTTCTATAGATCATCTTATAATCATTCTCATATATGTATTTACCAAGGTAGTTTAGAAGTACAAAAGAAGGTGATCAGCACTAATTGACCCCAAAGTTGGAACTTGTTGAGATTTTTTTTTTTTTGCTAGATGTTCTGCTATCATTTTCATACTCTCCTAATGAAATTCTAGCTGTATTAGAAGGTGTCACTAGCAAAGTTGGAAAAGCAACTAACTTAGTCTCCAGACTGAAGATGTCGATTTGACACAAATTCTGTGACGAGTTGAGAAATATGTCCAGTATTTCCACAGCACTGAGGTTATTTTCTAGACATTGAAATCAAACTGCTTGTTCCGTATTGGTTTTTCCATAGAGAAAGCAGAAAGCTAATAACCTTTGTCATGATCATGAACAGGCGTGAGGATGGATGGACCTCTCCTAATGGTGATGTTGTCTCTCACATAATAGCCTTTGACCAATGTTGTAAAAACCGGACCGGACCGGCGGTTGGACCGGGTCCAACCGGTTTAAACCAAAAAATCGGTCCGGTTCGACTAAAGCCGGGTCTTTAAAGAACCGTCGATTTTTTGTCAAAACCAGGTTCAACCGGTGAACCGGCCGAACCGGTTCACAATTGAACCGGCCAATTTTTGTTATTTTTTCATTGTAAAAAAAATCAAAATAAATTATTATGAGAAATTTGGACCATTTGGTTTTTTATTTGGTTTTAATCGACCTTATAGTTGTAAAATTAACCGAACTAACATACTTATGATCAAACCAAACTAAATCAAAAAATAAATATAGATATTTACCTATTTGAACCAAATTAAACCAAGTCTATTGAACTCTAATTGAACCCCGGTTGAACCCGGTTAAACCTCGGTTGAACCCCGGTCCGACCTATACCAAAAAATTTTGGTTCGATCATCGGTCCGGTTTTTAAAACATTGCCTTTGACTCTTGGACATAAGTGATCACTATAACCCTTTTTTTTTCTTCGTTAGTTTGTGTCATTTTCTACATGTATTATATACAGTAGGAATGTAATAATATAAATAAATATCTGATCGAGATCGAGATTTGAACTTGGTTTAATATCCTTAGACAATATTCGCTCCGCACATGTGCTTATGTTTGAATGACAATTTAGTCTCCCAATATACAATGGAATTCCTCCCTCCGCTAGCATCATTTCAAACCTCGAAAACTGGACGAAACAAATGAAAATAGCCCCCCTCTTCCTCTCTCTCCTCTCTCTCTCCTCTCTCTCTCTCTCCCTCATTGAATGCTTGATGGTGAATGATTTTTGTTTTAATGAATTCAATCAAATACTCATAGGACTATCCAGCGATGAAAGATACAAATATAAAAGACATTGTTTGGAAATGAACACCCTTTTGAACAGACACAATGTTTGGAAGGGACACACCCTTTCCAACAAACACCTATTGAGAATTTAAAAAATTAATTAAAATATTTTTATATTATTTTTCTAATCATTTTTTATTCACTTTTCCAACAATTCCCACGTGAATGGAATATTTGACTGTACACAATACAAACAATGCAGACACAATGCAGACGTAATGCAGAGAGAGAGAGAGAGAGAGAGAGAGAGAGAGAGCATTTTAAAGTTATTGTATCAAGATAGTATTCTTTGCTTTGAAACTTCCCTTGTGATATTTATCGAGTTTACTATTTACTAGCTATCCAGTGTACATAATGACTTGAACTGTTCAGCTATTGTTGTAAACTTGAGTCAATAAATATCACACAATTCCTTTCCACCAAGACTGCTTATATTGATATATCCATTTTGGTCCTAAATTTTTCTGCTTTCATAAGTGTTCTTAGAGTTTTAGTCTTATAATTCTCATAAAAATGTCCCCACTTCCACACTCACATCGTGACTTCCTAATAAAAATATCTTGATATACTCCACTTGAATTTCAAGTCATAGAATCATTAAAGTATTCTTACCCTAGTTTTTCTTTGCAGACAACACTATTATTGTCATTCTAGAGAATGTAAAGAGTATTAATACTCGTCAGTATCAT
>JANAVB010025598.1:30871609-31184109 GCA_029216955.1 Iris pallida
GGGTTGGTGTTTGGATTAGGGTTAGGCTTAAGCTTAGGCTTAGGATCAAGGTTTGGATTAGGGTTAGGATTAGTCTTAGGGTTTGGAATAGGGTAGGATTAGGATTTGGATTAGGTTTAAGATTAACTATAGTTAGGATTAGGATCCAGATAATACTAATAAATATAATAAAAACTAACTCAAAATTAAATAGGTTGAAGATAAACTATAGTTAGGATTATGATCTGGATAATACTAATAAATATAGTTAAAAACTAACTCAAAATTAAACTAACCTCTTTCTTCTTCTTCTTCTTCTTCTTCTTCTTCTTCTTCTTCTTCTTCTTTTTCTTCTTCTTATTACTCTCTTTGCTCTCTGAACATCACTCGTCCTCTTCATATATAGGGAGAAACCCCTACTTAACTCCAACCCCCAACGCCCGACCCCAACCTAACTCCATTAAACCCTACTGCAACACCCTGTGAACCCAACCTTCCTCCATTAAACCCCACTGCCACCCATGTAAACTGAACCGACCATGCCCAATTTTTGCTAGACTGTCTGGCCGTCGGATGGTTTGGCAGAAATTGAGCATGGCTCGTTTTCCGCCAGACTGTATGGCGATGTCTATCAGTTCTATTAATTTCTCGAAACTTTTATTGTTATATCCAATTTAATGGAAATTATTATCGCTATAGTAATTTTTACGTCAGTAAGCATTGCTGGGCAGGTGGCTTGGGCATTTTGATCCATAATGCACCACAAGATCTTAAAGAGTTTAGCTCATAATGGACATAAATAATTAAACGCCCAAATGTTGCGCTTATAATTTTTGCTCATAGAAAAAATGCCCAAATCTTGGGCATATAATTTACGGTCGAGATTAAGCTCCCTAACCACAAATCAAACTATGAAACCTAATTTTTAAACAATAAAATTTCTTTTTGATATCCAAATTTAGGGCGTATTTTTTAAACGCCCAAATTTGGGGCATAACGGGTCCTACTTTGTAATTTACCCTAACTTCGTTCCTTTTACACGATACTTTAAAACTTGAATGCTTATGATACAATTTTTCGTTATATATAGCAAGCAACTAATGTTTATATAGCTAAGTAACTAATATTTTTTCGATGATGAAACATTGGTTTTGTAAGGGAGTCTATTTTTGTTCCTGCATCAAAACTTGTGTAGATGTTCACCATTTCGTTCAAGAGTTGCCACGTTCCACTGTGATTTTCACTTTGAGTGGAATAATGAACATGACACAAATTTTGACTACTAGTTTTGCATGCAACAATTCTTAGTGGAAAATGTCTAGTGGGTTAGACTCTTTATAAGGTTCTATGTGAGCTTCAAGTAATAGCCACTAGTATTAGTAATTACTAAGTTTCTAGTGAAAGAAATCTTACTTTCTTAACGTAGAATGTAAACCACTTTAAAGAAGAAGAACATTATCGCCTCATCGGTGGGGCATATGATCAAACACCAAGGAGGCAGAGCTTAAGTCACTAAATTTTGTATTTTATGGTCCTACCTCTTTCTGCAGTTGTTTAGTGTGCATTCCTTGTTTTTTAGCTGTATTGGACATGCTACCTGCTTGGTACACATTACTATAAAAGCATGGAAAATTAGTACAAACAACCATGTGCTAGGCAAGAGATGTTTAACATACCATGTGCACCCCTAACCATGCACTCAAAAGAATCAAGCAGGATCATGCACCTAGATCCAGACATACCAGCTGTTCCTAAGAGGCCATACGCCTAAGCGCCCTTTCAACAAAGGAGCAGTTAATGCCAATCTGACAACAGTGTCAGCTATCAACTGACACTTCGAACAGACTGCAGCGTGTGCCTCGAGCACTGCGTAGTTGATGGCTACACTATAATCGAGGAGTCACACTCTCCATGATCCTATCTGCCTATACAGCAACAGTATTTAGTGTAGGATTATGCAGGCGTAGCAAAGTGGTTTTTACTAAAGATAAAACACCTCAATGTATAAGCTAACAATCAACGTCAGTGCTGACATCTGCATCATCATTACTTTTTGTCTAGTTAACAACGGTACAATGCCACGTGGCCGACAAAGACGAATCTTCGTATGCACCTTAGAAGCCATGCGTCTAGCCTGGACATGTGCCCCAAAATCCATGTGCCTAGACTTGCCACACACCAAGTCCCCTCATGCGTTGACTATTTTATGAACATCAAATCATTCTTGTTGCAACAAAACGAGATCTTTGATTTATCAAAATGTGTCATGTGTCAAACGACTCGGTCATGCCTATGACGGGTGTCAACTGTCCAACATCTCAGCAACAACTACATCCCAACCACGGCCACGTGGCAGTCAGTTGCGCTATATGCGCACAGTTTGCAACGACATTATATTCAAAAGTGCAACGTGGATAAAACTCATGCATGCAGCACTCCTCCGCGTATGCGCACATGTATGAATCATTCTAGCCATCTATAAATAGAAGGAGTCTTCCTTCATTTCAGACCCCCAGACATTCAGAGAGTCAGAGCAAACTTCAGAGAGCCGAATTATTGTCCATCTTGTCGCTGAGCAGAAGACTTACAATTTTCTTTCGTCGTCAGATCGTGAACGAAGTAAAGGAACCACTACAACGTTCGATCTCTACCTTCGCACTTTCCCAGAATCAAAAACTTTGTGCTTAGAGTTCCTATTTATGATTTCTTTTTTACTTCTTTCGTTTGTTAATCCAAAAGTTTGTTCAACTTTTTTCGATGGCAAACAATTACATAATCAACTATTACATAAATAACTATTCTTCCTTAAATAAAAGAAGAATATCTAAAATTAGAAAAAGAATAAGCTAATAGACAGAGGTGATTTGTATTTTAGTCCTTTATTGGTCATACAACAAAGTTGATGTCGATCGATTGGGGGTACATATACCCGAAATCATTCTATTCTCTTCTAAACTTCGATCGTCCTTTTTCATTACCAAGTTATTGTCGAAAGTTTGTGAGACATTTATGTGACAGTTGAGTATCTCGAAGAAACTTCTCTTCAGTTTTACTTTTACTATGACCATCAAAATTATCACATTGTTGTTTTTTTTATGAAAATGATGAAGAAAAACTTCTACAAAAAAATTGATGTAGATAAACTATTACAAGTCTTTCCCCAGAGCTTACAAAGCAAAATCTATAACATCTATAGAGTCTGGAAAGTATGATAATGGAGGTATGATCAACACAAATTCTTTATTCCGTTGACGATCTAAATCCAAGACGAGAGTTCTTCTCGACGGTGAGGAGTTCTTCTTGGTTGCTTCACAACTCTAAGACATCAAAAGCTTGTCGTCGAGCTATGAGCAATGGACATTCTTTTGTTGGGAGGTTTTGCTAGTAAATAAGCTTATGATCTATGTGACTTGAGAGAGATCGGAGTTGCCTAGGATCGATCTCTTGTTGCAGTGCTGAATGGCTATAACCGAAGAATTGGCCTTGGGGGGTCTCTCATTTACACGAATGGAGTAAGAATTTTTCTTAAGAATATTCGTATTTTGCTGCACCATGGGCTATTTATAAATGAAAAGCCCTCTGAAATCATTTGATGAACGGTTCTGTTGCCTTCCATGGAGTTACGTTACAAGCTTTGTTGGGCTAGCAACGAGTCAACCACTATTTAGTGGGGAACACTACCTATGTTCTACCACTCCTTACAGAAGTCAAGGCCATGGTGGCCTATTAACAAGTTAGTTAACAAACCACTAATAACATGGGTTGTTACACCCACTTAGAACATGGATTATCAACCACCCTCAGTTGGTTAGGCGCGCAACGATACGGAAGGAGCAAAAGCGCACAATGGCACAAAATCAAGATTAATGCAGTAGCGAAAAGTAGAATCAACGCTCAACAAAGCGGAAGCAGCTGCGCAACCAAGAAGAACCGGTATTGGACGATCCACCTGTATTTTGCATTTGTGTATCGTTTGTGTGTCTTATAATGATATTGTATCATATACCTTGTGCTTCATGTACCTATACCTAATACATTTAATATTGGACCGGTATATCCTGTTTACTTCTGCACATTTGGTTTTGATTTTCCCAAGTGTGTCACAAAAACCATACAGGTGGATCGACCATAAGGTAATCAACAGGCTAAAACATAATAAATCGTACTTATGCAACCTCACTTGGTTTTCAAATTTTTTACAAGATAACTTAATCAAAAGACTATCTTAGACCCCTAGAGACCCTCGATAATGATATGAACCCGTGCTAGGACCCGTACATAGGATGACATACCCAAAACCTTAAAATTTGAGTTTTTTGGGTCAGCGGTATACCGATGGCATACGACAGTATATTCATGAAATCTGATGAAATGGAAGCCATACAATATGGCCACCCCATCAGCCCAAGTCCTTACTACTTCACTCTTTTTTTTTTCTTCATTCATTTTTTTTATCTTCACACTCTTATCTCCATTTTTTTCTTCATTCTTGGAGTTATAGGAACTAGACTTAGGATATGACCTTGAGGTCTAGCTGTAGTGCCCCATCCCTACATTATGTTCTAATTTTTGTCTACGGGATACGCGATAAAGGAACACTGTCACTATCGATTTGATCGGAATTGATTGGTCGGGGATCGATAGAATTGATTGAACGGAAATGATTGAATTAAGATCATTTCCTCGTTATGGAATGGCTTCTTCGGAATCAAGTCCCATATTCAACGGGTTGCACCTCGAGGATGGACTTTACGGTTGAGTCGGGAGAGACCTCTCGTTGCTCTGCTTTTTCATGTCGCAAATGCTTCTTTGGCTTTGGGTTTTCTGAATGTGTTTTTGTGAATATTTTTAATGGTTTTCATAGCTTGCTTTCTTCGAACTCGCATTTCATATCGAACTCATTTGAATAGGACAGTGTTTTGATCATTACTTATGCGATTTTAGGTGATTAGGCGCCATCTAAGCGCAATCAATCGGTCTCTCGCCTCAATCAGACAATCAAGGTGAGTGCTTGGCCCTTCTCCCCTTGACCCTCTTATCTTCAATCAATCGATAGCATCATATGAATTAATATGCTAGTAGTAGGCATAAGGACATAAATGCTTATGTTAAATGAACTGTTGCACGAATTCTCACATGCACATATGCTATAGAACAGTTACATGCTTATGTTTTACATATATGTCATAGAACTGTATTAAACAAAGTCTGATGCTATGAATAAATGTTACAAATGATAAGGCGGTATACGCCAAATTCAGTTGAGTTTTCTATGAAATTGTAGACCATGCTTGAATAACTAAGTTTAGTCTAGCACGATCATAGAAAACTTGTGCACAAGGGCGATATTTTCTCGAACGGTACCATGGGGCCACGGGACCGATTCGGCCTTGGAGAAACAAGGTATAGCCGAGCTGGGTTTAAGCAACGGGTAATTTGAGGACTTTCAACGGAGATCGCTACTTGCATTGAAAGGATTCCGTCTTACCAGGCTATGTCCAAGATTGCTAGTTAATACTAGTGACCTCCACAACACACTATTTTTAAACAATGTTAATAAATTGACAGGGAGGATTATGGTAAACTTTATGTTGTACGGCACGCTCTGCCTTGGATAAGTTCTAGCATAATTTATCTTGTTTATGTTTCGTCAAACTGCTTGCATGAAACTGGCTAGGATGGCTAGAAAGATCACTAAAATATGATGCATGTTTCATTTGAATTCTTGAACCAAATGAGAGCACAAAAATTAATTAGCCACACACTATTACACGTGAACGTACTGATCCTCACTCTCAATAGGTGCTATAAATCAGGAGAAGCGTGCCACCTGATTGAAGACGACGCCCGTGTGTTTTGAAACTTCGCATGTGCATGCGAAGACCTGATCGAATCTCTTTTGAAGACCCCGCAACTGTCCAAGCAGAGATGTCTCAACTCTCCCCTATCAAGGTGTCTGCACATTTTGGTTGTATAAAGGGGTATGATATATGGAACGGCTATCTCATCGACGTTCATTTTATAATGGAGTCAGTTTGTAAGCCCGCACGACACCTTTGTATCGAGTTTGTAATATGTGTTCATTATCAATAAAGTAAAATTTTCTTCTGTACAATGTGTTTAATTTACTCTGCGTACTCTCATTGTTGTTGTGTTTCGGATAACCTTATGAAAGTACCTTATGCAAGCGCAACCTAGTCTCGTACGACATCATGCCTGGGGGACGACTATCGATTCTTCGGAAGCAAAGCATCACATAATGGTATCAGAGCACGGCTTTACATCCTTTGGCCTTCTACTTGAGTCTTGAACCTTTGACCTCGTGTCGATAAGATAAGTTGTTCCATACAGTGAGTTCGTAATATTTTCTGAAACTAATGTGAGTTGCCTTCTTATTTTAGAAGTTAGGGAAGCTGGTGCCACGAGTAATGAAGATGCTTCGAGCGGCTCGAGTGGCTCGAGGGCTGAACCCTCAAACGTCCCAATGGAATATATGATGTGCATGCTAGAAGCGCAACAACGGCAAGTCGAGGCCAATCAGCGCCAAAATGAGCAACACCGACGGCACGTTAAAAACCAGCAAAAAGAAGCTGAGGCACGGCAGGCCCAGTTTGAGGCCCGATGCGATGCACAATTCAAGTTGCTACAAAAGCAGCTTGATACTCTCCAGCAGATCATTCTGATGGTCGTGGCAAATAGTAACTCCGTAGCAACCCATGCTGTTACCGAGCCTACGGCCTGAGCTATTAAAGCTGATCCGGAGGAGCGCATGCCCTAACCTGCACCTATAGCACCAAGAAGTTACAATTTTGAGGTGTCAGAATTCAAGAAAGCTTGTTGTGCGTCCTTTAGAGGCGCCGAAGGCCCTTCCATTGCGATCGACTAGTTTGAAGAGCTAGAAGACCATTTTGAACTTCTCGGCATTGAATAATCAAAGCAAGTCGCTTGCGCTCAACTTCAACTTAGGTTGAATACGCATAACCGGTAGGCCATGCACAAACGAGCGATCCAATGCGACAACCAAACAGCGCTGATCGCTTGGGCCACGTTCCGCAAAGCCTTTGAAGTCGAGTATCTTCCTTAGTCGTTCATCAGAAAAAGAAAAACAAATTCATGCAGTTGAAGCAAAGGAACATGACAGTACAACAATACGCGACGGAGTTTAATAAGTTATCCAAATTTGTCGATTCACTTTTACTTACTGAGAAGAGTCACGCTCGACAGTTCGAAGTGGGTCTGCAACCCTCCATCTATGCTCATGTGTCAGTTCCGGAATACAAGACGATGGGCGAGTCCCAAAATCACGCTCTCCGCCTTGAGCCCCAATATTCTCCAGCCACTGTCAGCACTGTGCATACCTATAATCACATGCATCCTAGCCATGTGGGAGGAAACAACGTGAACAAACGTCCAAACAATGGGCAACAAGGCGGATATCAACGACAGAACCTATGGCCTTACTGCACCCGATGTCACCGGCTCTGTCACACTATCAACTGCTGCCTGATACCTGAAGGTGGATGCTGGAACTATGGTAAAAAGGGCCACATATATGTTGATTGTCCGACCAGAAGGCCGAACCCAACGGCGCCTCAACAGCAGCAGTATCATCAAGGGATTCAAGGCCTGGCTCGAGCCCCCCGCCCGTACACAGAATGTCCAAGACCATCGCCCCAATGCCCAAGGACACATTTACGCCATGACTCGATATGAGACGTTCGCCTATGATACAGGCGTGACAGGTATAGTGCTATTCAATAATAAGCCTGCTCGTGTACAGTTTGATTCAGGTGCTACATATAGCTTTATATCGATAGAATTTGTCGTCGAATACAAATTTCCTATGACACCACTAGGCCTTAATCTTAGTGTTAGCATACCATCGAACAAGTCACTACTTGCAAACTTAGCAGGCAGAGATAGAATCATCTGTATCGAAGGTAAATAGGTGTATCTAGATATGATAGTTCTAGATATTAAGGACTACAACATCATACTGGAAATGGATTGGCTCGGCGCTTGCAATGCCACCATCGACTGTGCAGGAAAGAAGGTCCCCTTCTGCATACCTGGAATGACCGAATTTTTCTACTCGCGTGGTGAAGCGTCGCCGACCTACATGGTGATCTCAGCAATGACTAAATTTGATTCTATGGTACGTCTAACCGAGTTGCTCATTTTCAAATTTTACTGCCTCACTATGTCTTCTGTACTTCTCTGAAATTTCGAGGATAAAATTTTCTAAGGGGAGAGATTTGTAACCTCACTTGTCCATATTTTTTAAATATTATAAAAGTTTTATGATCATCATAGAGGGAAGAATTTGAATTAGTTGGCATGGTATTTTTCTCTGGTTAGTTACAACCAATTTGAGTGGCCCCCACATTTTTCTAACCACTTTCTAACTAACCAAACAGTTTTCCTAAGAACTTTTAGGGCTAGAACGCAATTTATCAGTTGCCTAGAATTTAAGTATAAATTTCCCATACACCTTCCCTTATTATTTACAGAGGAGAGAGAGTGAGCTCTCTCATTTTCCTCTGTACTTGAGAACTGAGTCCCTATTATTTTTCCTCAATTCTTCTCTATTGATCTAACCCTAACCCTAGCTTCTTCAATCCAGCCGGCGATGATGATGGAGATGGTGAAAATGATGCTTTCATCCTTCGGCGACTATGTCCCTGGTGTAGAGCCACCACTCCGGCGGCGCATCCTAGCGGCGCACAGCCTTGTGCGCGATCGATCATCATCCTTCGGCGATCCTCCATTTCGGCGATTGCAACACCAAGGATCCTTCGAGTGGCGGCAACGAGTCTCCAACTTCCTCAAAGTCCTGGCGGCGGCGGCTCCCTAGCTCCGGGATCTGAAGGCAGAGCAGTGGCGATGACGAACGGGACGATTTCTATGGCGGCACATGGCCTTTCCACTGATGATCGTGTCGAGCAGGTCGTCTCCTTGACTATGGCGGCGGTCGACGTTCTCCTTTACAACCCCAGGCGGTGCGTCGTTCTTCTCTGCGGCGGGCAGCGGCGGTGGTTCCACTCTTCTCGACGGCGCTTGACTGGGACGTCGCATAACTCGATCGACGGTGAGGTTCCTTCCCGTGGACGGTGATCCTTTGTTCGTCTCCTCGACAACGGTCACCAGGCGGCGTTCACCTTTCCGACAACGACTAGATCGGGAACGAGGACGAGCAGTTCAATCTTCCTCCCAGTGAGCCGATCTCTTTCGGCGAACCAACAACGAGGTCGTGGCATGCAGGACTGATCTGTGCGAATTGTTTCTTTGAGGAATGAGTGACGAATCGACGAGGAAAAGGCGGTGAGTTTTGGATCTATTGGATTCTTGAGATTCTTCAGAAATTTTTGATCAAAATTTATTGGCTGCGACTCATTTTTGTTCTGGACATGATTCGACGTACACGCGCTAGCAATCAGACACAAGGAGGAGCGGTGTCCGATTTCCTGAGGTCGTGATTCCACTCCAAGACTCGGTCCTTGCATACTGGTATTGCTCTGTTCTCTTCAAGTATTGCTTGTTAAATCATAGTTAGAATTAATGGAGGTTTGAACGGGGTTGTGGTCGGGATGCAGGGTGTTTGGAGACTGGTGTACGACCATTCCTTTGTGTCTGTTGGAGATTGTATCCAACGCTAGTGGTGTCCGATACCTATGGGTGTTCGTGTGTTTGTTTGTGACAATAGTCGACTGCAATGGGTGAGTAGCAGCTCTTGAGTATGGCGTTGGCAAGGACAGGGAGGAGTCGGGGTTATTCCTTGATGGTGTCGTGTGCGTGTCCGTATGCGTACCTAAGCTGTATCATGTTCATGTTCGTGTATTCCTGTTGGTGTCACACAAGGACAACTGGACTGAAGGTGGCATGGGCCTCGATTGAGCTAGGATTCATATGGGTTATCAGCGTTTTTGTATCATTGTATGTGTGATTATAGACGGTAGTAGACTTAATCTCATGGATATTGGTTGCAGTTACATCACTATTAAGTGTATTCATCTATAATTTCCTTTCAGAGTCTGAGAACATAGCCGTTAAGATCAAACTGCTGTATTAGGCTTGAGTTACAAATAGGTAGAGTTGGCTTCTTTAGCATGGTTCGGCTTTGCTTATATTTGAGCTGATTTATGGTTGGATTTTGTATTTTAAATTATGAAGTTTTGTGAAGTAGAATTGCTGAGCTCCACTGAGCTTTATGTATGATTTTAGCTTAGTTTAGTATAATATGGACTTTCGACTTGTAGTTTGCAGGGGTAGCTGGGATTTTTTATTTGTTGCTAGACAAATTGGCTGAGCCTTTCGACTAGGTGTGGTAATTGTTTTAAGTAGTTGGCAGGTGAGATTAACTATATGGATTAGACCAGTTCAATAAGGTAGTTGTTTGGGGCTTGGGCTTGTATAGTCAGATTTTAAGACTGAACTTATGGATTGTTATCAAAGACTGTTAAATTAGCATTATTATTATCATTAGTAATATTTTCATAGCAAAGAAGTTAGTATAGAATTGTCAATCTATATATATTGCTCTTGTTAAATATTTAGATAATTCCTTATCTAGCAATTACTTACAAATAAATAGTCTTAAGTACTTCTGATTTTACTTTGACAATTAAGTATTTATTAAACTAGGGTATACTTTAAATGTTATTTTGTTTTTACAAAATTATTTATAGCTAGTCTATACCTACGGTTAGCTTATGGAAAATTAGGTAGCTGCCATCATTTAGTTTCTAATTAAAATTCCAAATTGGTACAGGAGGGCATAGAGACTACTACTACTCTATTCTCGACTCACCCTGAGCAAGGCAAGTATACTCCTCGGACTTGTCCATTACTTCATGTCTTGTACTTTTCTATATTCATGCTTGTACCTTCTTGTTGACATGATACTTCACGAGTTTGTCTTGTATCTTGTTCCCTGAGTTTACTTGTGTCTAGGAGGAGAAATACTACAGATGTGTGATCAAACCCGAGTTACAATTCATGTCAATAGCTTAGGCCTCACATCGTGCACGCGGGACCGAAGCCGTACCATTTCATGTTCCATGTTCTACCCAAGCCGATCACACACTCTGGATGTATTTCGATATATTGCACAAGTCAATTTCCTTGTATAGTTCATGTTCAGGCTTCATTTCATGTTCCCTATATTTCCTGTATTTACTTTTCAGTATTTATGTTCTTATTTCCCGTACTTTATATTTTCCTGTATTCATTTCCATATCATGATGTTCTTGTTCATTTCTTTGGATATACTTAGCTCCGCTCCTGATTGGATATGTTGCAGGTATACTTGCAGGATATTGTTCTACCTTATGGGCCAGAGCCCAGGATCTTAGCTGAGCAGAATGGAGACATGACTTAGCTAGAGGCTTCAGGTTTAGACTGTTTAGCGTTACTCCTAGATATTGTTTTCTTAGAGTTCATATCGTATTTTATTCCTGTTGACTCTGGTACCTTTACGTTATATAGTCTTGTGGATTATGGTGATCTTTCTGGGAACGTTTTATAGATGCTGTGATTGTGCATATTCATGTTTATCTCGTTAGTTTTCCCTAGCTTGGTACAGCTTACTTCGTCGTATCTAACGACGAAGGCTGGACGTGTCCGATTATTCGGGAGCGGATCGTGACACATTCTCTGATAGTTTTCATTTCTTGATAATTTCTAAATGCATGCTTATATTAGTGTTCTATCTTGATTCTGACACGATGTACATACGGATTAGTATTGTATGGATTCCTTGACTTGAGATACGTAGTTTCATGCCTATTGACTATTTACTGGACTAATGAATTACTGGACTAATGAAGATACGTGTCGAAACCTGGATCCATGTGTACTAGTCGGACGGAAAAATACCTAGGAGACATGTAAATATACCCTTTCTATCCCATGGTATTACTGGAATAATAGCGGCCACACACGGACGTGTATGGTTTGCCGGATATCACGCTCTACCGTTCACATGTCAACTTGATATTTCAAAACACTGGTCTTAAACACTGATTTTCTAGATTGTTTGTTGTATACCTTACATGACAGGTTTTCCCTTTATTACATATCTGTCTGTTTTCATATAACACATGTTCTCTCTATACCTCTATGGCTCGATATTCACTTAGCCTCTTCTTTGTACATTGTCTCAATAAACTATTCAGCAAGTATTTCATTATTATTTACATTTCATAGTGCTTGTCAATTAACTGGAACTGCTATTTGAGTTGTACTTCGCTCCAATCCTGACTAGATAACCAACATTTCTCAGATGATTTAGATGACTGTCCTACCTACTACGAGCAGGGGGCATACGAGGGATGCACGCAGGGGGTCTGAGGAGGATCATGCTCAGTAGAGAGTGTCCTAGATATAGTTTAGAGTTTTTAATATTCATATTGTATCGGATTGTTCCGACTGTGTAATTTGAGACTTACTAGTTGTCACGTCCCGACCCGGAATCACCCGAATCATCGTCCTCGCAGGGGGCATGATGTCGCACGAGCCTGGAGTTGCGCTCGTGCAAGGCAAGATGACAAGTTCTTAAATGGTTGTCTTTTGATTCGATATTAACAAGGAAAGAAAAATAGAGTATACGAAACAATTCTCTTTATTGATATCCGAAACTGAGATTACAAAGGCTTTTGATAGCCTAACAATATATGCCAGATTGGCTACAACACTCAGGTTCTCTCTTGCCCACAAAGGATTTTACCGTTCCATACATCATGCCTTCTATATCTCGGCCACATCAATCCTGTTGCATAGTCAGAGCGTCAATGCGATCGCACGCTTCAATACGCTTCGACATTCCAAGCCTCAACGCGCGTTCAAGCAACGCTTCGCTGCGAGCAATCCATTCCCCGTGCCCTACATGAAAGCTGGTAGGGGATCAATACGTTCGTCCTCGCATGTACTGATACAAAGATCTTCTTTCTAAACCGACATTTTAGCATTCATGTTGAATCATGCAACTTAGCTTATGATCTTGCTATGTTCTCCTTAGGATCAATTTCATGGCATAATCGAAAGCGTAAAGCATGTTAGCATGGCAAGCATGTTATTCGAATTGAAATAGACAAGCATGCAAGCAATCTCGTGTTTGATTCGTGGCACGACTTCTTACCAAGTCGACGCACTCGCCCTTGCACCGACACAAGCTGAATGCGCCCCCATTCCTTCCCTGTCATGTTATAAGTGCATCTCCAAGCAGGATCTATGTGCGGGACGCATACGCGCCTATACTTTTAACCTATCGTTCTTTAGCTATATGAAGGCCGTTGGCGTATCCGTGCCGGAATAGACTAAAGGAATTCCTTTCTTTTCTCCTTTTCTCGAAATTGGTCGGGCTGCCCGGCATTTAACGGGTGGGTTGCGGTCCCAACAACCGAAACGTTCCTGCTGCATACCATCATTTGCGACTTTTCCCATCTATAAGCAAGTGCTACTCGACTTAAGGATGTGCGCCTACAAAGATTATTCGATTCCCTCCTAGGCCAAGTAGTTCCGGGTCGCTCCGGCATTTAACCGTTTGGGGGAAACACTCGTGCACGAGTTATTATCACATTAATCTCAAGTCCATCCCATTCGACCATGCAACGCCCTTATTATTCAAACAACCAAGCATAGTCTTGTGTCCAAGACTCAGACTTTATCATCTCGTATTTCTTCTGTTAACTTTCTATGTTCTTACGTTTCGTACTTCGTTTCAATGTTCAATAGCATTATGCCTCAACTCAATGTTCCTCAACCGAACGACCCGAAGGTCCCGAACACCTTTCGAGGCATCATGTCATATCCGACAGTTCTGCCACATTCATGCCACAACTGTATTCCTTCGCAACGAAGCCATCTTTTATTATCCCGTGCACGTAGGCACGTTTCGACCGTATCCCCATGTTCTATAACTTAGTGTTCAATGTTCGGGGCTTGCGCGCTAGGGCGCTCGTCTATTGTCTTTTAATGTTCTAGACTTTCTAGCTCGTGCACGAAGGTACGGTATGGTTCGTGCACTAAGGCACTCGCCGAGTACCGTTATCCCATGTTCTTGCGGCTTGCGTACCGAGGCACTCGCCTTTGCGATATCCAATGTTCCATAACGACTCATGCATATGATGCACGTTTCATTTCAATTGTTCTAACTTAGTGTTCGACTCACACTATGATTTATCTCCGATCGGACCACGTCCGTGGCGTCGATAGGTTATAACTTTTAGCATACAATGATATAATTTGACTTATCGCATGAAGGAGTAAAAAGAAGAGTCAATCATTCCACCTTGAGTCGATACGCCTTTGTCATTTCGCCGAGCCGATGCAGCTCGATTTTATAACTTTGTTGCACGGACACTCTCCTGACTTAGCCATTCGAGCACTTCGTACTTCATTGAATTATACGTTCGATTTGGCTTACCGTACCCAAGTCTCAGCCCGTCGCAAGGCATCGATTTGATTTCGTGGACCCCTTACTAAATATGGCAAAAGATCGACCTCTAATATTTTCGCGTCAACGTATAACCTGCACACGAAACCAACTAAAATCAATACTTGCATCGATTCGGACTTGCGCCTTGGTCGATTCGATTTCTTAGAATCTTCGAGCCGATTCAACGCACTCATCCTTCGGGGCAACGCGGCGCTTCGCATCGATTCACTCGATGCATTCTTTGGGACAAGGCAACTCTTCGCATCGACTTAGTTCGATGCGTTGTTCGGGACAACGTAACTCTCGTATCGATTCGCATCGATACATTTCATTTGGTCAATGCGACTCGTTGAGTCAACGCTTCAGTTGAGATGTCATATTATTCAGTTATCTTCCTTATTATCTATTTCTATATCGTGCTCTATCTTCCTTTGGACTTGTGATTAAGATTATATAGTTGAGATGTCATATTATTCCTCCATGCGGAGATGACAAGTTTGTACTTCACATTGTTAGATGATAGATGTTGTAGATGACCTATATAGCGTTCTACCGCCGACACTGCGGCGTAGGCTGGACGTATCCACGTCCTCGTGCCCCTAAAAAGGGTGCGGGTCGTTACATCTTCTATCTCATGCTCAATATGTTCGACTTGCTCATGTGGCTCAGCAAGATCTTTTTCCGCAGCCTGTAAGTCAGAAGATATAAGTAGAAGAGGGAATAAATCTGATAAATACTCCCCCCTAGAACTGATACCCAGACTGCAGATTAAAGTATATATGCCTCAGTTTCAACAAACCAAACATCTTGAGAGACAAATCTTTTGACCTTCTTCATTGTAGCATATGTAGCCCTTTCAGGTCGAAGAATACCCAAGGAAAATGCATTTCCTTGCTCTAGCTTCAAGTTTATCACGATGACCAGCTTAAATGTGCACATAACAAACACACCCAAACACGCGAAGATGTGATATATCAGGTGTTCGACCAAGGAGTATGCCTAAAGGTGGCTGGAACTTGAGAATCCTGCATGGAAGTCTATTTATCAGGTAGACTGCAGTTAATACACCATGAGATCAATACTTCTTTGGTACATTCATGTGAAGCATGATAGCACGGATTGTTTCCAAGGCATGTCGATTCTTTCTTTCAGCTATGCCATTTTGTCGAGATGTTCCAACACAGGTGGTTTGGTGTATAATCCCATTTTTCGCCTGAACTCAGCGATAGGTCCTCCAGTAAACTCTGTTACATTGTCAGAGCTAAAAATCTTAATTATGGCATTAAACTGAGTTTGAACCATATTTGTAAAAAATCCTCAAAAATTGAGTTCTTAGATTTTAACAAATATTTCCAAGTAGCACGAGATATGATCATCAATAAAAAAGCACAGAATATTTATAACCATCGTAGGAATCAATAGGAGAAGGCCCCCACAAATCAGAACGAATCAAGGCAAAAGAGTCTTTAAAAGGTAAACGTGCCTGTTTTGAATACTGACAAGCATCACAAACAGAAGACTCAAAAGAAACAGAAGGGAAAAGACATGACAAAACATGAACTGATGGATGTCCCCAGCCTATTGTGCAAAATTTGACTTTCCACTGATCTACTACTGTTTGCTGGTATTGAGAAAATAGACCATTAGAGAAAACTCCTTCATCAATCACCTTCCTTGTCTTTCGATCCTGAAAGACAACCGAATTAGGAGAAAAAATAACATCACAATCTAAAGAATTGATAATTTTCCAACATACATAAGTTGGACAGTAAAGGAAGGAACAACAATAGCATCTGATTTTGAGCCAATTGAGAAAAGAAAAGAAAAAAAAAAATTCAATTTTTCCACTTTCTTTGATAGGAACCGAGTGACCATTAGCAACAGAAACTGTATGATTATTAGGATCAATTTTAAAATCATGCACAGATAAGAAATTGTTGGCCATGTGGACAGTAGCTCCAGAATCTATAATCCAAGAAGGAAATGAAAGATAGGCTTGAAGATTACCTGCGGTGAAGTTTGAATAATGAGCAGGAGACTCGGATTGAGCTGAGTGGATATACTGATGAAGAAACTGGTTGAAGTGGCTTAAAGGAATTGATCGCTCGCTCGTCTAAACATGATCTTGTTCTTTTTTTCTTTCCCTTCTTATCATACTTACCCTTGAGGTGACGATGAAGATTCCAACAGTGATCTTTAGTATGCCCAGTTTTATGACAATGATCACAACGAAAAATCACTTTTCCATGAATGTGTTTGCCTCTGTCCACAACCAGAGCACTTGCTTCTATCTTTTCTTCTAAACACATAGAAGCTCTTCTTGTTTCCTGTCTTTGAATAGTAGCAGTAATACTGGAAAGAGAGGGGAGCGTAGAATTCATAAGAATTTGGCTTTTGAGTGACTCATAATCTTCCTTCAAATTGTGTAGCAAGTCAATATTGGCTTCCATAGAGTTGAGAAGCCGGGACATAACAAGATGATAAGCAGCCAGCCATTCACTAACCTTGGTAGGTTCTTCTGCACTTGGTTTAGTGATGGTACCATCAATATATCCTAATTTGGATTTTCCTCCAAGAGCAAGAGTCACAGCTCTTTGCCAAGCAATGTAGTTTAGCCCATAAGGACAGAAGACAACTTCGTAATCGGGTTTTCATCCATTTTAGCCATTTGAGAAGCTAAAAAAAAGATATAAACTTTGAGGTCACACCAGGTGCCAACAACTTCCAATGCATCCTTTTAACTTCCAACACTCTGCCTTGGTGTCAAATTCGACGCCAACGCAGCTATGAGCAAGAGAGGGCTTTCCATGAAAATCTAGAAGGCCTGTTGATGGATATGTAGAGCGAGAGAGGAACTTGCTATGAAGACCTGGAAGGCCATTTGATTGATATGTAGACTTACCTTGGCTAAGCTCACCAGTCCTGTATGGTTAGAAAACTAAAGGAGCTGTATAAATAGCAATTATATGGCGTAGTAAAATTGCATATTTTGGTTAGTCTATAGTTGGTTGCTATAGTTGCGCATTATAGTATATAAAATTGTTACTAGAGTTTTTGAATTATCATATATAATAAGTAGTAGCTAGAATTTTGCATGAACAGTGACACCAAAATGTAGCGTTACAGAAAGCATTGTGGTTAAAGCTTGGTCTGTTTCTTCTCTGAACTTGTTTCCATTCTCATCAGGTTACACACCCATGGACAAGTAGGAGGGTTGGAAAAATGTACTCAAAATAATTATCATTATTGGTGCAAATAATTTGCGTTGCGGCAATTTCTTGATGCAAAAATGTACTCAAAATTTTAGCAATGATCGTTTATCAATCTTTGAATTATTTTTTTTTCACTCTTTCATATATACCATTGTTATCTCGAAGGAGATTGGTGGAAGATGATTCCTCTATTCTGGTACCAGATTACCAAGCGAGAGTGAATGATCTTGGTTCCTTTTTTTTTTCTGGGATCTTGGCTCCATGGCAATGGCCAGCTTCTGTAGAGAGAGATCAAGAATGGGGACACGGCAGCACACAACGGTCACTAGAATGGCCAGGTAATGGCAATCTTCGGATACGACATAACCCTAGTGGCGAAGGAAGCCCGTTTTGCTGACTAAAAGGGACTCGAGACAATATTCAAAATGGTGCCCATATAAAGGGTTGTTTGGCTCGCGGATTGGTGTGTGGAAGTGGTCATCATTTAAATTTTGGACCACTTTTAAGTATTTGGTTGGAGGATTTGCATACAATATTTAGTGTAATTTGACATGAACAATAAATTGTCTGCCACGTAATTGAAGTTTTGACAACAGAGTTTTTTTTTCCTCCGATATGGAGTCGTGCGTTTGGTTGGAGAGCTACTTTTTCTCTACTTTAACAAAAATAAGATTTACTGTTCATGTCACTTCAATAACAAAATATTTGTCACTCACTTCAACAACTAATCAAACACCAAATTTTAATATTTTTCACTTCTAACCTCTACTTCAAAGCATCCAAATGGAAAAAAAAAAAAAAAAAAAAAAAAATTAACTTCGCTCCACGTCATTGCAATGCGTATGCAAAATATTAATTTTGAGATTGTTCATTTTTGTTCACTTCGCGGAACTAAACAACTCCTAAAATTAAAAGAAAAAAAGGGATTGCAGTTGGGTCTTTTTCAAAATTGATTGCTCTTTGGACTTTCAAGGTAAGGTACAATGAAAGCTACTCTTATATTTGATTTAATAAATAGACCTAATATAAACTTAACCTACAATATGATGTTCGTCCATTCTCGATTTTAGGCTGCCATTGGTCAACATGGATGGTGTCGTCAACACTGCATCCGTTCACCGACCTCTCTCGCTCCTTTGAGGCTTTGTCATTGTTCCATGTCAGTGATATAGTTGTCACTCGCTCTGTTGATTTTTCTGTTGATTGTCATTCATGACAGTGAGATGGAATGCCCATAGGATGGTTGTGATCGTTGGGCCATATAATGCTCAAGGTGGGACTTGGGCCTGGCGGGCTGATCCCCGGCTCAGGCCCGGCCTGATCAAAATCTCTGGGCCGGCCTGAGTCCAGTTAACGACCCGGACCAGACCGGCCCACTAACCCAGCGGATCCAGGCTGGGTTGTGGCTCTCGACTCGCAAGCCAGGGCCGGCCCGGCCCGGTTTGACCGCAGATCTGGGCCGGTCAAACATGCAGAACCCGATCGGGTCCCGTTCAGGCCAGGTCGAGGCTCGGTCCAGGCATTTTTTTAGACCGTTGGGAGGGCCAAAAGATCCATTTACCCTCATTTTTATGGCTGTTTTTTTTGACATTTTAAGGGTATTTTGGTCATTTGCTGAGTCGAAGGCTATCAAAATCTTTCAAAAGGAAATGACAACTTTGAAACAAAGCTTCGTAAATGTTAGTAAGTTGGCTCTAGCTTCTGGTATATGGACAACAAAACAAAATTATGCTTTTATTTGTATTGCGGCACATTATATAGATCCAAAGTAGATGTTGCAAAAATGTATTATTTGCCTACGGACGTCCTTTAGAATTTTCACATATCGATTCTGTAATCGGTGACGCTATCATGCAATTTTTACGTGAATATGATATTCACAATAAGTGTTTTTTCCTATTTCTTTAGATAATACTAGTAATAACACTTCTTGTATTAGTATTTTAAGTTCACAATTTTTGTCAATAGTAGAAGGACGACATTTTCATGTTAGATGTGCCTGCCATATTATTAATTTAGTTGTACAAGAATGTCTTCAAAAAAAAAAATTATGTAAATTTAGTAACTCTTATATTATGTCTACAAAGTTTTAACACTTCGGCAAGTAGACAACAAGCTTCTAAAACTTTATGTGCACAATATGGTATAACTTTTAGGAGATTTGTTAAGGATGCACCACATTGATGGAATTCAACTTATTTAATGTTGAAATATTGCATTAGATTTAAAGATGTCATTACTCATTATTGTAATGTTAATGATTATCAAGTTACTGAAAATGATTAGTTAATTGCTATTTATATTTATGAATTTTTAGAATTATTTTACAATACTACCTGTATTTTATCTGGAGTTTATTATCCAACTTCTCCTCTAGCGCTAACAGAAATTATTAACATGTCTCATTTATTTTGTTAATATAGAAATGTCCATGGTTTTGATTATGTTGTTTCCAAAATGGAAACAAAATTTTGAAAATATTGGGGTGGAATACATCTTTTATATTGTTTGGCTTCGATTTTTGATCCGAAGATTAAATTAGATGGCGTAGTATTCATATTGTTAGATGATTTTCATGAAAATATATATGAATGTTGATGTAAGTAACTTAAAAGTAGAGATTAGAGATGTTTTAGGTTCTTTAATTAATTTGTATGAAGAACGAGTTATATCGACCCGACCCAATACGATTCAAGTTTGTAGTAATAGCTCTGGTCTTATGTCCAAATTATCACACGGTGCCAGCGTACTGCAAAAGAAGAAAAAAAAATCTTTCCTACTAACTCAGGATCTGTCGTTATATTTAAATTCTTATCAAGAAGATGATGAAACACCATCTTATTTTTCATTTTAGAATGGTGGAAAAGATACGAAAAAATATACCCTATACTTTTTCTATAACACGCGATATACTAATGGTCTCGGTGTCCACAGTAGCATCAGAATCTTGTTTTATTGCAGGTTCAATGATGTTGAGTAAAAAGAGGAACATGATGCTGCAGAATATTTTGGAAGCTTGCGTCTACGTTCAAGACTAGGCTAATGTGGAAGAACAAACCCAAAACTCGAGAGATGAAAGTGCCGACATCAGTGAGCTGGACTTTCAGTCTCTTACCTTGGAGTACACTACTGAAGGAGGAGCTGAGCAATAGAGACGGTCAAAGGACAACGGACGACGGATGACAAAAAATACTTGTACAGTTTTTACAATTCATTTACAAATAAAATATCAATTTACAACTTGTACTTCTTATTACAAAATTTATGGAAGAAAATACTTGTACATTTTATTACAAATTTTATGGAAGAAAATATTTGTTTTTAGTTCATGTATGGTTATAACATTATTTTAAATATTTTTTTTTTTTTTTTTTGAATTTTTGCAGTTTTTTTTTTTTAAATTTTCATTTTATTAGTTTTTCAAGTTCTTTAAGTTTTTTTTTCCATGTTTTTAACTTTTTTTTCTTTTAAGTTTTTTTTTTCTTTTTATAAACTTGTTTTTCATTTCCTTTCAGTTTTTTAAGTACTTTAATTTTTCCTTTTTTCTCTTTTTTTTCCCATTTTTTTCATTTTTTTTAAAAAACGTATAAAAGGATTTGGTTTTAAAACCAAATTGGATCGGCCGGTCCAATCCTGAACCGGCCCAAGCTCGGTTCAACCCTGCCCGTTGAAAATGGATCATGGATATGGGCTGGGTTCGAGGTTCAGAGAACCAGGCCTACCCTGACCAGCTCGCACCTAAATCCGGGCTGAGCTCGGCCCGGGCCCAGTCAAAACCGGATCCGAGTCGGCCCAGTCCGGCCCAAGTCACACCTTGATGTAATGCCCATGGGATGGTTGTCATGTTGGCATTCTTGATAGATTATCCTCACTCTTCAATTTAGTATAAACAAGGGATATTTTAGCAAATGTCCCAATTCAAAATATAAAAACTAGCATATAACTCCACTTTTTTAGAAAACTAACAAATGTTCTCGTTCCTTTATAAATCAGCTAAAATTTTGATTAAATTGTGCGGGTGTATCTTAAAATATTATTTGTTCCATGTAAAGGAATTGAAATATTTGCTAGTTTTTTTTTAAAAAAAGTTAGGATATATATGGTAGTTTAAATATTTGAATGGGGATGAGATATTCCTATAAACAACGTTATCATTCTTGATAGATTATCCTCACATTTCAATTTTAAGTTTGGCTTTCCATGTTAAAAAAATAATAATTAGTATTTATTATTTCAGTATGATGTTGGGATGTTTGGAGACTATAAATGTGAATACAAATGATGTAGTGATTACCAGGTATTTTTAGAGTAATGGATATGAATGGTTACGAGGAGTCCCTTTTTTGTGGTTTTAAGTAGCGACTTTTAAACCAGTTCAATTCATACTTGATAATTCATTAACTAGCAGTTCTGAAAGTTTTCTATAATAATAAAATTATCGTTATGTTCATATATATATAAGTTATTTTTGATAAAATATGGGTTTATGGACGTGAAGGTAATCCCTGCATCAAAAAAAATCTTTCCTGCATTCTTGTCTCAGAAAACAACTTTGTACCCAATGGAGCTCCAAGGACAATTACAAGGCAAGTTTCTGAATTTTTCTTCAATCGGGAAGAAAAGAGCAGTCGCGGGAAGGAAAGAAAGAGAAACGCAGAAAGAAAGAAATATGATTTAGTTATTAGTAGTTATATTTATATATTTTTTGGCGAGGATATAAATAGAAGAATAAAATAATAAAGCCACACAAAATTCACCAATTTGGGGTGTTTATAAAGCCACCAAAAAATACATTACACCGATTTTGGATGGTTTTTGAGCCAACCAAATCCAGTGGCTCAAAAAAAATTAACAAGCATAGATTTTTATAAACGGTCAGTTTAAAATACCCCAAAGCCGGTAAAAATATCATTACCAAGCAGACCCTAAAGAATTGTGTTAAGTCACTATTGCATGATAACTTCCAATATATTTAGAAGAAGTAAATAATTAATGCTCAAATTTCACTTTTCCCAGTACTACATCACCCGGAAAAAAAAAAAAAAAAAGGGAGAGGGGGAACCCCTTCCTCTGCTCTACTTGAAAGCTATGTTTGGTTTGCGGAATCAAAGTATTTTACTGCATGTTGGATGCCAAAGAAAATAAGTAGAAAAAAATTTGATTGCCAAGAAAAAGAAAAGGGACGGGGGAGAAAAATAATTATCCCACCCGTCCAAGGATTCATTTTCCTCATTTAAAATTCGCTTTCCCTCCATTGAATCTTTTTTACATGAAAAATGTTTTCATCATAAATTTTCTATCAATTGTAAAAAAATAGCCATTTTCTGTAAGAAAGAGAATGACAATCAGATATCAAAATTAAAATTTTATTAAAAAAATCTGAAAATTGCTGAGAAACCCAATTTTGGGGTTGGTTTTTATGAAAAACCCACCCGCATGATGGGTTTTATGAAATGTCCAGAATTATATATTTTCACGTTAAGTATTCCAAAATTTCCTTTAGATGCTCTGTATTTACAAAATTAATATCATAACTACCCCTCCGCACAAACTCAGATCTGGATTGCGATTCTCTTCTTCTTCTTCTTTTTCACGAGAGATCTGAATTTCATTGCTCTCATCTTCAGCAGAGATCGCAAAAATCGTTCGTAGTTCATCATGTTTTTTTTTTTCAGTCGAACTCCGATCATCGCTTATCTTCTTCTTCTTCTTCTTCTCCGACAATTAGGTCAATTATGGAGAGAAGATCTTCTTCTTTTCCATAAGAGTTCGCATCGTTTTGAAAGAAGAACGAAAACTCTTGAATCTTTATTCATGTCAAATTTTTTTTCCACAAAAAAATAAAAAAAGTTTTTGTCAACTGTTCTCCGTCGATATCGCACGAAGAATAGTCATTCTCCTGCATTTTTAATAAGGAGAATGCCATTCTCCGTGTTGAATGGCATTTTTCGTGTTTCTAACACGGAGAATGGCCATTCTCCTGTGTTTTAACATTTGAATGACCATTCTCCGTGTCATTTAACACGGAGAATGTCATTCTCCGTGTTATTTAGCATGGAGAATGGCCATTCTCCGTGTAATTTAGAAACGGAGAATGCCATTCTCCGTACTAAATTACACGGAGAATGGTCATTCTCCTACGTTTTAACACTGGGATCCATTCTCCGTGTAAATTAACACGAAGAATGTCATTCTCCGTTTTATTTAACACGGAGAATGCCATTCTCCGTGTTTCTAACACGGAGAATGGCCATTCTCCTGCGTTTTAACACTGGAATGACCATTCTCCGTGCTAAATTACACGAAGAATGACCATTCTCCGTTTTATTTAACACGGAGAATGGCCATTCTCCGTATTAGAAATACGGAGAATGTCCATTCTCCTGCGTTTTAACACTGTAATGACCATTCTCTGTGCTAAATTACACGGAGAATGAGCACGGAGAATGACCATTCTCCGTGTAAATTAAGACGAAGAATGCCATTCTCCGTGTTACTAACACAGAGAATGACTATTCTCCGTGTAAATTAAGACGGAGAATGACATTCTCCGTGTTACTAACACGGAGAATGGTCACCCTCATGCGAAATTAACATTTTTCGTGTTCTAATACGGAGAATGACCATTCTCCTGCATTTTATGGTCAGTCGAAACTTTGAAGGGCCATAACTTTTGACTGGGAGGTGAGGTCGAAACGAGGCTCGGTTTGTCCCAAAACGAGCGTATCTTCGAGGAGGCTGAAAGTAACTGCTTCTCCGCTAGATGGCCTTCCGAAATTTTAGAATCGCAAAAAAAATGATGTTTTGACCTCCGTTTTAGCACTTTTGCCGTTTGTCTCGGTCTTTCCGAAATTTTTCGACGAGTTTTTGAAGATTTTTGAGGAGAAAACCTAAATTCGAAAGTGAGCAGCGTATGGAAGAAGATGAATTATCGAAACATTTTTTTTAAGAGTAGTTTCGTGGGTGTTTTCAATAAATTAGAAGGAAGGACAAAAAGGTCATTCGGAACCCTCTTTATATATTTTTTGCTAATTCTGGACACGCGATGAAATTTTATTGCGCGGTGGGTTTTTCATAAAACTTTTTCGTTTTTTGGACATTTCATAAATTTTCCCTAAAAAAAATTATAGTAAAATAATTTGGTAAAATTAATTTTTTTTTCACATATTTTCTATCCAATCAAACGGACCATTTCCTTCTAGGAAATAGCTCCCTTCCTTTCCAATTCCATAGACCCTCTCCTCCCTCCATATTCCATAGCCTGTCCCAGTGTCCACTACTTAGATCCTTTCTTTTCCATTCCCGGACCAACGAGGCCGAACTATCTCCATCACCTTCTCCCGCTAGGGAAAAAAAAAAAGATGAAGGAAGAAATGCGGTTAGCAGCAAACTCTGCGGAGAACTCGGCAAACAAACCAAATAAACTATGATAAACCTGCAGGAGGAGCAGCAGAGGGAGGGAGAGGAAGAGCGCAGCCGCGACGGTGGTGGCGGTGGCGGTGGCCGCAGAAGAAGAAGAAGTCTGGTTGAGTGGTCGATGCTCTTCTTCTTCTTCTTTTTTCAACTCCAACTAGAGATGTGGAAATCCAAGCACCTCCTCCCCGTCACCACCACCCGAACAACTACTTCAGCTGCTCTTCGTTGTCCGGTACATTTTTGTTTTTTACTATATGTAGCTGTCATTTTCTTTTACTATGTATAGCTGTCAGCCATAAAAAAAACGTGTTGCTCCATCTTTCAGGAACAATCAAGGAACGACGCACAGAGCGTTATCCAAGTTTAAGTATATGGTGTTCACAGCGCTTCTGGCTATTCTCTGTGGACTACTTTAACTCAATCTTGGAAGCAACACTACTACTGCTACTGCAACTCGCTTCCTGGTCAGGTCATGCAACTTCGCGACAGCCATCGGAATTGTATGCACTCTAGCATCGATCGCGCTCCCATTCATCCTTCCTCGTCTGCCTTGGCTTGCCATGCTTTTGCTTCTCATTGCAATAGGACTACTCTCCGTCTCTATATTCTACTGTTCCCTATTGGTTCATCTGTCATATTAAGCAATACAAATTCGTATCTATTGATGTATGATATATAGTCTAATTTTGTCAATATTATTTTACCTACATATGTATAATATTTGGTTTCTTCGTCCTTTCTAGCTGGCCAATTGGGCACATAATGTAACTATTCGGACCCATAGAATATCAATACAAATTATAGATTATTTAAAGCAAGGTTCTCAATATGTATCGGTATCGGAACATTTCTATGACTATCGGAATCGGCGGTTTCGGATCGGAGTATCGGATTTTTTTTGGTATCGGAAAGCAAATAATTATTAACATTTTATTAGAAAGTATATTTTATATATTTAGGTATAATTTTAAGCATTTCTAGTGTTGTTTCTTAGCAGTTTTGAAATTGAATGAAATAGTAGTAACCCTTGCCAATTGGTTTACGTGCGATAGATAAGTTTTCTTCTTTTATATGTTTTTACAACCTTACTATGATTTTGCACCCTTGCTGATTCGTTTTTTTTATGTAGTCCCCCTTGCCAGTCCATGCCATCAACTTCATGAAATAGTAGTCACCCTTGCCCGTCCAAGCCATAAATTTCATACAATTGGTTACATTGGTTATGATTATGATTCGAATCGTATGGGGCTAGACATGAATACTGCAATGGACTCAGATTCACCGTAAGGACGATTAGTGTTGCATACCATCTCACTGTTTACTTAAACTCTGCTCATTTTTTTTGGAGCCCTATAGTTTAGGTCTACATACATTGCATTTTCATCTTTGAAGCAAATCTGTAATAACATGGTTACTAGCTCATCACTTGTTGTGCTTCAATTGTATCAACCAAGAAATCTATAGGCAAAAAAGTACAAAGGAAATGGAGCTTGATGGATTAATAAGAGAAAATCTGGGAACCCGGATTCATACCTGGGTTGGCCCTTTTATACTTGTTTCTCGAATTGTAGGATCAGTATCATCTCGAGATTGACTTGTATATTTTGAAGATAACATATTATTCCTTTAATAATGCATATAAAATTTGCAATATCTAGAAGTGATCAGAAATTAGTTTAGTATGATAGAGCAAGAAAAGCAATATGAAACATAGTTTGTAGTATCGGCCCCAATACCGATACGGTTTGGCATGTCCCGATCCGATATCAATATTGACCGATACCGACATTGGGGTCTCTTTTCCAGTCAATTCGACAAAAAAAATTGAATGAGAAAGACCAAACAACAATGGTGTAAAAGCATAGTAAAGTTGTAAAAACATGTAAGAAGAAAACCTATCTATTGTTGATAATTCAATCGACAAATGTGACTACTATTTCATTCAATTCCAAAATTGTTAAGAAACAACACATAAAATACTTGAAATTATGCCTACAAGTATAAAATATATTTTCTAAAAATCTAATAATTTATTAATAATTATTTGCTTTCCCATACCAAATAATCAGATACTCCGATTTGAAACCACTGATACTGACGATACTCATAGAAAGTGTCCGATACTGATTCCGATATCAATACTGCGAACCTGACTGAAATCTGTATTACTGCAAACTACAAAACTTTCCAAGCAAAAATTCCCCTGCACTGAAACTCCTTCAATGATCAACTTTTTTCAGTGGAACCATAAAATCAGGATCCTTTCTGAATGGCTGAGCTTCAAAGTTTGCAATTGTAAAGACGAAATTGAAATCTTTCACTTGATCAGAAGAGTCTGCTTAGACATTGGAATATATATATGTCCACAGCCTTTTATCAAACAAAATGAAGAAGAAGAAGACGAAGAAGAAGAAGAAGAAGAAGAAGAAGAGACCAAGTAGGCTTTGGTCATCTGTTCTTTGGTGGAGTCGGGGTTGCTGCATCATACAAGGACCTCAGCTGCCTGTTTATAAGCTTGCTATTGTGGACAGCTTGCTGCAGTTCCATGTCGTCGGACCACCACTGCTCCAGCCCATGAGCTTCCAGAAACTTCTGCTGCCCCTTCGACATCACAAACAGCTTTGCTGCTACTTCGCCCCCGCCGCCGCCCACGCTCCCCTTGTCGTTCAGGCTAGCAGCAGCATCCTTGGACTCTGCAGCGATCGCAGCAGTCCCAGCAGGATCACTGTAGTAGCAGCAGATATAGTCACTGCTGTTCACATACAGATGCGGTGCCCATTTCTTCATCTCTGCAGGCCACAGCCTCTCCTCCCCTCCGCCGTCCACCACCGCCGAAGCCGCCACCGTACTATACGGCAGTGCCGTCCTCATCCTTCTCCAGATATATCCAGCCTTCTCGCCGATGTTCTTAAGACTCATAGCAAGAGAAACAGAAGGGGGGTTGAACAGATGGCACTCCACAAACACCCCCTGTTTGGCCAATGCCTTGCCCACCTGGAGAGCGAACCCGGCCCCCAGGGAGTGCCCGCCGACGCAGATGTTGGCGCTGCCGAACCTGTCGACCGCAGACCTGAGCGCCTCCAGCGCCCCATTGAACCTGACGGAGCCCTTCAGGCTCTCCCAAGCCAGGAAACGGAGGTCGTCCTCCAGGTCCCTCCTTATTGTCGGGCGGTTAAGCAACGTGCCCCTCAGGGCCAGGACGGCCCGCGGCGCGCCGCTCGGCCTCATGATGATGAGGTCGGACAGGGCCGCGGACCGGTCCCACTCTAGGATGGCGCCATATATGGAGCCGTCTCTCTCGTCGATGAGGGTCTGGGCGAGCCTGTACCTGAAGGGCTTCCACCATTTCGGAGCGAGGCCGGTGTCCTCGGTTCTCTTGTCTTGCCTGTCGAGCTCTAGCAAGTAGACTGCCTGAACGAAACACGCGACGACCATCCTCTTGTATTTAGGATCCTTCCTGAAATTTTTTACAGAATCAAAGTGTTTTATCATCATAAATTATAACAGAGCAGTACTAAAAACCCAATGTCGCGCAGTCACAGTTAATCTTTGTTGCACAGACACGGATACGAAATGACTCACAGACACAGCATTGGTTTTGGTGTGTCCTAGTACACTTCGGGTTACCGTCCGTATCTGCACGACACCACAGGATGCGACACCTATTTACAGAGTGTCTGAGCTTGCTAGTTTCTAGTAACTACTAATGGAAAACTCTTTTTTTCCTATACTGAAAACTAATCAGAGAACTATCTAGAATGTTATAAATTCATTTCATAGAAAAGAACTTGAGATGTAAAAGCCCCCAATTGTATAATTTTTTTTAAAAAAAAATCCTACATCTATAATAAGCAGAGCAATATCTAATGAACCAAATTAATTATGTAGACACCAAGTTTGAGATGAAAAAAAAAAAATTGTCAAAAGAAGAAAAATAGTCCTGATAAAATAATACAAAAAAAAAAAAAAAAAAAAAAAAAAAAAAAAAAAAAAAAAAAAAAAAAAAAAAAAAAAAAAAAAACACATAAATCCTCATCTTTCCTACATCAGGTAATTAGCAGAGCACTGTCTAATGTTTCAAATTAGTCAAGTATAAACAAATTTGTTATGAGAAAGAAAAAAGCCCTAAATTTTGTTGTCGAAAATTAAGAACAAAGGAAAATACTTATATAAAAATATTCCATTTAAGAAAAACCCATCATTTGAATCACAGAAGGGGGTATATAATTAGAATCCATGATTAGCAAGAAGTTAAATTAGTTTAATACACTCGATCCTGTAACTAAAATTGGCTATTCTACTGTTTTGGAAGAAGAAATATAGGTATAGAATAGTTTCCAAATCAGGATAAAGACTTGATTAAAAAAAGGAAATAAAAATCATGATAACATATATAGTTCTAATTACTCAAATATATATATATGATGAATTGTTGAGGAAAAATAAATAAATAAATAAATAAATATAAAGTACATACCAGCTGGAGCGGATGTTGTCTTTCCAGTTGGGAGGTGTGAGATTGCGAGGGCCACAGACGTGGAAATCATAAGGATGGGCTGCTGCTGCTGCTGCTTGGCCTAATTGTTGTTGTTGTTGTTGGTCTCCAGTGGTAGTGACAGTATTAGTAGTTCTAGTCATCATCATCTTCTTCCTAAACCATGATCCTTGCTGCTGTCCCTCTTCTCGACCTGCTGCTGCTGCTGCTCCATTGGTGATTTCCTCGAGTGCACGCGAATTGGAAGAAGAGGAAGTTGCCATGGGAGTACTAGGACCTTCTCCTCCTCCTTCGTTAGCAGTAGCAATAATAGCCTCCTCCTCCTCCTCTTGTTCTACTTCCACTTTTCCTTCTCCTACTGGTATTTTGAGCATCTCTTCTCCTTGCATGGAGGTCGGTGGGAGGAGAATAAAGCAGCAGCAAAGAGAGAATAAAGTGGAGAGAGAGAGAGAGAGAGAGAGAGAGAGAGAGAGAGAGTTGCAACGGTCGAAAATAGGTGATGAGAATATTGGACCAACCAAGAGGGGAAGATGTATGTATGGAATTATGGGGATAGCTTCTGCATGTGAGCCTATTTTTGTTCACTCATCAAAATTATAATATTTGTTTATCCTATATTAAAAATAATATTATAAATTAAAAAAATAAAAACTATTTTGGTGGGTTAACAAAAGTTACTCTCAAAATAGTTTTATATTGGCTGATTTGATTATTTTTTTAATAAAAAGTAAACATATATAGTAGTTTTGCTGGGTGAATAAAAATAGACTATTGTAATCTACTGCCTTCAGGTGGGCTAAGGTAAGCTACTCCGTTTGGTTCGTTGTTTGAAATCCGCGTTCTAGGCTAGGCCTATTGACACATTCCCCCAACGGTCATATTTTCTTTGCTGTTTTTTATTAATTCACGGGGGTGAGCATTAATCGAATTTGGATCGAATATCCAACCAATAAAAGATTTAGTTCGACTTCGGTTTTGAAAATGTTAAGATTACTTATTCAATTCCAGTTTTAAGTTTCGCTTCAAAATTAAAAATCGAATAAAATTTATACAATTATGTAAATACAATTCTATGTATATATTATGAAGATTAAAAATATGTATATTTTGATAACAATAATTTTATGTATATCTTTTGATGTCCAACTTTGATAATTTAATAGCTAGTCCAACTTTGGACGGAACTTTAAAATACAACAAATACATATAGAAAAATTATAATTTTTAATATAATTTAACCATGATCCCATTTTTGGATCCGATCTATTAAACAATAGAAACATTCCAAATTAACAAACAAAATAAAACAAATTGATTATTCGACCAGGTTTGGTTTCGGTTTGGCTAATTTTGTTTCGGTTTTGAATATTTAGAATTTCGGTTTATTCGGTTGAGACTACTTCGGTTCGGTTGAAAACGAATAAACCGAACGCTCACCCCTAATTTCAGATGCTAGGCAAGCTGCAAGGACTCCACGCTAAATTTTGTTTCTAAACCCGAGCCATTTCAATGGTTCCCCGTGAGGGGCTCACTCAGTAGGGAGCAGAACTGTTGTCCCAAATATTCTGTATTAATTTTGTTCATGTACTAAATTGCTGACTATTTTTTTTTTCTTTTTTAAAGCTTTCATGATTATCAGAATTGCTGATTATTTATAAGGGACAGAACTGCAACAAAATATCTGAAACAACAGATATGTTCCCCACTTAATAGAGGTCTTCTTGGTTCATTCGATCATACTAGCATGTTCAGTGGTTCTCCGTGATGGGCTCACTCAGTAGGGAACAGAACTGTTGTCCCAGATATTCTGTGTTAATGTTATTCCTGTATAGAGTTACTGACTATTTTTTCTTATTTTAAAGCTTTCATGATTATCAGAAATTGCTGATTACTTATAAGGACATAACTGAAACAAAATATCTGAAATAGCAGATCTGTTCTCCAGTTAATAGGGGTCTTCTTTGTTCAATCGATCATACTAGCATGTTCAGTGGTTGTCGGCTCACTCAATGGGAGTCTTCTTGGTCATTCGACAACCCTCTAACCCATCTTCTCATGCATATTAGGCAAATGATAAGGGCACGAAAAAAATTAATAGGAAACAACATAATATAGGGCGCAACACATTTAAGTCAAAAATTTATTAGGGACTAACATAAAATATGTTAAAGGCAATACAATTGTCCTTCTTCTCTAATATAATGCCCATTTTATTTTTCTTTTCCTCCTCCAACTATAATATTGTAGTAGATACTTCAAAACGAGACTTTAAGGATCCCTCAAATAAATTTTTAACCTATTATATTCTAAAGGTTCTAAAATGACAGAAATTGGCATAGTAATTGGGAACAACACAAGACTGTCAAAATTTTGGTAATACTAGTAGAGAGAGTTCTCCAGCCAATTTTTTGCAGTCCTATCTATTGTTAAGTATACCAAAATTATGGCATTTTTTTGTTGTTTCAGTTCTCAAGCTTTGAAACTCCATTAACTTCAGAAATAGTCTCAAATGGAAATGTAGTAAGAAGCTGTACACAAAATATGATTAAGATTTAGAAATTTGAAGAGGACGAGAAAGAAACCAAATTTCCATATATATATATATATATATATATATATATATATATATATATATATATATATATATATATATATATATATATATATATATATAAAACCTCCTAAAAATTCTCTCACTCTCAGCCGTCCATTTAATGTTAATATTAATATTAATATTAATGTTAATATTAATGTTAATGTTAAATACTAAAATTAACATTAAATTTAACATTAAAATTAAAATTAATATTAACATTAACATTAACATTAATATTAACATTAACATTAACATTAATATAAAAATAAAAATAAAAATAAAAATAAAATTAATATTAACATTAATATTAATATTAACATTAAATGGACGGCTGAGAGTGAGGGAGTTTTTAGGAGGTTTTCTAAGGGGGCTTTTGATCCGCTCCCTATATATATATATATATATATATATATATATATATATATATATATATATATATATATATATATATATATATATATATATATATATATAGGGAGCGGATCAAAAGCCCCCCCTTAGAAAACCCCCTAAAAACCCCTCACTCTTTAATCTTAAATTTAATGTAAATATTAATGTTAATATTAATGTTAATATTAATATTAATATTAATGTTAATGTTAATATTAATTTTTATTTTTATTTTTATATTAATGTTAATGTTAATATTAATGTTAATGTTAATATTAATATTAATTTTAATCTTAAGTTTAATGTTAATTTTAGTATTTAATGTTAATATTAACATTAATATTAACATTAACATTAATATTAACATTAATATTAACATTAAAATTTTTATATTAATGTTAATGTTAATATTAATGTTAATGTTAATATTAATGTTAATTTTAATCTTAAGTTTAATGTTAATTTTAGTATTTAATGTTAATATTAATATTAACATTAATAGTAACATTAATATTAACATTAAATTTAAGATTAAAGAGTGAGGGGGGTTTTTAGGAGATTTTCTAAGGAAAACTATTGATCCGCTTATATATAGACACACACACTTAAAGTTGTGCAAATGACCTCTAGCCTAGTGGTTAAGAGAGATGCATGCGGTCCGAGTGGTCAGGAGATTGATTTCCGATGGGAGCGTTTGCCACAATAACTTCTTTCAAAAAAAAAATTATTTAAAGTTGTGATATACCCTAACGATTTCAAATAATATTTTGGATGTTGAACTTTGTTAAATTTGTGCTGCCACTGTCGCCCTCGTCATTTGTTGCAAATTAAACTCAACTGCAAATTCCTCTCCCCTACTGAGCGCAGACAATGACTTGCAAGGATGCTTACTGCTAGCCTGGCCGCAGCTGTATGATGTCAAAAAAGTCAAATGAAGAGAAAGGAGGAGTGCTTCGTTGTTCCTTTTTCATACTTGGAAACTATCTACTAGTCTCTCTTTCTTGTACCTGATAGTCAAATAATTTCCTTCTCCAGCTATAAAGTTTATAAGAGGATAAGAAGGAAAGAAAGAGAAGGGAAAAAAAAAATTATTCACAAATAAATAGCTTACTAAACAGTCATAATATAAGAATCTGAAAATTTTACATCGGGGGATGAACTTTAGTGTATTTATGAAAAAGATGATAACTTTAAAAGAACAGAAATTTTTATATAGGGTGAAAAAATTTACCGAAATTTTAAAAAAAGTAAGAAGTTTGGGGTTATTTCGTTTTGGGTAATGAAGCGACATTTTCGAAGGCGCTCTGGTGAAAATGGATGGAGAGAGATGATGGCACGCTACCGCTGATGGCGCGTGTCCGATGAAGAGCCATCACTCATGGCGCGCTCTCCCGGAGGAGCCATGACCGATGGCGCGCTACGCATGGGTAGCGGGGTCACGTATAGTGCAATGGGGAGCCATAATTGATGTGACGTGTAGTGCAATGGGGAGCCATAATTGATGGCGTGCTCTAACAGAGAGAGCCATCATTGATGGCGTGCCCAAGACAGGGAGCCATCAATGATGGCGCGCTGCCTTGAGTTATTATGCCACTGCCTGGAGTTTTATTTGTAGGTTGGAGTGCCAACCAGAGTGCGCCATCATTTCTGGCGCGCTATTCTCCAACGTTCACCTTCCAACGGCTACATTTTAACGTCTCTATTCTCAACGTCTATTTATTGCAATGCTAACTCTCTCTCTCTACACAAACACATTACTCTTTCTCCTCTCACAGAAGCACATTACTCTTTCTCCAATCTCTCACAGAAGCACTCCTCTGAAGCTTGGAAGCGCAACTCTTCAAAGAAGCTAGTATCTCCCTCTTACAAGCTTCCAACTCCTCACGGAAGCTAGTATCTCCCTCTGAAGCTTCTCTCGTTCTTACAAGTTTTCGCTCTCTATTAGCTAAACATTCTCAAACAACTTCTTTTTTTCCCATGGACCATAATATTAAAATAGTATGCTCACATGGTGGTAGAGTAAATGGGTTAACTTACGAAGGAGGTGACACCCAATTTTTTACAACTTATCGCCATATTACTTTAGAAAATTTACACAATTTAATTTCAGCGCATTTTTCTATTAATTATCAATTTATTTTAAAGTCTGTTTTTGGTTCCACATGTTTATTGATAGATGGTGAAGAAGCATGGAATTTTATTCTTGAGATTAATTCGCAGTCACCTTATATTAGTTTATATGTTACTCAAGTTTCATCATTTGCTAATAGAACTAATGATGAATTTGTTTCTAATTACCCACATGTTAACACAGGTGCTAGTTCTTCTCAAACAATTGCTCCCTTACTAGATGAACATAATGACGATGATTATGCTACTGATGATGATGATGATAATGATGATAATGATGAGGACAATGAAAATAGTGATGATTTAATTGAAAATACTGGTTATGAGATAGATGATGATAGTACTGATAATTCTAGTACTCCTAAATTATTTGTAGGACAAACATTTGACACTCGTTCAAAATTTAGAAGTTTTATAAGTAGTTTAGCAATTCAGCATAATTTTAGTTGTTCAGCCAGTGCTATGAATAATTCCCATGGAATTATATGTAATTGTGATAAACAGAATTGTCATTGGAGAGTATATGCCAAATCCATAGAAAAAGGACAAATAGTTAAAGTTAGTACACTAGAAAGTCGTCATTCTTGTTTAAGTGGACTTACGACAGGACATCATCGACTAGCTACCGGTGCATGGGTTAAGACAAAAATAGTTGATTTAATTAGAGATAATCCGTCATATAGTGCATCACAAATTATGAAGGATATATTTAGGGAACATCGTATACATATTACATACTCTAAAGCATGGCGAGCCCGAGAAATGGCATTACGTAAAATAAATGGTAGTTATGTTGAGGCATATGCTGGCCTTGAGGAGTATGGTTTTAGAATTATGGAGTCGAATCCAGGTAGTAGATGTTTTCTTAAGACTTCCGAAAGCAACAAATTTGAGAGAATATTTATTTGCTTTAAGGCGTGTATTGATGGATTTTTAAGGGGTTGTTTACCTGTTATTAGCACTGATGCCACTTTTCTTTCATCCAAATATCAAGGTATTTTATTTATTGCTTGTGCTCATGATCCTAATTATCAATTGTATCCTATTGCTTATGCTGTTGCCGAAGGTGAGAATACTGATTCTTGGTCTTGGTTTTTAAATGCTCTTAGACTATCATTTGAAAGTTATTTTAATGATTGGAGTAGAATTTCATTTATATCTGACAAGCAAAAAGGATTAATACATGCTATGCGAAATATATTTCCAGAATCGTCTTATTTTTTTGTATTCAACATTTTAAGCAGAATATGAAGTCTATTGTGAGAGAGAAAAAATTCCATCGGTTGTTAGACTCGCTTGCTAGATCGTATAACGAAACAGATGCACAGTACTTGTTCGAAATAATTAAATCTGAGAACATGACGATGTACAATTGGCTTATTGGTACAAATGATAAAAATTGTCATTTTGCACATTGGATTACAGCATATACTCCTTGTCCTTGATTAGATATTAACACTTCTAACCTTGCTGAATGTTTTAACAATTGGATTAAGAGTTTGCGTGATAAACCAATAACGACACTTCTTGATGGTATTAGAGCAAAGATTATAACACTTCATGACAAAAACAGGAATCTTGCTCAAAATTTAGACACGAGTTATTGTCCGAAGATGTTAAAGACTATGACATCTATTACTAACGAGAGACATCAACTTCAAATATTACGAATTGATAGTTATTTGTTTGAAATATTAGACCGTGTATCGAGTAGAACATATGTTGTACGGTTAGATGAAAGATCTTGTACATGTTTAAGGTGGTATCATACTTACATGCTATGTATACATGCATGTTTTGCTTGCCAATATTGCAGTCATGAGGTTGAACATTACTATCCGATCATATTTTCTACTGACAGGTTGAGAAGTGTGTACGAGCCACAGATGGAACCAATTCCAGTTCCTTACAACATTCAAGCGGCTTTGGTAAGGGGCGAAATTGGAGTTCCAGATGTCAGACGCAAAGCTGGAAGGTCGAAGAAAAACCACATCAAACCACGAGAATTATCGGCAAGAGAACTTCGTTGTGGCAACTGTGGTTTAATGGGACACAACAGAAGAAAATGTATAAGTCAACCAAGAGAATGACGACAATAGAACTTCTATTTTTCATTGTAGTACCAACATTCATGTCAACTTTTAAACATTACATAATAAAATTTTATTTCAATCATATCTGCGGGCCATTCGTTTGTAACGCCTTCGTTCTACCTGTCTAAGGCCAAGTCGGGCTCTTCTTTCATCTGTGGTCTCCTCCGCTCTTCTTTCATCCTCTTCCTCGACCTCCTGAGTAGGCACTGGGGCTGACGGGGACGTAAACAATTGTGAGTAATACGACATGCCTTCAAACAAATACGCGGCGGCAGTATTGATTTGCTCAGTCGTTGTACGGCGATCATATGGCTGGAAGGCTGAGAAAGTGCCCATGCCCGTATACTGCTGACTGAGACCTTCTCCAGCGTACTGCTCGCTAGTGTACTCTGGAGGGTACTGCTGGCTAGTTCCAGCGTACTGCTGGCTAGTGTACGCTGGAGCGTACTGTTGGCTGCTGCCCTCTCCATGGTACTGCTGGCTGCTGCCCTCTCCATGGTACTGTTGGCTGCTGCCCTCTCCATGGTACTGCTGGCTGCTGCCCTCTCCATGGTATTGCTGGCTGCTGCCCTCTCCAGCAGCACCCTCTCCAGCAGCGCCCTCATCCGCCTCGTCCTGTGGATCAACCGCCCTCTGACGTCGTGAACGTCTCAGGGGCACAATGGCACTCGGATAATCGGCCGGGATACGTGTATGCAATGGAGGCATATCAGGATCCCGTCCAAGACTCAGTGAATCTACACGAGTTAAAATATCGTGCATCCACTCCCGCCCTTGCAGCCACAAATGGCTCTCTGGTTGTTGGATATATTGTCGTCCCGTAATTGCCTGAAATTTGAAATCTAAAAATAAAATTTGTGATCATATATATCTCATTTTGGATTAGTGGTAAAGGCGTACCGCTTCAGATATGCCATCAACAAAGGCTCGCAGAGTAGCTTCATCTACGGCTTTAGGCTTGAACCGTGGCTCCTGAAATATGTACGCTCTGTTAGTTATACGAGGCGCTCCCCACCATTTCCTATAAGCCAAGTTGCCTTCATCTGCATTACGTTGGAACAATCGTAAGACAAATATATTTGTGTACGCTATCTGTCCAAGTATACTACTAAGTTGGAACTTACATTCATCTGCGTGCCTTATCCAGGGAAGATTTGCCACACTATAATCCTGGAATCGCATAAACCAGGAAGCTCTAGCAGTATCAATTCTGTTTCTTGCATTAGCTATATCATAACTCATGCAAGGAGGGTCAGCCGGGATTATCTGGCAATAACCGAATTGTCGTAGAACGCGGTTTGCTGGATGATACATAGTGTAGCGATCATATATAATAAAAGATTTGTGTAGGCTTAGCTCGAACGCTGTCCTTCTTATTTCTGGACCGTTTTCATCATCCGAGTAGGGTATCCACATAACCTATTGAAAGACAATTATTCACGATAAATTTGTACCAAATTATTAACTGGAATGACTATACTAAATTTATTAGTTACCTCATTCTACTGCAACATATCAAATTCTCCCCGATACAGTGAAACATCTCTGTGTAAATTATGATGTGGGTCCACTACATTTGTGGCCCATCGCGTAGCAAGAGAAAAAATTCTAATATCACTTGGAATGCTGGTTACAGGTCGACCAATAAAAAAATGTTCGTAGCACCATACCTACGACATAAATAATTCGATATTCAAGAAAATGTATATAATTGAAATCAATTTAGATATTGATTTTCTATTACCTGAACCAGCGTCGCGCACCCACGCAAATTTTTGGAACCATTCGATCTTGCAAATTCCGCCAAGCTGGCATATAGATACGCTAATGTAGCAGCTCCCCATGCATGACGAGTACGTACTTTAAGATCATCTAAGAAAGGTAGCAGTCGTACGTTTATTCTATTTTCCTGTCCGTCGGGAAATAACATTGCCCAGGACAAACAGAGCAAATATGCTCTAGTACAGCAAAGTATCTGCAAATTATGAAACTAACATATTAAAATTAACTCGCTATTAAAATTAATAAATATTAGCCAAAATTACCAAGGAGGGACGTACCTGTAATCATCGACCGCGACTGGACCGTCGATAGTCCTATCTAAATCCATAAAGTTATCCCGAAGCCAAGTTATCGTGACAAAACTCCTTGCTCCTAGGTCCGCAGGAGGCGTAATGCCTAGATATCTCCTAACTATTTCACACGGATTTAAATGTGTATCAAAATATATTGGTTCACCTGTAATAGGTAATCCTAGAATATTTGCGATATCGCAGAGCGTGATTGTCATTTCACCAACAGGAAACTGAAATGCGTTGCGTTGAGGCCACCAACGCTCAGCGAGACTAAAAATGAGGTGAACATCGTGGACTAAAATTTGAATTTCATCCAGATAATGAAACCCAAATGAACGCACCAACTGCTTTTGAGCAGCATTTAACTCCCATGTCTGATACCTTCTCTGAATCCTCCAACTTCCATGCTCCCGTGTTCGAGCCTCGGGAGGATAATCATATAACTACAAGCAAATTTTATTTGTTACATTTATGTAAAATAAATAAATAATACAGAATAACGAGAGTTACCATTTTAAAATTTACCTTTCCCTCAAAAACCAACATAGACATATATGAATTTGTCTTTCCTGTTTGACGACTTCTGTAATCGGTCCTCCGGGAATAAATCCGTCATTCGGTTGAGCCATCTGTTACATTTTTTCGAAAATACAATTAGTAGTACAAATATTCAAATAAAATCATAATTTAATTTTGTTCAAGAGTTACTTACATGAGAAAGAGGAGGATGAAGGTGAAGATGAAGATGAGAATGAGAATGAAAATGAGGATGAAGAACAAGAGGAAGAGGTTATGTGAAGAAGAAGAAAGAAAGAGGAATTTATAAAGAAGAGGGGAGTCTCCAACGAAGTTCGGCCAACTTTTTTCCCTCCCCAAAAACATTTTTCCCTTCCCAATGAGGCAGCAGAGGGAGACCACGTTGGAGACTCCCCAACAAATTTTTCCTCCAAAACTCTTACACGCGTGCTCCAACGCTACACGAAAAATGCGCCATCCTGCCATCCCGAACCCCAACGCACTGACCAGTCGTTGACCCCCACTGCCAACTAATGGCGCGCTCTGCCATCCCGAACCCCCCCGTGAATACCGCACTGACCCCAACGCACTGATGGCGTGTCACGACCCGCACCCACTGAGAGGGTACGAGTACGTAACAACGCCCAGCCTGCGCCGCAGTGTCGGCAATAGAACGTTGTCCTAGGTCACAACATCTAACAATATAATACTAAGCAGTTTATACTCCCCGAATGGGGGTGACATAGCAGAATGTAAACTCAATCACATCTAAGGTAGAGCATAATGGAAGATAGATAAAACATGAAATCCAGAAGAGATACAGCAGATAGAAGTCTAAGTGTCTAAGATACACAAACCCAGAAATACATCTCAAAGCTCAAATGCAGTAATCCATAAATACAACTCAAGACAACTGAAAATAAACTATGAGCAAAACCCTAGCTATCTATATAACCTCTACTGTGTCTCCTCTAGGCTAGCAGGCAACCTCCAGGCTATCTGTAAAATTTATCAACAGGTCCAGTCAGGACAGGAGCGAGCACAATACATCTCAACAGTTCATAGCAGGTTAGAAAATATAATCATGCAGTAAAGTAAGATACAGGTACTGAAAGAAATGCAGTATATAAACAGAAAGAGAGATGTAATAGAAATATCTACTATAAATAGAGACTAACAGTGGCTAGTGAGTCAGAGTACAATATAGACATATAAATGGCATAGGAGATTCTGATGAGACACTATGAAAAGATTCTGATGAGATACTACTTGGGTATTATTCACATGTCTACTTCTACTCCCCCGTACCCACAATTAATACACAAGGATCCAACCAGGTTATGTTATGATTCCATGCAAAGGCCTCCGAAGGGTGATACATGGATGTCCCATAAATGGGGATTCTAGGAGATTCTAGGATACCCAGTAAATGGGATAAGGATTCAAGGAGACTCTGTGATCATAAGAGTATATGTCACAAGTGATCAATGAACTAATGAAGCATAGTGATACGCCATGTAAGTGAAACGCACAGAACATGTAGTACCCGATGCTCCCTAAGGATAACATCTCAAGAAGGGATCCATATAGTACCAATCCGTGTGACCAACGTGACAGTAACAAGTAAAGTAATTTAAAGCAGGAAAATAATTCTAAGCAGGATATGAAATGATCAAATAATGTACTCGTCTCGATTTGATTGGAGTCGACGTACGCGACACGAACGTATCGACACGAGATAGGTACCATGCTAAGCTCCATAGAGGGTCCCAGACGACGACACGAGCAGTCCCAATGAGTCCAGAATAGTCTCAAAAGCCTAGTTTGGTATGTAAAAGTCTAAAATCAGGGTTTGGTACGATAATCAAATCAAGAAATACTAAATGACTATCATAGTCACGATTTATGATTTTTAGAAAAAAAAGGTATAACTAATTACAGATATTCTATTTAGAAAATTATTATATAATATTAGAAACTATTTTGATATTTATTTTTATAATCATAATATATTTAGATATATGTTTTGAATATATATAGAAAACATTTTGTACCAAAACTCCAATTTATCAAATATAAAATTTAGGTCAAACTGGATACTAATAACTATAACTATTTAACTAAAAAGATTTTCTAACTATAATTTAATAATTTAATCAATAATATCAATAATACTAGTAACAATATTACAATTAATACCTTTAATAATAATAATAATAAAATAACTATAAATACTAAATTATTTCCACTATTATACGATATATATATAAACTAATAATTTATACTATTATATATCAATCATAAACTAATATATATACAAATATACATTAATACATAAACTAATCTATATACAATATACATTAATACATAAACTAATATATATTATATAAAATAATATACATTAATTTATAACTAATATACATTTATTTAAAAACTAATACACATTTATTTATAAACTAATATATAAAACATTTTATTAAATAATATATAATCTATCATATATAATAGTTGTATGTAAGCCGGGCGGGGGGGGGGGGGGGGGGGTCTGTTCTCCCAAAAAAAATCCTAATTACTACTGGGAAGGAGAAGGAGGCGGAAGGGGCTCACAGCGGCGGCGGATCGGGGCTCCGGCGGAGCAGCGCCGGCAGGATGGGCTCCGGCGGGCGAGCTGCAGATGGGCGCGCGGCGGTCCAGCGTGCGGCCAGGCGGCGCGAGGTCGAAACGAGGTCGGCGGAGCTCGCCAAGGGGCGGCGAGGGGTTTCTCAGCGGGCCACCAGTGAATGAGTGCCCGGCGGAGGCCGGAGGCTCGGCATTGGGTCTCGCCGACGGAGCGGCACGGAACAAAGGTTCTCTTTCTCCTTCTCTCTCTAGTATTTGATTTGGGGAAAAAGGGGGGTTCTGGAGTGATGGCGGTGGTGGCTCGATATGGGGCGGCCGAAATGGGTGGAGGTGTTTGGTGGTGGCGGCTATGGCGATTTGGGTGGTGGTGCGCCGAGTGAAGGGGATGGCGGTGGTGGCGTATGGTTGTGACGGCGGTGGTGGCGTCTATCGGTGGTGGTGGCGTGCTAGGCCGATTGTGGCCGAGGGGTGGAGGCGTGTGGTTGTGGCAGGGGCGGCTTGGTCGGCAGGGTGGCGGTGCATGGTAGGTGTGGGTGGTAGGGTTGCATCGGCCAGGGGATGGCCGGTGGAGTTGGTAATGGTGGTGGTTGTCCTGCGACATGGAGGCAAGGAGTGTGGAGGCTGGATGAAGTAGAAATTAGGTTTTTGGGATTTGTGCAAGATGTAATATTTTGGTGATGTGTGCTATTTATAGGGAAGGAAGGGGAAACCCTAAAAGCTAAATGTAAATGTAATAAAAATGGAATGAAATGGATGGACACAGACACGGACACGATGCACTTAGAATGCATTGGGGTTTGAATGCACACTTTGTGTAGGATGGAAACATGGTCCGAAATGACGAAATCATGTAGAAATAATTCAATATGCTCCAGCTCACTACAAATACGTTTTCAATATATATATGTAAATATATATTTATCATTTACTAGGCCTTCGGCCCAAAGGGGTTGAAATCTAATAGTCCTAATGGCTACAAGTTTTCAAAGTATTTATAAATATATTGAATCTAGTCTATATTAGTTAAGAAATTTGAAATAACTTATTTTATTTTATATAAGTCCAAATCTATAATATTTTCAATAAACCGTTTCGAAAAGCCAATAACCCAATAACAAAATTCCATAACATATCGTGATTGAAAATGTATATTATATAAATAATTATAAAAATCAAAATCGGTGTTTTGATGATTCAAGAAGATCATTTGAAAATAACATTTTCAAAAAAAAAAAAGAAAATTCAGAAAATTTCTAGAATTCGGTTCAAGGAGGTCACAAATCTACCCTCCTTAAAGAAATTTCGTCCTCGAAATTAAGGATTGGCAGGGGAGTTAAAACATGATAGAAATTAGGCAATAACTCAGACACGATCAAAAGGCAACGATCATGGCACGATCAAGATAATCAACTTGAAATTGTTTGGGCACGACTATTGATTTAACATGATAGAATCATAGTATGATTAACATCGTTTAGACACAAATGAGAAATAATTTCAGGTTATTTAGTCATGATCTTTAGAATCACGACCATGGATTTCATAGTCGTCTAGTCATGCCAGGTCATTTAGGCACGAACAATCATGAGAATTTCAGATGATATTAGGAAATCAAATCATGGTCAGAAAATATTTTAGGCACGAGTGCAAAAATTCCAAACATGATAAAAATCAAAATTTGACACGATCAAGATAAGGTCAGCCTAATCTTGGTCAAATAGTATTTAAATATGATAAAGAGTATCGTAGTAGCCTAGGCACGATCAAACATGAAATTTGGTATAATCAAGGATAGTATGAAGCTAAATCGGGATTGGAACAGAACTTAGTCGTTTCCAAAAATAAATCAGAGTTTATGCACGAGTGATATTGGTATCGAAGTTTGATTGCGATCAAAATTAAATTATTGACACGATGAAGAATAAAGCTAATCAATATTTGAATTTAGGTTCGAAAAAATTGAAGTCGAGATTTTTGAGCACGAGCAACATATGATAGAGATCCAAGTCACGATGGAATTCAAATAAATTGAGTACGGTCAAGGGTCAAGACTATTGGTACGATGAAAGGTACTACTCAAGGAAAATCAAAATCAAAAGTTTAAGGAACGAATGTCAATAGCATTGAAATCCAATCACAATAATATTAAGAAATTTTAGTCGCGATACGATCTAAGTTGATCAATTCTGGGAAATCAAGATTTGGGCAATATGGAGGACAGGTTCATCGAAGTCTGAGCACGAGCATACAAGAATGGAGATTCAGGTCATAATTTAATTCAATTAAGTACAACCCAAGATATTAATATGATAAGAAAAGATGATCGAAGTCGATTTGGTCGTGATTAAGGAAACTAAGATTCAATGATATTGAAACCCTTTTAGGGAAAACTAGAAAGATTTCATAAGAAGTCAAGTTAATCATCTCTCCCTAATACCATCAAGTTTATCATTTGCCAATCATACTTTTATCTCACAAGTCCCAATATAAAAATTAACCTTTATATATCTATCATCAAAATTTTATAACCTTCAGTCATCTAAACCTTTACCATGATCACCATAGACAAAATTCTAAACTTCTAAAGCATTTTCCACGAAGCATACCCCTCTTATTTAGGAATCAACACTTATTTATTTAATCAAATTTTCAAATTCCTTCACCTCGTTCTAAATTAGATCCGAAACCTCTAAATCCAGTTTATGAAATCCTTGAACTTGTTTAAATCAAGTCTCGTATTTACTTAACTCCAATACCACTATGTCATACTAAATTTATTTTTTATTTAAAAATCAACCTTCGTATTTCTTCAACGTTCACCTTCAATATTATCTTTTTTGAATTCCATAAATTTTTTTTTTCAATCATCAAAAATAATTCCTGTAACTTAAAATCTTTGTGTTCTCTCTGTCTCTAGTCACCCTCTTACAATATCTAGTTCAATTTCGCATAATCATTGAATACAATTAAATTCTCCTTCCCATCTCTAAATTTCTACATAGCCTTGTAAAAGTTCCTAATAATCAATAACTAAGATTTTCCAAGTTCTCAAAACTATGTTGACCTCTGATATCCTCATTGGTTTTTCTTTGAAATACATCCATGAATTACTCATAACCAAAATTTCTGCGATTGTTTCTAAATTGATAACATTTATCCCTCGATTTCATTCTAAACCTTTACCATATCTCCATTTCAAATTTTTCATATTTGACATCCAACATTTGATTCCTACAAAATCATCATATGATAACCAATTACGTCATTTTTGACCTAGATGATTCACGTCACTTCCTCAACATTTCTCAGGTAAAAACGATATGAAGATTCAAGGGTTCAAAGTACAGCTAACAGAATTAGATACGAGACAGAGAATTGATGTAATCAGGACAGTTATATAAGACAAGGAATGATGGTACTAAAATATTGGCAGGAAGAGAATGATAATAGAATCTGTTCTGCTTTTCTGTTTAAAAGAAGGAACCATTTTGAAACCAGAGCTATAATATCAAATCCAAGATAAGGTCTAGCAAAATCATCGATTCATTGTATTAAGAAGAAATTCGTAGTAAGAAGTTACACAAAGGTTTATAAAAACAGCTAAACCTACTCCTAAGTTAAATAATAAGAAACAAAACAAAACAAACAATAATAATTCCTTTTTTTTGAAGGACTGGAACAAAAGTAGAAAAAACATGTTCAAAAAAATATTTAAGGTACAATCTGATAATCATATGCGTCTATCCAAAATCATGGTACTCTAAATCCTCGTCATACTAGTAAGCAAGGCTACGATAATCACAAAGCCCTCGACTTAGGCACATACCCCTAGAATCATGGTATTTAAAATTTTCGCGATGCCGCTAGCTTGGCTACGAAAACCTTAAATTTCCACACCCGAGAAATATATCCAAAGCTAGACTATATGTCCTCACCATGCTGGCTAATATGACTACAGAAGACTAGATTCCAAAACTTAGATGACCTAGCCCATATAATTTCATCTTGACAAAAATTAAATTAAATCAACAATGGATACCCAAAAATCAAATTTATCAACGAACATCAAGATTCAAAAATGAACAAAAATCCATCAAAATCAATAAATACAAACTCAAATTCAACAATAATCCATCAAAATCAAATTCAACAACAGAAAATAAAGATAAATCAAATCAAGGAAAAAGAGTTTTCAAATCGAAGTTAAAATAAGATTCTCAAGGGTCGTCCCAGGAATCTCTCAAGGGATCCTAACTGTGATTGAGTACCTTCAAAATATATCCTAATCCTACTGCAGACTGTAGTGGTACTCTAGTTCGAATACCACTACATAAACTTTACCTGCATGGGCCACCACTAAAAATGTGTCACGACCCGCACCTACTGAGAGGGTACGAGTACGTAACAACGCCCAGCCTACGCCGCAGTGTCGGCGGTAGAACGCTGTCCTAGGTCACAACATCTAACAATATAATGCTAAGCAGTTTATACTCCCCGAATGGGGGTAACATAGCAGAATGTAAACTCAATCACATCTAAGGTAGAGCATAATAGAAGATAGATAAAACATAAAATCCAGAAGAGATACAGCAGATAGAAGTCTAAGTGTCTAAGATACACAAACCCAAAAATACATCTCAAAGCTCAAATGCAGTAATCCATAAATACAACTCAAGACAACTGAAAATAAACTATGAGCAAAACCCTAGCTATCTATATAATCTCTACTGTGTCTCCTCTAGGCTAGCAGGCAACCTCCAGGCTATCTGTAAAATTTATCAACAGGTCCAGTCAGGACAGGAGCGAGCACAATACATCTCAACAGTTCATAGCAGGTTAGAAAATATAATCATGTAGTAAAGTAAGATACAAGTACTGAAAGAAATACAGTATGTAAATAGAGAGAGAGCTGTAATAGAAATATCTACTATAAATAGAGACTAACAGTGGCTAGTGAGTCAGAGTACAATATAGACATGTAAATAGCATAGGAGATTCTGATGAGACACTATGGAAAGATTCTGATGAGATACTACTTGGGTATTATTCACATGTCTACTTTTACTCCCCTGTACCCCCAATCAATACACAAGGATCCAACCAGGTTATGTTATGATTCCATGCAAAGGCCCCCGAAGGGTGATACATGGATGTCCCATAAATGGGGATTCTAGGAGATTCTAGGATATCCAGTAAATGGGATAAAGATTCAAGGAGACTCTGTGATCATAAGAGTATATGTCACAAGTGATCAATGAACCAATGAAGCATAATGATACGCCATGTAAGTGAAACGCACAGAATATGTAGTAACCGATGCTCCCTAAGGATAACATCTCAAGAAGGGATCCATATAGTACCAATCCGTGTGACCAACGTGACAGTAACAAGTAAAGTAATTTAAAGCAGAAAAATAATTCTAAGCAGGATATGAAATGATCAGAGAATGTACTCGCCTCGATTTGATTGGAGTCGACGTGCGCGACACGAACGTATCGACACGAGGTAGGTACCATGCTAAGCTCCATAGAGGGTCCCAGACGATGACACGGGCAGTCCCAATAAGTCCATAATAGTCCCAAAAGCCTAGTTTGGTATGTAAAAGTCTAAAATCAGGATTTGGTACGATAACCAAATCAAGAAATACTAAATGACTATCATAGTCACGATTTATGATTTTTAGAAAAAAAAGGTATAACTAATTACAGATATTCTATTTAGAAAATTATTATATGATATTAGAAACTATTTTGATATTTATTTTTATAATCATAATATATTTAGATATATGTTTTGAATATATATAGAAAACATTTTGTACCAAAACTCCAATTTATCAAATATAAAATTTAGGTCAAACTGGATACTAATAACTATAACTATTTAAATAAAAAGATTTCCTAACTATAATTTAATAATTTAATCAATAATATCAATAATACTAGTAACAATATTACAATTAATACCTTTAATAATAATAATAAAATAACTATAAATACTAAATTATTTCCACTATTATACGATATATATATAAACTAATAATTTATACTATTATATATCAATCATAAACTAATATATATACAAATATACATTAATACATAAACTAATCTATATACAATATACATTAATACATAAACTAATATATATTATATAAAAACAATATACATTAATTTATAACTAATATACATTTATTTATAAACTAATACACATTTATTTATAAACTAATATATAAAACATTTTATTAAATAATATATAATCTATTCATATATAATAGTTGTATGTAAGCCGGGGGAGGGGTTCTGTTCTTCCAAAAAAATCCTAATTACTACTGGGAAGGAGAAGGAGGCGGAAGGGGCTCACAGCGGCGGCGGATCGGGGCTCCGGCGGAGCAGCGCCGGCAGGAGGGGCTCCGACGGGCGAGCTGCAGATGGGCGCGCGACGGTCCAGCGTGCGGCCAGGCGGCGCGAGGTCGAGACGAGGCCGGCGGAGCTCGCCAAGGGGCGGCGAGGGGTTTCTCAGCGGGCCACCAGTGAAGGAGTGCCCGACGGAGGCCGGAGGCTCGGCGTTGGGTCTCGCCGGCAGAGCGGCACGGAACAAAGGTTCTCTCTCTCCTTCTCTCTCTCTAGTGTTTGATTTGGGGAAAAAGGGGGGTTCTGGAGTGATGGCGGTGGTGGCTCGATATGGGGCGGCCGGAATGGGTGGATCTGGTGGCGGTGGTGAGGTGTTTGGTGGTGGCAGCTATGGCGATTTGGGTGGTGGTGCGGCTAGTGAAGGGGATGGCAGTGGTGGCGTGTGGTTGTGACGGTGGTGGTGGCGTCTATCGGTGGTGGTGGCGTGCTAGGCCGGTTGTGGCCGAGGGGTGGAGGCGTGTGGTTGTGGCAGGGGCGGTTTGGTCGGCAGGGTGGCGGTGCATGGTTGGTGAGGGTGGTAGGATTGCATCGGCCAGGGGATGGCCGGTGGAGTTGGTAATGGTGGTGGTTGTCCTGCGACATGGAGGCAGGGAGTGTGGCGGCTGGGTGAAGTAGAAATTAGGTTTTTAGGATTTGTGCAAGATGTAATATTTTGGGAATGTGTGCTATTTATAGGGAAGGAAGGGGAAACCCTAAAAGCTAAATGTAAATGTAATAAAAATAGAATAAAATGGATGGACATAGACACGGACACGATGCACTTAGAATGCATTGGGGTTTGAATGCACACTTTGTGTAGGATGGAAACATGGTCCGAAATGACGAAATCATGTAGAAATACTTCAATAAGCTCCATCTCACTACAAATACGTTTTTCAATATATATATGTAAATATATATTTATCATTTACTAGGCCTTCGGCCCAAAGGGGTTGAAATCTAATAGTCCTAATGGCTACAAGTTTTCAAAGTATTTATAAATATATTGAATCTAGTCTATATTAGTTAAGAAATTCGAAATAACTTATTTTATTTTATATAAGTCCAAATCTATAATATTTTCAATAAACGGTTTCGAAAAGCCAATAACCCAATAACAAAATTCCATAACATATCGCGATTGAAAATGTATATTATATAAATAATTATAAAAATCAAAATCGGTGTTTTGATGATTCAAGAAGATCTTTTGAAAATAACATTTTCAAAAAAAAAAGAAAATTCAGAAAATTTCTAGAATTCGGTTCAAGGAGGTCACATGGCGCGCCATCATTAATGGCATACTCTGCCACCGGAAACACTGACACTGACCCAACACTGTGACCCACAGCCCCCCCCCCCGTGACAACGTAGCGGCATCAGTGATGGCTCCTCTGCCAGCGCGCGCCATCACTGATGGCGCGCCCTTTTACCGTAAGCACTCTTAGGCATGGCGCGCCATAACCCTCGTACAGCGCGCCATTACTGATGGCGCGTCCCTTTTTGTTGTCCTGCCAAGTCCTCACACGCCATGGGACTTGTCGCTCCGTTATCCAAAGTAAAATTTTCTTAAACTTCTTACTTTTTCTAGAATTTTCTTAAACTTCTTTACCCTCTATGAAATTTTCTCTTAAAGGAATTATCAAAAGGAGGACAAGACGACATTGAAGATAGCGCCACAACTCAGTCCCCCCTCTTCGCGACACAAGTAGACTTCCCCATAATTTTAAAATAAGCTAGGTATATCATAAAAACTTAAAAAAAAATTGCTAAAAGAAATATGATAGCTTGATTGATGATTTTGATAGCTTAATTGATGATTTTACTTGTAAAAATGCTATATATTTTTTTACGTGAAAAAAAGGACCAAAATTTTAGATTTTGTCCTAGATCCCGTAAATCATACGACCGACCCCGGGGATACCTTTGCTTAAGTTTCTCCCTGCCAGCAGACTCCTGCTCTTACTGGCGCAACTTGAGTGTGGTTGCCTTCTCCCTTGCTTGATTTGCTTCTTTATGAACTTCCCTGAATGACAAAGGCTTCATCACATGACAGTTTATCGACAATCTTTCTCATTATCACACTTTTTATCTGGTAATCATAGAGAGAGAGACCCTGTCTAATGTATTTTCCCTAATTATTTTAATTATTCACAACCAAAGTCACATGGGTCAGCAATAGAGACTAATGAGTTCATTCAGAATCCCAAATGCACATATTGGATAAACCAGATCCATCACAGGTCTTCCAAAACTTAACTCGCAGTTGATGTCAGTGCACTTTTGTGATTTGTATCTTTTGATTTAAGCTAAATGAAAGCAACTAACTGCTCAGTACAGATATCTCTTTGCCACAAATGTGACTGCTCCACATTTCTCAAACTTCTGTTAAAATGCTTTTCATTCAACTTACTAATATCAATTGTTTTTCGAAGCTTCTTTTCTTATGTACATACATATGCATATACACACGCCCGCAGGAACAGAAACATGTTTGTGTAAGCATGTGTGTCTATGAATAGTGAAAGCGTGTGTGCATGTTTACATAGAATCTCCCTTACATAAAGGGATGTTTTTTTTCATTCATAAGTTCATATTTGATGCTAATCCTTAACTACCTCCACAAACTGAACTTACATCATTTTTACCACTATTTTTCCTTACCAAGAAATCAGAGAATAGCTCAGAGAAAATTTACAACCACAAAGACAAGGATTTACGTGGTTCGGCCAAAGTTGCTTACTTCCACAACTACATCATTGGAGGAAGGTTTCTTCAGGAAATTTGAAGCATAACATTAAAAATTTGGAGGAAAGGCTATTGCATATTCAATCACATGTCCCTACTGATGCTGGCTACTTTGAAGAGAGGGAATCACAAATTCTTCTGAATAAATTACTTTTGCAACAGGAAATGTACTGGAAACAAAGGTCCAATATTGCTTGGCTTAAAGAAGGGGATAGAAACACAGTTTTTTCATTTGTCTGCTACTTCAAGGAAGCAAAGAAACTTCATTTACAGTATTACTAAAGAAGAAGGTCATCTTGTTTCACTACATAATGAGATTGCTGACACATTTGTTGATCATTTTAGTACCATATTCCAGGATGTGGACACCACCCTTGTTCCTGAACATATTCTTTCTGATCTTCCTATCATTGATCCTGCAGATAATTCTTTCATACACTCCATTCCAGAAACAGATGAAATTAAGGCAGTCATTATGGGGATGGGCTCATATAAGTCTCCAGGACCCGATGGATATCCAGCTCTCTTCTACCAGAAGTGTTGGGATGTTATTGGCAGTGAGGTATCCTCTCTAATTCAAAACTTTTTCCAAACTGGTATCATGCCTCAAAATCTTAATCATACCTTCATTGCTCTTATTCCCAAGATCAATAATCCTACCAAACCAGTTGATTATAGGCCCATTACTCTGTGTAATGTTCTATACAAAATTATTTCCAAATTACTTGCCAATAGACTTCGTCCACTCATGCATCGATTGATTAGCCCCTTTCAAAATGCTTTTGTCCCTGGTAGGAATATTGGTGACAATATTGTTTTGGCCCAAGAACTGTTGCATTCACTGTCTAATTTTTCACCTACAAACAGTTCATTTGCTTTCAAAGTTGATATGTCAAAAGCATATGATAGATTGGGTTGAAATATCATCAGCCAAGCTTTGCATGGGTATGGCATTTTGGGCAAATTCCATGATCTTATTATGGAATGTGTATCTACATCCTCTTTTGCAATTCTTATTAATGGTGAACCTTTGAAATCATTCTTTCCAAGTCGTGGAATCAGACAGGGGTGTCCCTTGTCACCTTATCTCTTCATATTATGTATGGAAATACTTTCTACTCTGATTAACAGTATGGTAAGAAATTCACTTTATGAAGGAATCACTCTGAGAAATTCAAATCCCATATACTCACATCTTGCCTTTGCTGATGATTTATTCATATTCGGTAAATGTTCTCTTCATAACATTTATCAAGTAAAGCTCATTCTCAAAACTTTTGAATCCTGGTCTGGACAGAGTATAAATTTTAAAAAGTCTTCTATCTTCTTTTCTAAGAAGACAGACCCAATAATGAAGGAGTTGTATATTGAGCTATTGGGGGTCAAACTTATGACAATGAGGGACAAATATTTGGGTCACATGCTTCTTCAGCCAAAGAATAGAGTCTTTACTTACTCAGAATTACTCAAGAGTAGCATATCCAAACTACAAGGCTGGCAAAGAAAGTGCCTGTCTCACGCAGGAAGAACCACACTCATTAAATCTACCTTATCATCTTTACCTACTTATCATATATCTTCCTACTACATTCCTAAGAAGGTGACTAATTGTCTTATTAAGGATCAAAGGAATTTTTGGTGGGGTTCAACAGACAAGAGGAAAATATATTTTACTTCCTGGAATAGGTTTACTCTGCCTAAATACCAAGGAGGTCTTGGGATCAGGGATCCACATATTATTAACCTCTCATTGATCCTTAAGCTCTCCTGGAGATTCCTCTCTCAACCAAAGTCCCTCATGTCTTCTATTCTTACTGCAAAATATCTCCATTCATCCACTTTCTGGTCTGCTATTCCCTCTAGATCCATTTCATGTGTATGGTCCAGTATTCTTAGCAGTCGACAATGGCTCAAGAATAATGTTATTTGGTCAGTTGGTGATGGTGTAGATATTGATATCTGGCATGATCCATGGGTTCCATCTCATCCTCATTTTACAGTTCAAGGATATCCCTTCAGCAACAAGTGGGTTCACAAAGTTAATGACCTGATTAATATGGACTCTATGTCCTGGAAATCTAACCTCATTCATATGCTTTTTCCACCACATGAAGCTGCTGCTATTCTGAAAATTCCTTTATCTGCAAACTGTAAAAGTGATAAACTTATATGGATTCATACGCCTAATGGAGAATTCACTACAAAATCAGCTTATAGAATGATTCATGAGAGGTTGTTCCCTGGTTCTCATACCAAAGATGGAGAAAATTTCAATGAATGGAAGAGGCTCTGGTCATTTAATCAAATTCGTCCAAAGGTGGTGCTATTTGTTTGGAGGGCTTTAACCAATTCCCTACCCACATATGAAAATATCCACAAACGCATGGATCAGATCCCAGCAACATGCCCTCTATGCAAGGTATATATTTAAAATACTAACCATTTGCTGTTACATTGTCCAAAAATAGGTTTATCTTGGCAGTACAATCCACTGGTGGCATCACTAATATCAGTGGAGTCCTCAATCAATTCTCTGACTACGGCTCTACTGAAGGATGGTGATCCAAATAGAGTGGCTTCTTTCTTCTACCAGCTATCACTACTAAAATAACCCCTTTTACCTGAAGAGGGCGGCTCGGTCGGAGGATGGAGGCGGCGAGGAGGGTGGCTTCGTCGGAGGAGGGAGGCGGCGAGGAGGGTGGCTTCTTCGGAGGAGGAAGGCGGCGAGGAAGGAGACTTCGTCGGAGAAGGGAGGCTGGTTGCCGGAGGGAGTGGTCAGCGGGCGAACGGGATCGTCGGGGGGAGAAGGGGAGGGTATTGCCGGAGGGAGGGGTCGCCGGAGGGGAGGGTTCGCCGGGGGGAGAGGAGAGAGGGGGATCGAACGGGAACAAAAAAATTTTGGGTAAAAAATTGTGATTTCGATCGAGCCAGTAACCCTATGTGAAATACGTCAGCGACGTATAAATGTTACGTCGCAATACGTCGCAATACAGCGACGTAAAAAAATATCCGTCGCAGAACGTCACCATGCAGCGACGTAATACACGCTACGTCGCTGAACCTCGCTACACAACGACGGTCAGCGACGTGTAACACTAGGAGTCGCTATAATCAATTTTCGGTGATGGATTTTTCCGCCGTCGCTAATATACGTCGCTATTCTAGCAGATTTTAGTAGTGTATGGTGTATTTGGAAATCCAGGAACAATGCTGTCTTCAATGATGCAAATATCAATGCCAGAGGGATTTTTGAAGAAGCTCGATGCCTACAGAAGAAACATAAAGTTTATTCATCAGCTATTCATGGCAGTTCAGATACTATAAGTAAAAATCAACATCTTGACAAATGGCTGCCACCAAGACATAACTGCTGGAAGATCAATTTCGATGGTGCCTACTTGGATGGCAAAATAACGGGTGATGCTGTCCTTCGTGATTCAGAGGGAAGATTTCGTATTGCAATATCGAAGACTGAGGTTGGTGGATCACCTATTGAAGCGGAGGCTTCTGGCATCCGCTTAGCCTTGCTCATCTGCCAAGAAGAACACCTGAGTCATGTTACAATTGAAGGTGATTGCAAGATGTTAATAGACTCGATCAACAATCCTGCAGTCCTTCCTTTATGGCGTACTCGACACATAGTTGAAGATGCAAAAATGGCCTGCAGTATAATTCCTAATGTTTCTTTTACATTTATCTATAGGAGTGATAATCAATGTGCACATATGTTAGCAACTTCTTCTCTGGTTTTTTCATCTTCTGATTCCATATCTCTCTATAAAGAGATACCCCAATGTATTCATCCTCATGTCTTATATGACATGAGTTCGATTATCTCTTAATTTCAATGAAGTTTGTGTTTTTCAAAAAAAAAGAAGAAGAAAGGAATTACAATGAATCTCTCAACACTTCTCTCTTTGCTATCACAAAAACTCTCTATCACAAAGATAAAGAAAAAAAAATATCTCAAACTTTTTGTATTGAACTTATTCAACAACTTTAGCTCTCTTATGTTGAACTTATTCAACAACTTTTATTGAGCACTGTAAAACCTATTTCTAATTTAAAAAAATAAAAAACAAACCCAAACCCACTCTCTCTCACCCGACCCCCCTTCACTGAGCACTCCCCCACGTTCCCCTCTCCCCAAAATCCTCTCCACCACTTCTCTTCTTCCCACTCTTTCTCCTAATTCATAAACCACCACATCCTCATTATTCCCTTCACAAGAGAAAGGAGAACATTACCAGCACCATTTTCCCTCTCCCACAACTCCCAAAAAAAATCACTCATCACTCATTTTTCCCTCTCTCCAAATCCACAGGATCACAACCCCTTTCTGGTCGACCTCGACTCCGCGACCCCTCCGATCGCGGCCAACCTTCCTGCAGCTCACGACCGCCCTACAAGATCGACTTTCCCGCGACCCCGCAGTCTCCCGCCAGCGTCCGCACCTGTCCTCCGGCCCGCCTCCGCATGCTAGTGCGCCGTCCAGGCCGTTTCCTGCCCGCACCAGTGCTTGTGTGCCGCTCCTCGTGCGCAACAGCAGCTCCCCTCCCGCACGACAACCTACACGCACCGCTTTTCGGCCGTGCCAGCGTCCCACGGCCGCTTCCTGGCCGCGTCAGCATATTCCCGCTCCTCGTGCGCGTGTTCCGCATGCGTTCCGAGCCCGAGGCATCCTCTCGATACTCCGTCATCTGCCATTTCGGTAAGTCGAAACCTTTCTGTGTATTTTACAGAATGAGAAACCCATTCATGTTCCGACCGGAATTGACAGAATAAAGCTCTGTCAATTCCGAAATAGATAGATAATTAGTTTCATATTTTAGATAATGTGTTTGTTAATAGGATTAATTAGGTAATATCGGTTAGACTAGCATTAGTAATAATTATAATATTAACCCCTTTATGATTGTCGGATTAGTTTTAATATTAACCAAAATAAAAAAAAGTTTATTAATAAAAACCTGTAACTTGGTTGTCGTTGAGTTGTAGACAAAAAGGAAATTTTTATGAAATAAATATTTGTTTTCTCTAAATAAATCTTTAAGTTATTCATATAATTAAATGAGTTCTTATTAATTATTCATATGAAATATTTTCGTAATAAAGCCGTTAAATTAGTTTAGTAAGCTTTTATTGTGTTATAGATAAGGTTTTAGACGATATTTTAATAAAAATCTTAAGTATGTTTCTGAAAACCTTACGTTTTACTAAATAATGATTTTCATAATTTTACTATTAAAATGGTTTCTTATTATTAAAAAATATCTATTAAAACATTTTGTATAGTTTATGTAAATAAATACTATTTAATTTCAAAGTATTTCCAAGAATTTTGATATAAGTAATTCTAACTATAATATTAGTTTACGAAAACCGTTATTAATTTACTAACAAATAAAATATAATATTTTTCGCATCATTATAAAGGTAGTAGTGTCACTCCCCGATCCCGATATACGTATTTTCTTCATGAATCCAGTACATGGTATCCTGTATTTAGCATGTGCATAATTCTATTTATTATTTATTAATTGTTGCATGTAGCCTTTAAGCATGTCATTAGTGGAAAGGTTAGAGCATGTTTAGAGATTAGAGTTTTCTTAAGCCAACCCAACCCTACTATATATATTCTCTTCCTTTTCTCTCTCCTCATAACCTTTCATTCATTTTCCTCAACCACCACCATTAGGCAAGTACAACTTGCTCAAAAAGTGAAAATTTGTGCATTTTTCATTCTTGATTTTTTTTAATATTATTTGTCTATATCGTTCTTCTCATCATCCTCTACAAGTTTAGTACTTGGTATTTTCGGTTTTGATGGCTAGTTTTGAGTAGATCTATGTTCCAAAAAATTAGAGTTTATGGGTTTTCACGGTTTTGATCTCCCAAACTTGCTCATTTTTGAAAATTACTTGTCTAAGTTGTAGAGAATTTAATATCATTCAGTTTAGACCTTTATTTTGCCCAATTTCGAGTCCTATAGTCCAAGTTATGGACATTGAAAGTTTCTAAAACTCCATGGCCAAAAGCTTGCTGGTAGGAACGACACCTCGCGCACCTCACATCTTGCGCATCTCGCGCACCTTGCACCTCGTGCACCTTGTATCTCGCGCACCTTGTACCTTACGTACCTCGCGTACCTCGACACCTTGCACACCTCGCGCACCTCACACCTTGCGCACCTTGCACCTCGCACACCTTTTGGTCCGCGCACCATGTACCTTGCGTACCTTATACCTTGCGTACCTTGTACCTCACACACCTTTTGGTCCGTACATCCTATACCTCGCACACCATGTACCTTGCGTACCTCGTACACCTCGACACCTTGCGCACCTCGCACCATGTGCACCTCGCGACCTTGCACCTCGCGCACCTTTTGGTCCTTGCACTTTGTACCTTGTGCACCTTACACCTTGTACCTTGTGCACCTTTCACCTTGCACCTTTTGTCCGTGCGCCGTTTGTGCCGCTTCATGACTTGCGTGCACTTCGTACCCTAAGTGCATAGTGCCTTCTTATTCTCTTTTCTCTTGTGTAATGGTCCTCATTCCTGATCTGATTACCTATGCGTGTGCTAGATAAACCTATGTGTGTACTAAGGTACAATCTATGTGAGCACCAAGGTGCTATCCAATGTGTTAAGTGTTCCTATGTGATACCTGCCAGTACATCCAAGAGTCCAGCATTTACATAGTAAATGGTCGGTAACAATGATGTGGTTTGTGTTGTGTGTTGTATTACACCAAGAAAGGGTACATACGTATGACTTCATGGGCTAGTACGGATCCCTTCTTGGGGTACTCATACAATGTACGACATCTAGGGGAGTGAGTGTAGGAGCGTAAAAAAGTGCTCTATGGACTGAGTCAAAGAGATTGGAAATTTTACGCCTAGCTATTTTACACAAGCTACTTTACGCCAAGGCAGCTCATTAAGTTTTATGCCCGGGGATAAGCTGTCAGGTCTCATTTAATGCAAGTGATAATGAATCTGACATAATGATTTGCTGACAGCGTATAAACACAGAATTCGAAGAGATTGGATTTTACACCAAACCCAATACTTGTCGTATGGTGTGCAGAGAAGGCTATTTTACGCTCATTAAAATCACTTCTTTTTACGCACGATAGTTATGTGAGCTTTTACGCTCAAGGCTATTGTGAGTGTAAAGTCTATTTGGGCTAAGTTTTACGCTCAAGGCTATTTTAGCCACTTTACGCTGAGAAGTTTTATTTGGGTTGTTTTTACGCCCAATCCTTCTTGATTACTTTGGAACGTGGTTTATCCACGTGCCTTTCGTGCCACATTTATTGAAGAACGTGTGTACGTGCTCCCTATTTTTGTTAAAATAATGGGACACGTGTCAACATACGTAGAGGGTGACTCCCATCGTGGGTGACAGTTACCAGCATAAAAACCCAATTTTGTTGCTTTTTATGCACGATGGGTCAAGTCTATAAATAGACTTATTAATCAGATCAAGAGAGCATGATCAGAGATACAGGAGAGAATACAGAGATCAGAGCCTAGAAACTTTGATTTTCGAGAGCATTCTTCTTCAACTTTTCTTCCAGAACAGAGTGAAGCAAAGCAGGAAAGCATTCGACCTCGCCATCAGTGCCTAAGTGCGTCGATACCATTCTGGTGACTTAGTTCTTCCGGTTGTTCATCTTCTAGCAGTGATCTTCATCATCATCGTATGGTCCAAGGAACAAAGTGATCGCCTTCAGATCAGACTTCCATAGCAATACTTTCCAGAACAATTTGTACTTTCTGTACTTTTTCTCGTTTTCTTTCAAAAGCCAAATTTTAGGCATTTTGTTAAGTGAAACAAAATGGCGACTCTGCTGGGGATGACCTTCTCTTCTGACGAGGAGGCAATTGCTCAATACGATGATGTGTCGATCGGATCGACAAAGAAGACTCTGGTTGTACACTTCGACCAGACTGCCTATGAAGAAATGCTCCGAACTGGGGGTGGTACTCGCTGCTCCAATGTTCAGAAATCGAGGAAGGCACGAAAAGTTTGGATTCCCAAATCTAAGACATCCTCGGATCTTCCTGCTGTCTCTGAAGGCAAAGAAATCCTTCCTACTCCTGTTGTAGGGGCTCCCGTTTGTAACTAGGCAGTCCTTACTTCAGAGTTGCACCCTGTGCGTAAAAATAAATCTCCTGTCTGTGACAGTGAAGATTCCTAAGTTTTACGCCCAGCGTGTAAAAACCAGGTTTTACGCCCAGTGTGTAAAAACAAAGATTTACGCTCTGTCCTTAAGAATAAGTCTCCCGTCTGTGACGTAGTAGACCCCAATATTTTACGTTCTGAGTGTAAAAATAAGTCTCCCATCTGTGACGCGGCAGACACACAAAATTTACGCTCCACGCGTAAAAGAAAATCTCCCGTCTATGACGGGGCAGATACTCATGTTTTACGCTCTGTGCGTAAAGGTAAATCTCCTGTCTGTGGCAGTGTAGATAAAATTCACAAGGATGCTTCTGCATCTAAAGTGAATGTACCTGCACGCATGAAGCATAAAAACATAGTTAGTAAAACTTCTATTTTTAACCAAGAACCTTCTTATACTACAGTACGCAAAGTTCCAAACCTTCAAATTATGTGCAATGCTGATGGAGTCCTTTGTGCTCAAAAATCTCAAAATTTACGCACGCAACTCCAAGCATGTAAAAATGCACAGGTTGGTTCTGCGAATGCAGCTAGTGGTCTTCTTTATACACAAGGGACTAAACGTTTCTCTACCCCAAATGTAATTAAGAAGACTACTTCTTCTGCTTCTTCTGATTTACGCGAGTTGTTAGTACAAAAGCGTAAAGATAGACGATCTCCTGTGACACTCACCATTGCGAGTGTCATCAGATTGTAATCAAGTGTTGTTATTCGGCTTCTAAACGGTCAGTTTTTGATCGGTTAAGTTTCAATACGCCTCAACAACAAGTTGATGACCAAGAACATGAGTTGTCATATGCGTCAGTCAATATGGCATCTCATACCAACAGAGGACGACGTCCAAGATGCAACATGTCCCAAACTCCAGGTCAATAACAATTTAACAGACTTCTTGATTCCTTTGAAGGAGTGTATCAGAATACTCGATCAAGAAGGCAAAGACAGTTGCAGACTTCTGATTCAGAAGCTGGGGGTACTCAATCTCTTGAGTCCGAAACGGATATACCAATCCTTCTGTATCTTCAAGAGAGGTTGAATCCTACGCTATTGGGGATGAACCGGAGACGTCATCTGCTAATACAGAACAACGTCTCACTGCCGTTGAGCAATCATTAAAGGACATGCTTACTATGATATAAAGCATGCACCAGATAATAATGACTCAACAAACTGCTCAGCCAGCAGTCGCAACACCGGTGTAAATAGCAGCACAAACTCAAGATAGTCAAGGGGTTGATATACCTTTGAATATTCAAGAGCCTGCTGTTAATCAAAATTTTGCATTCCCAGATCCCATCATTCCAGAAGATGTGCCACCTCCGGTGGGAGTTACGGTACATCCGACAACAATTCAATCAAATATGCTTCCTCAAACCAGTGAAGCTATTCAAGCAGTGCAAGAATTAAAAGCACAGTTTGAAGTTCTGAAGCATAAGGATCAACTCCAGAGGTTAGAGATTAAGCAACCTTACCCTCCTCATTGGAATAATGTACCCTTTCTACCGAAATTCAAGCCACAATAAATGGTATTGTTTGATGGAAAGGCTTCTCCTAGTCAGTATATCAATTACTTTGATATTATGACTGTGCATCTACAAAAAAATGATGTTCTTCTCACTCGAGTGTTCATGACGGGTTTAGCTTACGACTGGTATCGTAGTTTATCCGACAATTGCATTTCGTCTTTTGACGAATTCAAAGCAATATTTCTTTCCCGCTTCTATGAAGGAGGCATGGACATGAACATGTCTTCCTTAATAGAAATCAAACAAAAGAAAAAGGAAGATAATCGGACGTTCATTGAACGTTTCTGACAGGCAACTCTGAAGATGCCTCCAGGCATGCCAGATTCAGCACTGATTGATACGTGCAAGATGAATCTGCGACCATCTATTGCTGTCTTTACGGGTTCCCAATTCACAGATTGGGCCTCGTTTATCATAGCAGCAGTTTCAGCCGAGACTAATTGTAGATTGGCTAGGGAGCACGGGATGATCTTCGCTTCAGAAGACAAAGGAAAGAAAGGCTCTTCTGGTAATAATTCCGGCAATCGTAATGGGAAAGGAAAGGATACTCTTATGGTTAATCTTTCCAAAAACAAAACGACGCCGAATAATCAAGAGTCTTCTAAACCAAAAGAAGAATACTCTTTTGACGAAAGTGATATCCCAGGGATATTTCAATGTCTGGTAAAGAGTGGCAAACTCCAAATTCCAGAACCGAAAAGGTCTAATGAGGTGAATCTCACTGACAATTCCAAGTATTGTATCTATCATAGATACATAAATCATCTCACTAAGGCTTGTTATGTTCTAAAGAAGAAAATCTAAGAGCTGATCAATGCCAATGCCATTGCTTTAACTAACGATGAGCATACGGTCACAACTAATATGGTTTCTCTTCAATTTGGAGGTTTTCCTTCTCAACAAGTCCCAGATGGGATTGTCCCAATTCCGAAGGCGACGATGAAGATTGTGAATACCCCGTCTGCCAGAGAGGAAAATGAAGGATTGTTGTCTCTCATATTAAAGAATGGTGAAATTATGTGGATACATCCTGACTTGGTACCTGAAATAGAAGATGAAGGAAAAACTTCAAAATCTAAGAAAGGTAAGAAAGTGAAAACCTGTAACATGATTTCTCATGTTATTCCAGATCCAGATGATTTGGATAATCTATGGGATGGCATTCCTTTGGAAGATAGACTGAGAGGTTTGAACATATGTCCTCAAAGTCTGGCTCCTTCTACCAAGCTCAAGTTGACTCATCAGCAGTGGCTAGTTATGAACAGTGTTCCCTTATACAGGGCACAACAAGTTTTTACAGCTTATGAGAAAGCTCCTACAGGGATCTTTCCTCGTATCCCGAGTATTCCTTCTTTTTCTATGGCTACAGAGATTCCTATTTCTCCTTCTTCGGAAGTCTCTATGCTTTCTTTTCCCCTGTAGTTACAGAGATCTCTTCTTCTTCCTCTGTTAAACCATCTGTTAAAAGTTTGCTGCCCATTCACTTATACAGTCAGCAATCAGTCCTTCTCATAAAAAAGATGGGCTATGACTTTCAAAAGGCAGAAGGTTTGAACTATGATAAAGGAATGCGACTTCCTTTACAGATTCAAAGTCAAAAATCCACTGTTGGATTGGGTTCTGAGGTTCCTCACAAAAATCCTCACAAGAAGAAGGTTAAGGAAGGAAAACTAAATCCTGCAATATGGTACTTTCTTCTTCTAAATCTGAAAAAAAAACCTTTGCTGGTACAAGATCTGGGAAAGAGTACCATAAAGATTATGAGGGATCGTCCAAAGAAATAGAGGATGTTGAAACACCACCAACTCAACCGTCTTTTGTTCCTATTAAACCATTTGTGGTTGAGAAGGGGAAATAGAAATCAGTACGCTTCGACGTCCTGTTGAAATCTGCTTCCAATCAAGGGGTAATGATGAAACCCTACAAATTTGATATTCTAGCCCAGTTAGCTAATACTCCGGCTAGACTCTCTATCTTCGAGTTGCTTCGCCTTTCTAAAGAAAGTTGTAAAACTTTGAGTGAAGCTTTGTTGCAAGCTGACTCGTGCTTAGCCCAACTCAAGACTCTCGATAATATACCAGTATCATGCCCACAATGCCATAGTGTGATGGAGGTTATTCCTAACATTACCTTCACACAAGAGGACATGTTGTTAAAACATAACAAATACGACAGGCCTTTATGCTATACTGGGTATATCGAATCCACTGAAGTTGACAGAATTTACATTGATCCTGGGTCTTCCATTAGCATAATCCTTCAGAGTATGCTAAGACCGTTGAGGATTCCTACTAGTGACTTGACTTACACTAGTACTACAATAGTTGGTTTCAACTCTGGAAAGAGTAAACCACTGGGGAAGATTCGTATGAAGATTCAGATTGGTGATCTTCGAACTATGGCGACATTCTATGTTATTAACTCAGACGTATCCTACAACATCCTTCTTGGAAGACCGTGGATATATGAGCATAATATTGTGCCTTCAACTCTCCACCAATGCTTCAAGTACGTGGATTTCCAAGGGGTTGTGAAGACTGAGTTTGCTGATATCAATCCTTTCAAGGGTGTCGAAGCCTATTTTTCTGATTCAATGCTCTACAAATAAGAGCATGTAAAGGAGATATCAGACATAGCTGAAGATCGATCATCTACCGAAGATCAGTCTATTAATGAAGATCCTCCAGAAGAGCAACCTTTGAAGATCAAAGTCAAAGGGCGAATCCAACCCCAACCTGTCAACGACCAACCTCTGAAGATCAAGGTCAAAGGGAAAACTCGAACTTCATCTGTGGAATCAGTGAATGTTCCTGCCAAGAGTCAAGACCAACCCTTTATGATCAAAGTCAAGGGACGTACTTCTCGTACGAATGATCCAAAACCACCATTAATCATCACTACAACAAAAAACCCTTTTAATGACGGCTAAAAAGCGTCATTAATGACAAACCATGACGCTTTTTTTTTTACAGCAACCGTTATGAAAACGGGTATTATAAATGTTTTTTAAAAGCGTCATAAAATAACCGTCATGAATAGTTTCTATAAAAATGTTATGAATAGTTAATATATAGTGCACAATTCAGAACAATCATATTATATAAATGACACTGATGCATTGCAGGTGCTCATGAAAAAATAGGAGCCACAGTACCCATTAAGGAAAAGAAGGAACAATCATATTATAATGATGCAAACAGTAGGAAATAACTAGACCATTAGGATATTTAGACACAGTTCATCTATTGAAATAATTCACATTATGTCAGTCATTGCTCACTGTCCATCAGATCATTATAATTTTCACTAATTTCTATATAGCTTACACTTCTTCGAGAGAATGATGAACATGTTAACGTTTAAATTTTACTTGTAAAAGCACTTCTTCGAGAGAATGGTAGCTAAAGTTAGAACGTTCTCACATATGATGTATCACTAACTCAGCATAGGTGAAGTGACTAACAGATTTAATTTTCACTAATCCCCTCCCTCTATTTCTTGTCATCTAATCAAGTGATCTGCGACACAAACATAGCCATGTTTCTCTCGTGTCTATTCGAAAAAGGAAAGTGATCAGGTGAAGATGGACATGCTCTACTGCATATATATATGCTGCCACCGGTAGTATCCTAATTTTATTCAATGTCCTACTTCAGAATTTTCTCATTTGCCATCTATTTCTGTTCTTTGAAAAACTAAACAACTACTCAAGTTGTGTAAAGCAAAATCCAGTTAGCTCATAAATGCAGTCTGATTATTGGTACTCTATCTTAGATTAAGAACATTCCCTTTTTTTTGTAAAATATTTGTAATGGGTTTCTATTGCATAATCCGGTAACCTTGTGCATAATTCGAATATTCAGTCCTTGCCCTGGACCTAGCACATAATGAAATAGCCAATGTGATGAACTGGAACACGACAACTGTGCAATTGGGCTAGTATAGTCTATAAACCCATATAACAAAATTGATGAATTTTCACTGTACAAAAAGTTCTAACCTAGCAAGTACGCTAACTAAACTATTTTAGATGTCACAGATATTACAAGTTGAATGACAAATAGGAACTAAACAAGTACTACTAAAAAAGTAACAGAGAAGCTAAACAAGTTGATACTTTACAAACAATATAAGCAACTCATTTGTATAAGGCAACAAGCATAGCAAGTTAAAGTGAGCAAATAGAAAACAGAAAGCAAACAATTCGATAGTGCACAATATCCATTGATGTCGAGAACAAGAGAGCCATCTCCTAAATGAATATAGGGCACACCTTTCCCTCCTGAAGCACCAATGGCAACTCTTTCACCAGGCCTAAACAAATTATTGTCCATGATAGCTTTATGGATCTCCTCCTCAAAGACGACATAAAAGCATTCCCGGCATATATGAAGCCAAGCGCACCCATCCTCAGTAAAGTAATTACGTGCTTTACCAGAAAAAATGAAAATGAAAGGTTTTCATAATTACACGAAAGTGAAGGGTTTTCATAATTACACGAAAATGAAGCCAAGCGCACCCATCCTCCACAATGAGTACGACCAGATGGTGGTCCATAGGGACATCAAGTCCTCCAACGTGCTCCTCGACTCCAACTTCAATGCCAGGCTGGACGACTTCGGCCTCGCCCGGGCTGTCGACACCGACAAGACCTCCTACGCTTTTAATTTCTTCAAAATTAGGGTTAGGGTTTTGGAGTTGGGAGAAAGGAAGGAGAAGAAGAGGAGAGGAGGGTGGAAGGAAGAGGAACTGACCCATGAGGGCTTCGGATCCGAGTCCGATGCCGGAACCGATGAAGCGGCGGAGGTTGCGGACCCACGACATCGACGATGCCGGAGAAAGGAGAGGGAGAGCGCGGAAAAGAGGACGAGCAGAACCCTAACGCTCCTCCTTCGCGTTCTTGTCGATCGCGTGCACGACGGCCTCGAGCTTGTCCTGGAGGGCAACGAGGAGCGTGATGCCCTCCTCGAAGATTTTGGATCTAGGGTTAGGGTTTTGGAGTTGGAGGAGAGGAGGGAGAAGAAATGAGGAGAAGGAGAAGACCAGAATGTTTTGGGAGAGAGACGGGCTATAGCAAAGATTTTGCCAACAATTAAACTTAAAAAATATTACAAGTTTGCCACCGCTCTAAATTATCAATAACGCTTTGTTTTATAAACGTTATAAAAAGCCCAGAATTAGCCTAAACCGTCATAGAAAAAAGGTATTTCGAACTTTGATGACGTTTCTTTATCAGCCGTCATGAAATCCACTTATCAAGCGTCATTAAAAGGGTTTTTTTATTGTAGTACATCAACCTTGGCAAGTTTACGCAGAAGGCGGATGACAGTCCGTTAATGATTAATCCGAAGTGTAGCAATCAAATTATAAATGATGTAAATATTGATCATTCTGTACTTTCCAATATCAATGAAGATTTCTTTTTTGAGTATATGGCTGTCAAATTTGTTGAAAGAATAACTTTATCTTCTGATGATCAAAGTCATCAATATAAAGATGACATAGATACAGAGGAAACTTTATACATTGACCATAAGAAAAATTCTTTTCCTCCTCATGTCGATGTTGGACCTTATGTTTAAAGGTTCTTAGCATCTTCTCCCTATCTTCTTCCTGTAGTCGCTTCATCACAAGCTTGTGTAACTTATAGACGTCATGAAGAATCTTATTTCGTGATTCTGTCTGATAAGAAGAACAAGCGCCAAATTGTGTTGGCCTGGCTAGAAATATTCCTGTTGTTCAGACGGATGATCTTAGAGATAAAGATAAAGGAAGAATCCGAATTGACAAATATAGTCAACAATCTCTCAAGATTATCCAGAATATGGGATTGAAGACTATGCAAGGTCTCAATCAAGGCGAAGGTAGACGATTACCATTATGTGGTGATCCGTTTTACCAGAAAACTCATCATGGGTTGGGATATGATCCGACCCACATGTTTAATGATGATATACAAGAAGAATTCTTTTCTAGTTCTTCACAATCCTCAGATTCTGAAGAAATCCATTTCATTGAATCTGAATATGCTTGAGGAGACTATTTTGATGAACCTGAATGTATATTCTCAGTCAACATGGTTCAAACTGATGGCGAATTTGAGCCATTTGAAAATGACCCTTGGGCCCAACAGATGGACACACAGTGGGAACTTCGTTTTGAACAACGACAACCACCTACAGAGGATGAGATTCTTCAAATTGATATTGGAGATGGAACTACATCCAAGCCAATATTCATCAATAAGAACCTTTCCAAAAATGAAAAGGAAGAGTTGATAAAATTGATTAAAGAATATATTGTTATCTTTGCATCGGGTTATGAGGATATGCCGGGTTTGGATCCTAAAGTTGCTACTCATAAACTCAATATTCTTCCTAATGCCAAGCCTGTAAAACAACAGCAACGGCATTTTCGACCAGACATGATGGATGCAATTGAAGCAGAAGTCAAAAAGTTTATTACATGTGGCTTTGTTCGTGAAGAACAACATCCAGACTGGGTTGCCAATATTGTTCCTGTTATGAAGAAGAACGGAAAAGTACGAGTTTGTATAGATTTTTGAGATCTTAATGCAGCTTGTCCAAAGGACGAATTTCCACTTCCAATTACTGATGTCATGATAGATAATACATACAGTTTTGAACGCATGTCTTTCATGGACAGATTCTCAGGATACAATCAGATCAAGATGCATCCCGAAGATGAGAAGCATACTGCTTTTCGAATACCCCTTGGGGTTTATTGTTATACGGTTATGTCGTTTGGTCTTAAAAATGTCGGTGCCACGTATCAAAGGGCTATGAGCAATATCTTTCAAGAACATCTACGAAAAATAGTTGAATGTTACGTAGATGACATCGCTGTCTAAAGTCGATCAAAAGATGATCATATTCAAGACTTAAGGACGGTATTTGAATTGATGCGTCAACATCAATTGAAAATGAACCCTACCAAGTCCTTCTTAGGAGTTTCCAGTGGCAAGTTTTTGGGATTTGTCATCACTTCTCAGGGTATCCATATTGATCCTGATAAAATCAAGGCAATTCTTGAAATGCGTCCTCCACACAATTTAAAAGAACTCCGTGACTTCCAAGGTTGCATTGCTTATATCAGGAGATTTATATCTAATCTCTCTGGGAGATGCCAACCTTTCTCCCGTCTATTAAAGTAGGGTGTATCATTTGTTTAGGATGAAGCGTGTCAGAAAGCTTTCAATGACATCAAGCAATACCTAACAAGTCCTCCTGTTCTAGTACCACCAGTAGTGGGAAGACCATTTTTGCTATATGTTCGAGCATTAGATCATTCACTTGGTGCTCTTCTTGCACAGAAAAGTGATATGGGTCATGAACAAGCAATTTATTATCTTAGCCGAATGATGGTCGGAGCTGAACACAGGTATACTCCTGTAGAAAAGGAATGTCTGGCTTTGGTTTTTGCTGTTCAAAAGATACGACATTATGTGTCAGGACAAACTATTCATGTCATCTCCAGAATAAATCATATTCGGGTACTGATGAGAAAACCAAGCATTCTTAACTCTAGGTTAGCTACCTGGGCGATGTTGCTCACTCCTTATGACATGGTCTATGTACCTCAAAAATCAGTAAAGGGTCAAGCATTAGCCGATTTCTTAGCAGCTCATCCTATACCTGAAACATCGAAGCTATATGAGGATATTCCAGATGAAGTCGTGGATTGCAATATGACTTTGAGGGATGATATTTGGCAATTATACTTTGATGGAGCATCACGGGTTGGACCTAAAGGCAATATCATCTCTGGAGTAGGAATTGTCTTGGTTTCTCCTGACAAAATGGTTATATACCGTGCTTATTCTCTCAATGAGCCATGCTCCAATAATGTGACAGAATATAATGCTCTACTCATTGGTCTCCAAGTAGCAAAGCAATTGAACATCGAGTTTCTCGAAGCTTATGGAGATTCTCAACTAATTGTTAATCAAGTTAGAGGGACATATGAAGTCAGAAATCCTGACCTTATCCCTTATCATCAAGTGGTAATCAAATTAGTTCTTTCATTCAAAGGATTCTTTATCGAATTCGTATCACGTTCTCAGAATATGGAAGTTGATGCTCTTGCTAGCTTAGCTGCAGACTTAGCTGTTCCAATTCAAAGACAAAATACAATTATTTTGTTGGACCGAGACTTATTCTGTGTCAAGAATAATCTATATATTGAACAGAGTTATATTACAGAGTCAAGTTCCCAGCAGACGGATTGGAAAAGTCCATTCATTGATTATGCGGTTCATGGGATTTTATCTGAAGATCCAAAAGAAGCTGCGTCAATCAAGAGACGATCATTTCGATTTTATTATGATTCGTCTTTACATATGCTATACCGTCGTTCATATGATGGACTTTTGCTGCGCTGTCTCTCAGAAAGTGAGGCTAAACAAACACTTCGCGAAGCTCATGATGGTGTTTGTGGTGCCCATCAACCAGGTCCAAAATTACAGTACCGTATTCGAAGAATGGGGTATTATTGGCCATCTATGATAGCAGATGCTGTGGATTATGCCAGAAGGTATAAAGTATGTCAAATTCATGCTGATTTTATTCATCAACCGTCTGAGTTCTTACATCCTACAGCAGCTTCTTGGCCCTTTGAAGCTTGGGGCATGGACATTATTGGTCCGATTAATTCTCCTTCTGTCAAGGGATATCGGTTTATACTGGCTATAACCGATTACTTTTCTAAATGGGCGGAAGCAGTTCCCCTTGTTGAAGTAAAGACATCCAACGTGGTTAGTTTCATCAAACACCATGTTATTTATCGATTCGGGATTCCCCGACGGATAATTCATGACAATAGACCACAATTTGCCAGTCAGGCATTTTATCGGTTTTGTGATAAGAATCGAATTCAAAATCTGGCATCTACGGCTTATAATCCAGCTGCTAATGGTTTTGCCGAAGCTTTCAACAAGACGATCATCAAACTTCTCAAAAAGTTCGTCTATTCTAATAAACGTGATTAGAATGAGAAACTTGGAGAATGTTTATGGGCTTATCGAATGACAGTCCGAACTCCTACCGGTTTTACACCATTTTCATTGGTCTATGGATGCGAGGCTGTCCTTCCATTGGAAATTCAGATTCCATCTCTTCGAATAGCCATTGCTAATGAGCTAACCACAGAGAACAATGATCGCTTACGACTCCAAGAACTTGAAAGATTGGACGAAAAGCGTCTTCAAGCACAACAGCATATTGAGCTATATCAAGCCCGTATATCTCGAACTTTCAATCGTAAAGTTAAAGAGAGGGTATTCAAAGTCGGTGAATTAGTACTAGCTGTTCGAAGACCGATGGTGATGACTCATAAGAGTAAAAGGAAATTCCAAGCGAAATGGGAAGGCCCTTATGTCATCGAAATAGTTTTCTCCAATGGTGCCTATAGGTTGTCTAAATCTAATAGAGATTTACTCATGATGCCTATCAATGGCAAATTTTTGAAGAAATATTATGTTAGAATTTCTTCCTTATTCCCCAGCTACCAATGTTTGGTTGAGCTTGGAGAGAAGTTTTAATCTTTTATCTTGCCAGTAGATATAAAAAGTTGGATCTATTATTTATCATGTCCATTTAACCTCTGAATAAATATTAAGTCTGCTTGTTCTTCCTATCTATCATGTCCATTTGGCCTCTGAATAGATATCAATCTATTTTTTTCTGAGTTGTTACGATCTGTCATGTCCATATTACCTTTGATAGTATTGTATACTCTAAAGAGAAAACGAGATTTTATTATCTATCATGTCCATATTACCTCTGGATAGATACAATTTATTGAGTTTCAAAGACTTATCATGTCCATATTACCTCTGATAAGTGTTTTCTATCTTATACCTATTATTTAAAATCAAAATAAATGATAGGATCACAAAACAAATATTTTATTCATTTCTTGAATAAGATAAAAGGTTACAAAAGCTCCCTATTTGCCTAAGGCGGAGCAAATATATCTTTTAGCAATTTTTGGAGCTCTGCTAAACGCTTCTCACGAGAGCCCATTACATTTACAGTAGCTATCTTTCTTCGAGCTTCTGGAGTGCACATAGGAGAAAACTTAGCAAAAGTAGCTATCAGATTATCTCTGGCATCATCAAGATGCTTGATAGTGGATTCAGCTCCAAAAACTTGTTCCTCCAGAATCGAGCTCTGTGTCAAATATTGGTCACGAGCTGCTATTAATTGCTCCTTCTCAGCTTTCAGACGAGCTAATTCAGCCTCCACTTCACGAATTTTATTATTTTGTTCCTGAATTTTTGTATTTGAAGTGTCATAGGCTTCTCTATAACGCTCCAATTGAGGCTTTGCGTCAGTCAAGAAAGCTTTCATTTTGGCGACTTTGCTGCTATGTTCTCTGAGAGAGTCGTTGAAAGTAGTCTCTCAAGCAGTGTATTCCGCTGATAAAGCGTCATACTCAGCTTGAATGAGACTTTCAGTAGTTTCACTTGTCAACCTCAGATATTCTTTAATAGGTTGCTTAAGTTCTTCTACCACTTTTTCTAATGCAGTTGCTCTCTCAACATCATTAAACATGGCGACGTTCCTGATAGTGGAAACAATCGCGCCTTTCAAGCTTTCATAACTCAGGCCCCTATTCAAGACCATGTCAATCAAAGCTGCCAGTGTCTTGTAAAAGCTTCAGTATGAATCTCAAATAAGAGATTCATTTCTGCATTGGAGCTCGGAGTTGCAGCAATCTCTACCAAATCTCTTTTCCGAATACTAGGGGCAGATGTGGTTGCTCCGGTAGCAGAATGAGATAAAGATGATGTTGTCGTCGCTACCATAGTCAATTGATCCCTAGGAGCTTCAAGGATCATATCTTCAGTACTAGCAGAGGTGGTTGCTTCGGTAGCAGACTGAGATATAGACGATGTCGTCATCGTTACCATAGCTAACTGATCCCTAGGAGCTCCAGGGATCACATCTTCAACACTTGTCACTCCAGCCGTTTTTGGAGTTCTGGTGAAGGTAATTGTGGTGGGTGGAGTGATAGTTGGAACAGCTGATTCAGGTTTAGGCATTGTCTCCTCATAAACTTCTGTTGGATTAGTAATAATAGCAGAAGATGCTATCATGACATTTCCAGTTTCAGTGGATGACTTGACTACGCCTTCATTACCTTCTTGGACTTCTGGTTGTTCAGACTCTTGAAACACTTCAATCTCTTCATTGAGATCAGTTCCTTCTTCATCAGCTGTTTCTTGATCTGCAGTTGATTTTTCTGCAGTTTGTTCTTCTTCTCTGTTGTCAATATGAGAAGATAATCCTGGTTGAACCTCTGTTTCAAGCTCTTGTCGTAGTTCTCCTTCTGGTTGAATTTTCTCTACTCCATCTGAAGAAGAACTCTTTTCCTCAGACTCAAGGTTCTCCTCATAAATATTTTTCTGAGGAGAAGGAGGAGCCATAGGTTTTGGTGCAATAATAACATCTGCAAAATGAACAAAAAAAATTAAAATACAAAATCATAATGTATAATCTTGTATAGATTTTTTATATATACCTGGAGTAGGACGTGCCAAATATGTGTCATAATCCCCATCCCAATCTTCATCATCAAAATCGAGAGCTGGTTCATCCAGTGGGATAGATTGTGAAGCGATGCCTTCAACTATTTGTGCCTTTTGTGGCAAGGTTAAATAAAGTGAAGTACTAAGGCGTCCTGGCGATAAAATCCCTACAGCTTCAGTTAATGTGGCTGCCAGGGAGGCTGAGGATCCTTCTTCAAAATGAGTTGAAGAGGATGCAACATGTGGCAGCTCTTCGACAGAAATGTCATCCTCTGGAGTGGCAGCTCTTGGTTTGGAAGGTATTTTGACAGTGACCTTTTTCTTCTTTTCGAAAGTCTTCACTAGAAGAGTAGTAGCTGTACTCTGCTTTCGCTTGCAGGATTTCTCAATAATAATAGGTTCTGCAGCCTCTTCTCCAATTCCTGTAGCAATAACTTCCAGATATGGATCTGGAACAGCAGTATCGTCAGGGATATCTGTTGGTACCCTGACTGGTTCTTCAACATTGCCTTCCTTAGGCCATCTCAGGCTACCTCTCATATTATAGCCACGGGCAAAGGAGCAGATAGAAGAGTAAAAGTGAGCGTACGAGTGAAGAATACGTAGCTCTGTAGTGCTGGTGGTGGTTGAGACTCTGAATTTGGCTCCCGTACGGGTAGTACCGAAATATCTCCAACCCCTGGCACCATCAAGCAGTTTTTCGTAGTGACGGAAACTGGTACAGGGATTACCAACATGAAGTTGGTCATACCCAAATTGACGAGCGAACCTACTGGGTAGATATGGTTCGAACGTGCAATTATCTTCATTTCTGTACATCAAGTGAGAGGGCCTGATGCACTGTAGCCATTGAAAGACTGCTGGTGGCAATATAGCTCTTCCTTCAATTTCATCTTCAAACTGGACGCCGAAATAGTCGGCTGGAACTTGTGGCCGAGTGCATAAGAAGTTCCAACCAAAAGAATAGTTCAAAACGGCCCGGGTATCTGCTACCGTCGTGGCAGTCCATGTAGCCTTGCTGAATTTTTGGAGGAAGACCTCCGCATCATCGCCTGGGCCTGGTGGCAACAGATTACAGTTGTGGTGCAATAACCAGCCCATCAAATAAGTATAAGGCATTTCTACCCTGGGGAATGCATTCCGATGTGGAGCATTGTTGATTAACTCCTCACCGAAAGTCCTCAAACCTGTATTTACTCGGCGCACCATCGCCTATAGCAGGTTAATTCTGACTTTAAAAACCAAGCGTACTGCGGGCCATAGTACGCTACGGTGGATTCTATCAACCGTACCAGTTCCCGGTACGACCCATCTTCTCAACCATAAAGAAAGGAAGCCTGATAGCAAGGCTTTCCTAAAGATCTTTTGGCTGCCGTATCTAAGGAAGCTCAAGGCTTCAGTTCCAGCAGGGAACTCTCCAGTCTTGGTGGACAGATATTTATTTGGGAATTTATAGACAGTCATCAGGTCCCGAATTTTGTTAGCAGGAATGGTTGAATCTGTATTGATAGCTGGAGCTTTATTTTTCTGGAATCTTTTTTTATCATCCTTAGATATTTATCCTTATGGAAGAAGAGATACGTGGTCCACTTATTAATGTATGCTAGATGAGATGTAGTTTCCTGCATTGTAGTACAAATCATGTAGTGGCACATTAATTCTTCATATACCTCAATCAACTGAGGGTTTGTCTCTCTGATTTCAGCAAGTTCCCGGTTGGAGGGAACGTATTCTTCATACGGAGCTTCTTTCATGGGCAGTTTTGAAATGAATTGCATCTCATGGAGTGCAAGACCCATTTCGCATTTCGGGGTTGCAAAAGTTCCAGTCGAACTTATGTATGTCTCCATCAGGGCCATGAACAAGTTACCGTTCGAGGGTATACCCTGACTAGTGGAAGCTACCGCTTCATACAGGCCGATATCTTTTAGCTCTGTCTCGAAGTTCTTCATCATCCAAATGCTAATCTGGATCCAGTTCTGGTTGAAAGGAGTCAACCATCCCGGTAGCCTGGGGTTTGTTTGGGGATATAATACCCCATTCCTAATGAACCTGTTGACAAACATCTGGGTCTGTACTGGTTGCATTAAACCCGAACCTTCACTTGGGGTAAATCCTGGCATGAGGCCAGAGAAAGAAGTGACACCACCATTGGGAACGCTAGCGAAATACCCCATATCATTGGTATGATCCCTCTTGAATACGATTCTACCCGGCCTTCCGTGACTGCTGGGAGTCAGATTCCACAGCATTTGTCGAGGGTGGGTGGCATGGAAGAATGCTGACAAAGGGTAATCTCTGTCCATATCAGGGAGATACATGGCTTTATCTCCAGATTTGAACACCCAAGACTCCTTCTTGGGGTGTGTCTGTGACTTACAGTCAATTGTATCCCCAAATGAAAAGACTGGTTTTACAAATTGTTGTTCATTTAGTGAAGTCAACAATTTTTCGTTTATCATGGATAGCAGCATCCTATCCCCTTGAGCAGCTATCAGCTGTGCCCTCTCTATGGGGTAATCTGGGTTCGATGGAGGAAATGTTACGTAAGACAGATTTTCCAGATAATTTGAGCCCACCATGCCAACTGATGAGCCAAAAACTTCTGCGAGAGGGTGAATTTGCAAGTCCACTGCCAAAAGAAAAAAGAAAAATCAAGTTAGTGAAAATCTAATTTGGTATCTTTTACACAGATAAATTGGTCTTAAAAATATAAAAAAGTCTTTGTTTTTCACAAAGTCTTTTCATTTTATGAAATTTTACACTAGCACATTATATGTGGGCGTATTTCAAATTTTATGTTGGCACATTAGATGTGGGCGTATTTCAAGTTTTACGCTGGCACATTAGATATGGGCGTATTTTAAGTTTTACGCTGGCACATTAGATGTGGGCGTATTTCAAATTTTACACTGGCACATTAGATGTGGGCAAATTTTAAATTTTATGCTGGCACGCATAACGTGGGCGTATTTCTTAATTTTATGCTGACACATATAACGTGGGCGTATTTTGATTATCTTAATTTCTATGCTGACACGTATAACGTGGGCGTGAAATCAAAGATTTGGGTCTTCTTCTTCTCCGACAAGTTTTACAGCCAAAGGAGCAATGCTTTACCCTTCATTAGAGGAGCCACAGTGGGGTTGCCTGGCTGAGATGCTGTTGATGATCTGACAGGAGTTTGCGCGCGGTCGACCGACGAGGAATCGACGGCGGGCTTCTTTCCTTTGCTGCTGCCGGCGGCGGATTTCTTTGGGACCATCGAGTTGAATGCAAAAGAGTGAATGAGAAAAGGGATTCGAGAAAGCTTGGGAGAACAAAGAAATAAAGTAAAGTTTTCTCTCTCCCCGAAGAACCCTATTTATAGGGAATTTTTGAAACGGTTCGAATTCCAGATTTTACGCTGACTGTTGATATTCCAACTTTTACGCGGATGACCGTTGAATATCCCGAATTTTACGCTAACTGGTCAAATTCTGAATTTTATGCTTCTGTTCAAAGTGTTTCAAATTTTGAAAATATTTGAAAACTTTGAAGGGGGTCTTGTAGGAGCGTAAAAAAGTGCTCTATGGACTGAGTCAAAGAGATTGGAAATTTTACGCCTAGCTATTTTACGCAAGCTAATTTACGCCAAGGCAGCTCATTAAGTTTTATGCCCGGGGATAGGCTGTCAGGTCTCATTTAATGCAAGTGATAATGAATCTGACATAATGATTTGCTGACAGCGTATAAACACAGAATTCGAAGAGATTGGATTTTACACCAAACCCAATACTTGTCGTATGGTGTGCAGAGAAGGCTATTTTTCGCTCATTAAAATCACTTCTTTTTACGCACGATAGTTATGTGAGCTTTTACGCTCAAGGCTATTGTGAGTGTAAAGTCTATTTGGGCTAAGTATTACGCTCAAGGCTATTTTAGCCACTTTATGCTGAGAAGTTTTATTTGGGTTGTTTTTACGCCCAATCCTTCTTGATTACTTTGGAACGTGGTTTATCCACGTGGCTTTCGTGCCACATTTATTGAAGAAGGTGTGTACGTGCTTCCTATTTTTGTTAAAATAATGGGACACGTGTCAACATACGTAGAGGGTGACTCCCATCGTGGGTGACAGTTACCAGCGTAAAAACCTAATTTTGTTGCTTTTTACGCACGATGGGTCAAGTCTATAAATAGACTTATTAATCAGATCAAGAGAGCATGATCAGAGATACAGGAGAGAATACAGAGATCAGAGCCTAGAAACTTTGATTTTTGAGAGCATTCTTCTTCAACTTTTCTTCCAGAACAGAGTGAAGCAAAGCAGGAAAGCATTCGACCTCGCCATCAGTGCCCAAGTGCGTCAATACCTTTCTGGTGACTTAGTTCTTCTGGTTGTTCATCTTCTAGCAGTGATCTTCATCATCATCGTATGGTCCAAGGAACAAAGTGATCGCCTTCAGATCAGACTTCCATAGCAATACTTTCCAGAACAATTTGTATTTTCTGTACTTTTTCTCGTTTTCTTTCAAAAGCCAAATTTTAGGCATTTTGTTAAGTGAAACAGTGAGCATGTGACCACGACATATGAACTCAGAGAATAACCTAGGGTTTAACTTGGCAACTAACTTGGTAGATGTATTGGATGGAAAGAATTCTGAGATCGTGCCATACTAGCCACCCCAGGTCTAGTCCTGACATGCCAGGTTGGCCGCCATGGATATGGTTTCATTCGCCTATAGTGGATGACTATATCTGACTTCTATGAGCTATGTGTTATACATTTTAGCGCGGGGCCCTCCGGGGGACCGGTGCATAATCAATGTATTATATATTTAATTATATGATGATTTGGCTAGCCCTGCTGGGTTGACACGATCTGTGAATCTCTTTAATCGGTATCCCGGGGGTAGCTCCGCCAAATATAGTAAGCCGTAGGAATGAATGGCCGCTTGAAAAATGACTTGACTGTGCCTTGTACCTTCCGTTAGTAGCCGAGGGACATGGGCAGTTATGGTGCGTGGTCCAACCCATGTCCATGTTTGGTTGTTGGGTTGGTCTATCGTGCTATGACAGGCTGTGGACCAAGGTTATGATCAGAAGCCTTTTATTTTTTATTATTATTATGCTTGGGTTTTATTTCACTCTTCTGTGTTCCCTTGGGGTACTTGCTATTTGGGGCTGACCCGCTGGTTTTGTTTGGCCAGATCTCGTAGCAGCGCCTGAGGATCCAAACTTATTCCCTGACGTCAATGGTGCATACTAGGAGCATGGCTGGCGGGGGACTCGAGTGGGTTTTTTCTTGACCACTCTAGTATCATTACTTATGCTTTGGCGTTTAGCCACCGATACCTGTTTAGCCGGTCAAACTGTATATTTTGTCTTTTGTATAATTATAATTAAATCAGACTGCAGCTGAGTACGATTATGTGCCTATGACTCTCTGGACTAGCTACCTTATAAAGCTAGATCCCCATGATCATTTTGATGAAACGTCGGAGACGCCTTACTGCTTTATCTTATATGTTCATTAATTGTTGCTTCTTACTTTGAATGATTGAGACATAGATGCTTTGTGATACCATAGGAGACTTGATTGTAGCATGCACCCCCTAGTCTCATGATAGCCATGATCGCCGTATGACAATTATATATCTCATATGGAGTAGCTTGCCTAGTCTGCCTCAGTATTCCTGTACTGGGGCATGACAAGGTTTTATTGGTGGCCCATGCATGTCTGATTTTCAGACTTGTGGGGTGTTACTATTATAGGAGTCTCAAACAAAACTTGTTTTCTTTGAATCTCTTACCTCGATTTCTCTTTCTTCACCTTGATTGATAACCTAAATTGCATCCTCGAATCTTCTTCGTCCTGTCATTTGATATCATGTATCTTTTCCTATAGGGATGCTTCTTTCTCAGTCGCGTGCAAGGCCATCATGGAGGAACGTCCAGTAGAGCATGGCTCGACGGGGCAGCCTCATGAAGGAATGTCTCCTCTTGGTCAGATTCGGGTGGAAGTTATGTCAGAGCCAGTAAAACTGCAGGTTCTAGAAACTCCTGCACCCCCAGCGGTGCTGGCAGCGACGACAGTACCTGATGCTGCGGCACTTCTAGAGGTCATCTGAGGATTTCTGGCTACTCAACAGCGTCAGGTGGTAGCCCATCAGCAACAGCAGACCCAACAACAAGAACAGAATGTTCTACTGAACCAGGGGTTACAATTAGCCCTTAAAAGGAGTGTCAGAAATGATTCAGGAGCGTCGAGAAGGTTTTACCGACTTAACCTGAGATACTTTGACGGCACGAAGGATGCCATCATGGCAGATGCTTGGCTTCAGGATATTGAGCCCATATTGACAGCATCAAAGGTTCCAGCAGAAGAGAAGGTTGACCAAGTCAGATTATTGCTTCAGGATCTCGTCCGCGACTTGTAGGCATCGGAAGAAATTGGAATTGTAGTGCCCCGTCCATACATCGTGCCCCATTCTCCGTCGATGGGGTGCGCGAGAAAGGAGCACTTTCGTCATCGATTTGGTTGGAACCTATAGGCCGGGATCGATCGAATCGGTCGAACGGGAACGATTGAATTAAGATCCATTCCTCGTTATGGAATGGCTCTTCGGAAGCAAGTCCCATATTCAGCGGATTGCGTCTCAAGGATTGACCCTGCGGCTGAGTCAGGAGAGACCTCCCGTTGCTATGTTTTTCACGCCGCTTGCGTTGGTTTTGGCCTTAGTTTTTTGAATGGGTTTTCGTGAATGTTTTCGATGGTTTTTATGGCTTACATTTCGAACTCGCATTTCCTATTGAACTTCTTGAATAATACAATGTTCTAATCGGTTGCTTGTGCGATTTCAGGTAATTGGGTAGGCGACGTCTAGCGCGACCAACAAGTTCTCTTGCCTCAAGCAAACTGAAGGTGAGTGGCTGGACCCTTCTTTTCCTTGACCTTCTTAAATCCCAAATCAATCAATAGAATGCTAGTTGGTTATGGAAGTGCACGAAAGCTTAGATTTCAATGAACCGTTGCACGATTCATCGCGTACGCATGCTATAGAACTATTATGCCAAGAAAATATCGCATGCCTAATACTTTATGCCTGATATAAAATCGAGATAAACAAAGTTTGAATTATTGAATAACTGTCGCCATAACACGGCAAAACAATGATGAAAATAGCTATGTTACTCACGAACTAAAGATTTTACTTGAACAACTAATCTAACCTTGCATGGTCATTGGACAACTCGTGCATAAGGAATGGCTTCCTCGAGCGATACCCCGAGACACGGGATCATTTCAGCCTAGGAGGAAGCAAAAGATAGCTGAGCTCGATGAAAGCAAAACATGGTTAGTCGGAGAACTTGCAGCAGGGCTCACTACCCGTGGTGAAAGGGTCGTCGTCTAACCTAGCTGTAGTCCAAAATAGCTTGTGGTGCCAGTGACCTTCACATATACAAATTGTACACGTAAATTGATAACGATTGACAGGGAAGAACATGGTAAGTCTCATAATGCACGGTACACTCTGCCTGGGTAAGTTCTAAAGTAAAAATTATGGTTGTCATATGCCTGTCTAAAATTTATTAGGATGGTTTGAAAGATCATAAACTAAGTCATATAAACTTTTCAACCAAATGAGAGCACGGAACTTAACTTGTCACGCACCAGTACAATGTGTAATGTACTGATCCTCGCTCTCTACGCAGGTACCTCGAACCAAGAAGGGCGTGCCACTTAAGATCAAGGCGCCGTGAATACTTTTGAAGCCTCGTTCGTGAGTTGAAGGCTTGTTTCTGGAAATCCTTTTAAAGACCCTGCACTCAGTCCAAAAGAAAGAAAAGATGACGACTCAACTTCCCTTAATAGCAGGTGGAAAGTATAATATTTTGCTTGTAAAAAGAGATATAATGTATGGAACGACTATCTCATCAGCGTTCGTTTTATAAGTTGAGCCATGTTGTATGCCCGCGCAGCACTGATTGTAAAGGAGTCATGTAAATAAAGTTTTATTATCAATAAAAAGTTTACTTCTATTTCAAATGTGTCATTCAAATTTTTCTGTGTACTCTAACTCGATGTTGTGTTTCGGATAACCTTATGACTATGTCTTGTGCGATCGCAACTTAGGTTCGCACGACATTACGCCCGGGGGACGACTATCGATTTTACGAAATTGGGGCATGACATAATGGTATCAAAGCACGACTTTACATCCTTTGGCCTCATGTCTAGAGTTTCAAACCTTTGACCTCGCATCGATGAGATAAGTTGTTCTATTCAATGAGTCCGTAATAATTTAAGACTGATGTGTTTGCCTTCGTATTGTAGAAGTGCCAGAATCCACGGCCGAACAAGAACAGAGCGCTTTTAGTGGCTAGAGCAGTTCTAGGGCCCGAGATTCTAACAATGCTATCGAAAGGATGATGTGCATGATGGAGGCACAACAAAAACAGTTCGAGAACCGACATCAACAGACGGAGGCACGACATGCCCAATTTGAAACTCGCTTCGACGCACAAACTAAGATGCAACAAAAATAGTTAGATACTCTACAGCAGATCGTCCAGACAATTATGGCCAACAAAAATTCTGCGACTGTGCCTACTATCACCGTGCCGAAGGTCCAACCCATCAAAGTCATCCCAGAGGAGCCCGAGCGTCAACCTGTGGTACCGAGAAGATACAACTTTGAAGTGTCAGAATTCAAGAAAGCGTGCCGCACTTCCTTCAGCGGTACCGAAGGCCCTTCTATAGCAATCGACTGGTTGGAAGAGCCGGAAGATCACTTTGAGCTCCTCGGCATTGAAGAATCCATGCAAGTCGCCTGCGCACAACTTCAACTACGTTTGAACGCGTACGACTGGTGGGGTGTGCACAAACGAGCGATTCGACGCGACAATAACTCAGCGTCGATCTCTTGGGCCACGGTCCGTAAAGCCTTTGAAGTCGAGTAACTTTCCTCCGTCGTTTGTCAAGAGAAGGAAAATGAATTAATGCATTTGAGGCAAAGGAACCGGACAGTAGAACAGTATACCACAGATTTCAACAAATTATCCAAATTTGCTGGTGTATTTCTTCCTACAGAGGAGTGTCGTATGCGACGGTTCCAGGTGGGTCTGCGACGCTCTATCAATGCTCATATAGCGGTTTCGGAGTACAAGACCATGGGCGATGCTCTAAATCATGCTCTCCGCCTTGAGAGCCAGTACCCTCCTGTTGCTGCAGACTTTGTGCATCATTCCAATCACAAACGTCCTAGCCATACGGAAGGCAACAATCATGCTGTAAAGCGTCCAAACAATGGGGGTAACCAGGGACAGAACACTATGTCTCGTTGCATAAAATGTAATTATATCGGACACAATGCCAGCAATTGTCACTTTTGTGGGAAAAAGGGGCACTATGCTAAAGATTGTCTTTTCCAACTACGAAGACAGGACGCTCCGCCACAACCAAATCATCAAAATCGAGGCCCAGCTCCTCGAGCTCCTCAACATGTATAACAGAATGGCCAGGATCGTCGTCCTAAAGCTCAAGGGAACGTCTATGCCATGACTCGAGATGAGGCATTTGCCTCAGATACAGTCATGACAGGTATACTGCTTTTTAATAATAAACCTACTCGTGTATTGTTTGATTCAGGCGCTTCACATAGTTTTATATCGGCGGACTTCGTCGTCGAGCACAAATTTCCCATAATATCTTTAGACCTTAACCTTAGCGTCAGTACACCTTCGGACACGCCACTACTCAAAAATTTAGCCTGCGGGAGAGGAATCATATGTATTGGGGGTCAAAAGATCGATCTTGATGCGATAGTTCTAGATATGAAGGACTTCGACATCATACTGGGTATGGATTGGCTCGGTCCTTGCAACGCTATTATTGACTATGCAGGAAAGAAGGTCACCTTCCGCATCCTTGGAGTGCCCGAATTCTATTATTCGTATGGTGAAGCATCACTGACCTGCATGGTGATCTCGGCAATTTCTGCTCGGAAGCTGCTTCATTTCGGATGCGAAGGCTACTTGGCATCCGTTCGTGACATGAGACGGGATGGTGCAAACGTGGGTCAGACCGACTTTGTGGCAGAATTCCCAGACGTGTTTCCGGACGAGCTACCCAACATGCCACCCGATCGAAAAATTGAGTTCACTATCGATACATTCCCTGACATTCGACCGATCTCGAAAGCTCCATACAGAATGACCACTGCAGAATTGAAAGAACTGAAGAAAAAACTACAGGAATTACTTAACAAAGGGTTTATTCGTCCAAGTGTCTCGTCGTGGGGTATGCTTGTGCTATTTGTAAAAAAGAAGGATGGATCGATGCGGCTCTGCATCGATTATCGTGAATTAAATAAGGCCACCGTCCGGAACAAATACCTCCTGCCCCGCATCGACGACTTGTTTGACCAACTCCAAGGTGCAACGGTGTTTTCGAAGATTGATCTACGATCAGGTCATCACCAACTCAAAGTCAAGCCAAATGATATGCCGAAGTCTGCCTTCGCACTCGCTACGACTACTACGAGTTCTTGGTAATGCCATTCAGTCTGACAAATTCCCCTATCATTTTCATGGATCTGATGAATCGGGTGTTCCGTCCGTTCGTTGACAAATTCGTAATAGTCTTCATCGACGACATCCTCGTCTACTCGAAAGATCGAGCACAAAATGCAGAACACCTACTGACGGTACTCCAAACCCTTCGAGAGAATCAGTTGTATGCGAAGAGGAGCACGTGCGAATTCTGGCTGAACAACGTCTCATTTCTCGGGCACATCATCTCCGCCGCGGGCATCTCAGTCGATCTGAAGAAAGTCGAGGCAGTTGCTGATTGGAAATGACCCGCATCAGTTAGCAAAATTCGAAGCTTCCTAGGCTTGGCGGGATACTACCGACGCTTCGTGAAGGACTTCGCAAAGATCGCATCGCCGTTGACTCGCCTCACCCAAAAAGGAGTCACATTAAGTGGTCAGATGACTGTGAAGCTTTCTTCTAGGAGCTCAAACAACGGCTCATTTTGGCCCCGATACTTGCTCTTCCTGAAGGGACTTAGAGATTTCAAATCTTCAGCGATGCTTCTGGCCAGGGCTTGGGGTGTGTGCTCATGCAGCAGGATAAGGTGATATCTTTTGCTTCCTGGAAGTTGAAGCCGCACGAGAAGAACTACCGCACGCACGACTTAGAACTAGTGGCGATTGTGTTCGCGTTGAAGCTGTGGCGTCACTATCTTTATGGCATGGCGTGTAGGATTTATACGAACCACAAAAGCCTCAAGTATCTCTTCACTCAGAAGGAACTGAATTTGCGACAGAGACGATGGCTTGAACTGGTCAAAGACTATGACTTATCAATCGACTATACGCCGGGCAAAGGAAATGTTATAGCGGATGCACTGAGCCAGAAGTACTTAGCTTCGTTATGCATCAACAGTCGACTGCTGCGTGACTTGGAAGGAATGGGCATTGAACTTCGAGTTCGTTTTAGAGACGTGAAACTGGCACAACTGCGGCTAGAACCGAGCCAATTAAAGAGAATCAAGTCTGCTCAAAAGGGCGACCCATACCTGGAGAAGATGCAGAAGCTGATATCGACAGGAAAAGCGTCCGAATTTACAGAGGACGAGTCGGGAGTGTTGCGAGTGAAGGGGCGGCTATGCGTTCCGGATGACGCAGAACTTAGAAAGGAGATAATGTCGGAGGCACATTATGCAAAATATTCCTTGTATCCTGGAAGCACCAAGATGTATAAGGACCTCCACGTTAAGAAGAGGGATGTAGCACTCTTTGTGTCGAAGTGTATGGCCTGTCAGCAAGTTAAAGCCGAGCACCAGTGACCAGGCGGGGAGATACAGAACCTTGCCATTCTAGAGTGGAAGTGGGATCATGTCACTATGGACTTTGTTTTTGGCTTGCCGAGGATGTCGCGGGGAAACGACGCCGTCTGGGTCATCATCGATCGACTAACCAAGTCCGCGTACTTCATAGCCATTAAAGTTACTTGGAGCGTCGATCGCCTGGCTCAGATATACCTTGATGAGATAGTTCGGCTGCACGAGGTCCCAGTATCTATCGTCTCGAATCGGGATGGACGGTTTGTGTCACGCTTCTGGGGTAGTCTTCATTCAGCATTGGGGACCAAGTTGAAGTTTATCTCTGTCACGACCCGCACCCGTTTTTTTTGTTTTTTTAGACGGATACGAGACGTGTCCAAGCCAGCCTACGCCGTAGTGTCGGCGGTAGAATCCTATCACGGCCATGAAGATCAAAATCACAAATAATGCTCATTCACAAAATTAATTTAACTTACAATGATCACAAGTTTTACATTTGCAGAAAAATATAAACTTGTACAAATAATTGAATGACTACAACTCAACTATCTAGCTGGTCTCTAGGCTTTTGTCTGCAAGTACCCTCGTATCTCCCATGCTAAGTAAATCTACGGCTAACCTAAAAAATATTAGTTTCCAACCAGGAATGGAACGAGTACAATTTACTGAATGCAGTTTCAATATATGAAAATGACTATATAACAGGGGTTAGCCTTTAGACACATGATTCATAAAAATAAAATGAAAAAGGTAGAATAAAACTGAATACCAAGAACAGAAAATGAAATATAATAAAATACTCACCGACTGAAGTACCTTTGATATGTGGTCGGTCTCGGGACAATTATGCGACACGGACTACACGGTCTAAAGTTACACGGTCTACAGTTATACGGTCTATACGAAATACTACAATAAAGAAATATTGTCTACAAAAATAATAATAATCACGGTCTACATGATCTACACAGTATAAATGCAATAATAATTATGGTCTATACGGTCTACACAGTATAAATGCAATAATAATCACGGTCTACACGGTCTAAAGTCAGATCATACATCGTTGGTACTTCACCCTCCCGACACAACAAGGAACAAAATCAACATAAAACTGAAATCACATATATATCGACTAATCACTGATGTATAGTAAAGATCAATACTGAAAACAAACAATAAACTGTACTCGCCTGTGGTCTTTTGCTGGTAAAACCGGTAATCCAAACCACTCAGTGTACCACAATAGTCAAAACTCATACAATAGTCTCCAGATGCTGAAATAGACATTACCAATATTCTCAGAATAGCCAAATTAGCTAAAATTGCCTATCCTTAAGTCCAATTCTGGACACATGGGCAAAACAATAATTTCGGGTCAAAACGGTATCCGTCGTTGGACCCACTTTTTACCGAAAAGCGTGTCAGAGTCAATGGTCTCTAAAGTCATCAAACTACATGTCTACGAATTCGTTTCAAAGATACAAACCTAACTGTATGTCCAAATTTAGATTCCGGTGGGCTGTGCACGAAATCGCCCGTTGAGTCGGACCGTGGGGCCCGTAAAACAGTGATCCGATCAACTGTCTGTGAATCGGACAAAACTTGGCATACTGGACCAGAAAAATGATACGGTCCTGTTGGCGCAAGTTTCGTCTCGATCTGACGAACGTGCACAAAGTAATTGGAGAATTTGCACAGAGGTCGATACGATAAATTTTGACGGATATGCATCAAATTCGTCGCGCACACGCGACCAATTTGAATTCCGTTAAAGCCCACATGTCCAAGAAGCCGTTACGCACCTTTTGATGCTTTCGGTTCGTGACCATGTCGCCCGGATTGGCGGGACGCACGTCGTATCGAGAGATTTTTTAATATTTTTAATATTTTTAAACAGGGTTTTCCAAATCTTTGGAGACTGTTTATTCGGCACACATTGCATGAATACAGAAATGGAAATAAGGGTTTCCATCTCCTATATATTGTCTATAAGTGTCTTTAAATAGAATCTCGAAATCGTGCATGGGTTGGGAGAAAACTGACCGTGAACTAGAGTCGTCGGACTGGTTTTACTGTCCTGTTTCGACAGTTTTTCGATGAACTTGGGTTCGATTTTTCGAGCAATAGAGGTTATCTAAATTCAACCTAAATGATAGGAATTACAGTGGTATAGGTTGTCGTATTACCTGCGAAGACGGTTCGACCATTGGTCGACCGAGCGCGACGAAAAGTTACGGTGAAGTCGACCCCGCGATACCATGCTGCTGCCTTTGCTTCTCTTGCAGGTGTGCGCGGCTGTTGCACATGGTTCGCCGGCCGACGGTGGCTCTCGGAGGTGGCGCGTCTAGGGTGGCCGCCGCGGTCCAGGTGGTTAGGGTTTAAGGTTGATGAGAACTTCTTCGATCCCCTGTCCGATCTATATATATTCATATATATATATATATATATATACGGTTAAGAAAATCTCAGTTTGGGGTGACTGGATTTCCCTCTCGGTCTGTGGGGGAGTTATACACGCAGGTTTTGGGGCTTAGATGTCTCACGAGATATTGGTCCCCACCAATATATCGTGGGTTAGTGATATGGCTGTGGTTTTTGTTTTGTTTGTTTCATTTCATTTCTTTTTTATTAATTAATCTATAAATATATATATATATATATATATATATATATATATATATATATATATATATATATATATATATATATATATATATATATATATATATATATATATATATATATATATATATATATGTATGTATATATATATATATTCATATGAATACTAGTATAATAATATCCCTAAAAATCTAAATAAAAACCCAATATTATATATTCCTAAGGCCTATTCTTATAAATATGAATATATATATATTTTTAAATATGAATATATATATATATATATATATATATATATATATATATATATATATATATATATATATAACATTTATTTGATAACCAAATAAATATAACCAATAATAATAATAATAATAATAATATCATATTTATAATAACCTCAATAAAATAATAATAAATATAACAAAATTCAATAAAACAATAATGGTGTATATATATTATGTGCAGTCTAATAATCCTAAAATGCACAAGGACCAATTTTATACAAAAGTCACTGATTATCAATTAATAATGATAATTATAATATTTAATTACGAATACTCGAAATATTCATTAAATCATTAAAAACGAAATACAACACCCTCATACCAAATTCCATCAACACGAATGTCATTGGACGTGTCGCATGGCTATATGGGCTTGGGCTCTGTTCGGGTCCAATCTGGACTAAAATGGTATAACCGGTTTCTCTAAAATTCAATAATATAATTAATAAATAAATAAATCTTCGGCAAGGGTTAAGTCGCAACTTGGCCTGATTTTTCTAGTTAGGACATCACTATGGCTCGGTCTTCCCTACCAGGGCTATACACTAGTCAAAGCACACCATTGCACTATCCGTACCATGATTTCTAGCCGTCTTGTACTTCAAAACTCCACCATGTTTAAAGTCATCTACCGTAATAATTTATTAACAATTATTTATAAAATTTCTCAAAATTACTATTTAATTCAAATAAATAAATAAAATATATTATCAAAATTCGGGAAGAGGGGTTACAAATCTACCTACCTTAAAAATAATTTCGTCCTCGAAATTTAAGGGAAGAGTCCATCAGCTATGATAGAAGACGGTTTTCATTAACTATTATCTATTCTCATGGTCATTTCGTACTACGACTCCTTGAGAGTTTCTACCCACCTTTGGTCACACTACTCCCTCAAAGCTATGTCACTAAAAATTTTATAATCTTCCAGCTAATTGCTAAAATTGCTACCAATAGATTTCTACTGTATAAGGCACCTGTAATCCTCTCCTATCATTCAAGCAATCCAAAATTAACAAGCAACATGTTTACACAAGTAGCTAAGAAATATTATGAAATTCTAATAAGTGTGACCATTCATCACTCTGAAATAGGAAGGACATGAAGATAAGGAAGAATAAATGAGAGCATTTATGAAGTTTCAAGAGCGGTAGGGAGTATCCAATGCTGCAGATGGATGAAAGTTTATGAACCATTGACTTATTTGCTAGATTGCCCTTCTCTAGTCCAGTCACTTGCTAAATCGAAAAGCCCTTCATTTCTTATAGGAGCTTGCCATCCGTGCTATACAGAAGTTCCATTCTCGAAATTTATCTAAACAAGGTTCCATAATAGAACAGAATTTGAGAAGTCAAGATTGTGATCTTTCCCGTAGTTATTTAAACACACGAGCAAGGGTTATAATGTAATGCAAGATCGTATCGCAACTTCTAGGTAGATGAAATAAGGGTTACGAACGACTTCACATTCTAAGAAGGGGAGACAACATAAAGGGTATAGGGACCTATTCCAGAAAGTTCGTCCCAATGATAAAACTATTTCTACTAGGTTAGGGTAACCTGGAATAAGTTTCCACCCAAGTGGTTGAGCTAGTTGGGCAGTCGAATTGGTTAGCTAAGTTCCTAAAGCCCCAAAATGCGCCTTCCGTGACTTTTGTGTTTAAGTAGCACGAGAAGGCACAATTGAGTGGCATACTGGTGACATATGTGTAGTGGCTTCGAGTCGATCACAACCATATATTGGGTCGAAAGATTCGAGTCGAAGTTGAGTCTCTATTTGCAGTCGAAAAGTTTATCGGTACTATGGTAAGGGTTATAGCTAGTCCCTTTTTGACCTGAAAGTCGTACCATAAAAATAGAGTATAAGAGGACGTGTTTGAGTGGGACATGATATATCTAGATAAAGGTGGACTCGTCTATGTCCTGCACATGAAATTTGTTGGAAGGTAACAGCTGGTCTCGTGTTCCGAATATTAATGACACGGTCGGGAACACAAAATAATCTAAATGGAAAGTGGGAGTCCATGGGGCACTAAATATCATCATAATGGAAATTTTTCTAATCAATCGGTAATCTTTGTACATCCCAAATTTTTAGAAGGCTTACAGTCTACTCGCCTTAGCGGCTAGGACATGGTCATAGGGATAATGAGGTTAGAAGAATTCTAAAGTCCGGGTATTGTATCTCGACTATTGTCAATAAAGAATCAGGCACAGCGTAACTGGATACGGTAGACATAAGATCATTCCTCAATAAATAAAAAACGAGTGTGTACAATGACACATGGTCGATAAAATAGAATGATCTACTCGTGCACAGTATATAAGAGTTGTCGACGGGGTAACCAACTCTAAGGCATATCATATGAAAAGAATTCTAACAACTGAGTCATGAATTTCTACTTGTGTCAAGCCTGTCAGACTATTGTCACAAGGGTTCTAGTGGTATGGGCTGTAGTGATCATGTATTGCTGTTGACAACTAGTAGATCATAATATGACAGGGTATTTAAGCTATGGTATTGGCTAGGCTAGTAACTGTGGTGTTCCAAAACTAGTTAGGTCTTAATAACAAAATTTACAAAACTAGGGTAATATTCGCTGAAAACCAAGCTCGGGATGGGTGTCTACCATAGTCATGGTAAAGATTGTCCTTACCTTTGCCTATCCATCTCATGTCTAAAATGTGGGCTTGGTCGAAGAAAGGTTGAGTCAAGGCTTAAGGGTTGCTAATTAAAGCAAGCTTCAAGCAAAAATAATTTGAGACTCGCAGTATTTGGTTTCTTGAGAATAGATGGTCTCCTAGATTGGCATTTTGACTAAGGATAAACCCTAATCGTTCTCAAATTTTGATGGCTAGAGGGTCCCAATAGTAGTTTGAGGGTCGAGAGGGGAACGAGTAACTCAATCTCATGGCTGTCCGATGGTAGTTACACTTGTGCATACAACTATTATAGCCATGGGGATACTCTGTATCTCTCTACTAATCACGAGCTTTCATTCTTCCAAATCAGTGAAAGATAAAAACAATAAAGAGTTCAAGAAAGATGTCACTGAATACAATTTCGTGATTCAAAGGCGAATGTATAATTCAAGAGGAATTGTCAATGCAGTCGCGGATGAGATCCTAGAGACATCTACATCTCAATCCACGTAGGTTAATCAGAGAGAGAGAGCGAACCGAGCGCACTACGGCTGATCAGACCGTAATTCATCGATTTTGATTAGACAATATGTTAGTAGGCGTCCCCACTAAACCTGTGTCTTGAATCAAGCTCGAGAATAGAGTGAGCTTGCAAAATTATGCTGTAATAGCAATATTGGTCAAGATAGTCAAAATACAAGTATGCGAGATTTTGAAAGGAGACAGAAGTAGTTCGAGTTTTGTGAGAATCAAAACCTTACTTGGTGTTCTTGCTTATACAGTCTTCCTACTATCTTCTTATCCATGAGGCATTGGTCGTCTAATGGGTTATGGACCTCTGAATTCTTTATTCAGGGTAAACCTATTAGTGTCAGTCAATTACCTCGTCAATAAGTCACAAGGACTACGGAATGCTAGGTCGGAAGACATGCTATCCAACTTACAAAACTTCCACTAATATTGGCTTTGGATCTTATGGAACATACATGGTATTGTCCTATCCTCCATAGTGTCCTAAACTTGTAATCACGTCTGAAATCATTTTACCGAAGATTATGCCCCACCCGTATACTCTGGCTGGGGTAAACCCTTGGTTTCGTGATTCAGATGTGATATGCTATCCGAACTCTACCTTATATTGACACAAGGGTGACTACGGTCAAAAGAGGACCACTAGCCACAGTTTTAATAATATTCTATAATCTATATTTTCTTAAACTAATTTCAACTCTAGGGATCGTGCCTCGCCAGTGCGCTGCTGGCTGCAGTGAATCCATAGTCTCCATAATTCAAATAAATGGCGACATTGTGCTGCTGTCCTGCCATTATGAGTTAACTAACATTTTTTTAACTATATCTGTAAAAATTTCATGAGCTTCTAGAGATTCAAACAAGTTGACTATGAAATAGAGCGTAAACATCTGCCTATAAGTCTCAATCCTTAAAGTAAGGATTGTTCGGGGAGGAAATAACTGAAGACAAGGAATTACAAACATTCTAATATCTATTTCATGTGTATTCAAGTCTTTGAGGAAAAACTTGAATCGAAACTAACTCGAGGCCCGTATATGGATAACCTATAAAAAAATAATTCTTACGGCAAAATAGGAACTGAATAGGCAATTTGTATTAAGATATGAGGACGATATCTTAAGGGCAAAGAGAAAGAATTGAACAATTTATCAAGGTTAGACCATTAACTCTATGAAGTCCTGTCTCACCAAGTGAATAACCTATCCACTTTGGATCATATCGTCATATCAAGAGGTAATAGTGTGCCTATGGGGATCGGACAAACTATCAAAATTAATACTCCTTATCTAAATTGCGTAGCCTAGACAACCCATCGGTAAATTTGTATAAGGGACTCCTAATCCTAGTCATTCTCTTAAATCAAATTAATCCCTGATTCGTGAATGAGCTTTTCCTAGTTGTAGGCTCACAATAGTACGACTAACTTAAGTACTATCATGAGTTCGCATGATTTGCAAAAACAGACCTGCATGGGCCACCACAAAAACTTGTCACGATCCGCACCCATTTTTTTAAACGGATACGAGACGTGTCCAAGCCAGCCTACGCCGCAGTGTCGGCGGTAGAATACTGTCACGGCCATGAAGATAAAAATCACAAATAATGCTCATTCACAAAATTAATTAAACTTACAATGAACACAAGTTTTACATTTGCAGAAAAATATAAACTTGTACAAATAATTGAATGACTACAACTCAACTATCTAGCTGGTCTCTAGGCTATTGTCTACAAGTACCCCCGTATCTCCCATGCTTAGTAAATCCACGGCTAACTTAAAAAATATTGGTTTCCAGTCAGGAATAGAACGAGTACAATTCACTGAATGCAGTTTCAATATACGAAAATAACTATATAACATGGGTTAGCCTTTATACACATGATTCATAAAAATAAAATGAAAAAGGCAGAATAAAATTGAATACCAAGAACAGAAAATAAAATACAATAAAATACTCACCGACTGAAGTACCTTAGATATGTGATCGGTCTCGGGATAATTATGCGACACGGTCTACACAGTCTAAAGTTACACGGCGGTCTATACGAAATACTACAATAAAGAAACACTGTCTACAAAAATAATAATAATCACGGTCTACATGATCTACACAGTATAAATACAATAATAATCATGGTCTACACGGTCTACACAGTATAAATGCAATAATAATCATGGTCTACACGATCTAAAGTCAGATAACACATCGTTGGTACTTCACCCTCCCGACACAACAAGGAACAAAATCAAAATAAACTGAAATCACATATCTATCGACTAATCACTGATGTATAGTAAAGATCAATACTGAAAACAAATAATAAACTGTACTCGCCTGTGGTCCTTTGCTGGTAAAATCGATAATCCAAACCACTCAGTGTGCCACAATAGTCAAAACTCGTACAACAATCTCCAGATGCTGAAATAGACATTACAAATGTTCTTAGAATAATCAAATTAGCTAGGATTGCCTGTCCTTAAGTCCAATTCTGGACACAGGGGAAAAATGGTAATTTTGGATCAAAACGGTGTCCGCTGTTGGTAGAGCTGTCAAGACGGGCCGGCGGGGCGGTTCTGCCCGTAACCCACCATAACTCACCATTTGGTGGGGCGGGGCAGGCCGACCCACCATTTTGGCGGGCTGGAAAAATTCCAACCCAGCCCAACCCACCGGCGGGCTGCGGGCTAGGAGGGCCGGCCCGCCTAATTTTTTTAATTTTTTTAATTATTGTTTATTTTCTTAAAAGAGAAAATCATATATATAATATTTTCTACTCACTCTCATATGCATCAAATTACAAGTAAAATACAAGAAACATTATAATAGTAGATATTTCTTTAAAACACCTTCATTCATGTAAATAAATGACCAAATTTAATATTTTATACGTCATTACTTGCATTAAATGAAATTTTTTATCATTTATAATACATATCTCGTATATGTGCTAAATAAAAAAATTAAAAATTTTATATCAAAATAGATGGCGGGCCAACCCACTTGGCCCGCGGGCTAGCCCACCGCGGGGCGGGCTACTAGCGGGCCAGCCCACCTTGGCTCGCCTGTTTGGCGGGCTCCTAAATGCTTGGCCCAACCCACCTTTTTGGCGGGCGGGACGGACCGACCCAACGGGCTTAGCCCATTTTGACAGCTCTAGCCGTTGGACCTGCTTAGCACCGAAAAGAGTGCCAGAGTCAATGGTCTCTAAAGTCATCAGACTAAATGTCTACGAATTTTTTTTGAAGATACGAACCCAACGGTATGTCCAAATTTGGATTCCAGCGGGCTGTGCACGAAATCGCCCGTTGAGTCGGACCGTGGGGCCCATAAAACGGCGATCCGATCAACTGTCTCAGAATCGGACCAAACTTGGTATACAGGACCAGAAAAATGATACAGACCTGTTGGCGCAAGTTTCATCTCGATCTGACGAACGTGCACAAAGTAATTAGGGAATTTGCACAGAGGCCGATACGGTAAATTTTGACGGATATGCATCAAATTCGTCGCGCACACGCGACCAATTTGAATTCCGTCAAAGCCCACACGTCCACGAAGTCGATACGCACCTTTCGATGCTTTCGATTCGCGACCACGTCGCCCGGATTGGCGGAACGCACGTCGTATCGAGAGATTTTTCAATATTTTTAAACAGGTTTTTCCAAATCTTTAGGAACTGTTTATTCGGTACACATTGCATGAATACAGAAATGGAAAGAAGGGTTTCCATCTCCTATATATTGTCTATAAGTGTCTTCAAATAGAAGCTTGAAATCGTGCATGGGTTGGGAGAAAACTAACCGTTAACTAGAGTCGTCGGTCTGGTTTTACTGTCCTATTTCGACAGTTTTTCGATGAACTTGGGTTAGATTTTTCGAGCAGTAGAGGTTATCTAAAATCAACCTAAATGATGGGAATTACAGTGGTATAGGTTGTCGTATTACCTGCGAAGATGGTTCGACCATTGGTCGACCGAGCGCGACGGAATGTTACGGCGAAGTCAACCCCGCGATACCATGCTACTGCCTTTGCTTCTCTTGCAGGTGCACGCGGCTGTTGCGCGTGGTTCGCCGACCGGCGATGGATCTCTGCTGTGGCGCGTCTAGGTTGGCCGCCGTGGTCCAGGTGGTTAGGGTTAAGGTTGATGAGAACTTCTTTGATCCCCTATCCGATCTATATATATTCATATATATATGCGGTTAAGAAAATCTCGGTTTGGGGTGACTGGGATTTCCCTCTCGGCCTGTGGGGGAGTTATACGCGCGAGTTTTGGGGCTTAGATGTCTCACGAGATATTGGTCCCCACCAATATCTCGTGGGTTAGTGATATGGCTGTGGTTTTTGTTTGTTTGTTTCATTTCATTTCTTTTTTTATTAATTAATCTATACACACACATACACACACACACACACACCACACACACACACACACACACACACACACACACATATATATATATATATATATATATATATATATATATATATATATATATATATATATATATATATATATATATATATATATATATATATATATGAATACTAGTGTAATAATATCCCTAAAAATCTAAATAAAACCCAATATTATATATTCCTAGAGTAAGGCCTATTCTTATAAATATATATATATATATATATATATATATATATATATATATATATATATATTTTATATATATATATATATATATATATATATATATATATATATATATATATATATATATATATATATATAAAGAATATATATATATATATATATATATATATATATATATATATATAAATATATATATATATATAAATATATATATAATATATATATATATATATATATATATATATATATATATATATATATATATATATATATTAATAACATTTATTTGATAACCAAATAAATATAAAAAATAATAATAATATCATATATATAATAACCTCAATAAAATAATAATAATATTACAAAATTCAATAAAATAATAATGTTGTATATATACCATTATGCGCAGTCTAATAATCCCAAAATGCACAAGGACCCATTTTATACAAAAGTCACTGAATATCAATTAATAATGATAATTATAATATTTAATTACGAATACTAGAAAATATTCATTAAATCATTAAAAACGAAATACAACACCCTCATACCAAATTCCATCAACACGAATGTCATTGGACGTGCCGCATGGCTACATGGGCTTGGACTCAGTTCGGGTCCAATCTGGATTAAAATGGTATAATCGGTTTCCCTAAAATTCAATAATATAATTAATAAATAAATCTTCGGCAAGGGTTAAGTCGTAACTTGGCCTGGTTTTCCTAGTTAGGACATCACTATGGCTCGGCCTTCCCTACCAGAGCTAATACACTAGTCAAAGTACGCTATTGCACTATCCGTGCCACGATTCCTAGCCGTCTTGTACTTTAAAACTCCACCATATTTAAAGTCATCTACCGTAATAATTTATTAACAATTATTTATAAAATTTCTAAAAATTACTATTTAATTCAAATAAATAAATAAAATATATTATTAAAATCCAGGAAGAGGGGTTACAATCACAGCTTACCATTCTCAGACTTATGACCAAACAGAGCGGGTGAACCAGATTCTCGAAGCCATGTTACGACTATGTGCGATCGACTTGAAGTCAAGCTAGGATGTTCATCTACCGTTGGCCGAATTTGCATACAATAACAGCTATCAGTCCAGCATCCAAATGGCGCCGTATGAAGCCTTGTACGGTCGGAAGTACAGATCGCCCATTTGCTGGGATGAAGTCAGGAAATGGCAGATACTCGGTCATGAACTGTGGAGCAGACTGTGCAGAAGGTCAAAGAAAATAGGGTTATGCCATTCGGTCTGACAAACGCCTCTGCCGTCTTCATGGATCTGATGAATCGGGTGTTCCGTCCGTTCGTTGACAAATTTATAGTAGTCTTCATCGACGACATCTTCGTCTACTCGAAGGATTGAGCGCAACATGCAGAACACCTGCGGATGGTTCTCCAAACCCTTCGAAAGAATCAGTTGTATGTGAAGAGGAGCAAGTACGAATTCTGCCTGAACAACGTCTCATTTCTCGGGCACATCACTCCGTCGCGGGCATCACAGTCGATCCGAAGAAAGTCGAGGCAGTTGCTGATTGGAAACGACCTACATCAGTTAACGAAACTTGAAGCTTCCTAGGCTTGGCGGGATACTACTGACGCTTCATGAAGGACTTCGTGAAGATTGTATCGCCGTTGACTCGCCTCACCCAAAATGGAGTCGCATTTGAGTGGTCAGACGACTGTAAAGCTTCCTTCTAGGAGCTCAAATAATGGCTCGTTTTGGCCCCGATACTTGCTCTTCCTGAAGGGACTGAGGGATTTCAAATCTTCAGTGATGCTTTTGGCCAGGGCTTGGGGTGTGTGATCATGCAGCAGGATAAGGTGATGTCTTTTGCATCCCGGCAGTTGAAGCCGCACGAGAAGAACTATCTCATGTACGACCTAGAACTAACGACGATTGTATTTGGGTTAAAGCTGTGGCATCACTAAATATATGGCGTGGCGTACAGGATTTATACGGACCACAAAATTCTCAAGTATCTCTTCACTCAGAAGGAACTAAATTTATGGTAAAGAAGATGGCTTGAACTGATCAAAGACTACGACTTATCAATCGACTACACGCCGGGCATAGAAAATATTGTAGCGGATGCGCTGAGCCGGAAGTACATAGCTTCGTTATGTATCAACAGTGGACTGCTGTATGACTTGGAAGGAATGGGCATTGAACTCCGAGTTCGTTTTAGAGACGTAAAACTGGCACAACTGCGGCTGGAACCGAGCCTATTGGAGAGAATCAAGTCTACTCAGAAGGATGACCTATACCTGGAGAAGATGCGGAAGCTGATATCGATAGGAAAAGCGTTCGACTTTGCAGAGGATGAGTCGAAAGTGTTATGAGTGAAGGGTCGGCTATGCGTTCCGGATGACGTAGAACTTAGAAATGAGATAATGTCGAAGGTGCATTATGCAAAATATTCCTTACATCCTGGTAACACCAAGATGTATAAGGACCTCCAAGTTTTCTTTTGGTGGCACGGCATGAAGAGGGACGTGGCGCTCTTTGTGTCGAAGTTATGGCCTGTCAGCAAGTTAAAGCCGAGCACCAGCGACCGAGCAGGGAGTTGCAGAACCTTGCCATTTCAGAGTGGAAGTGGGATCATGTTACTATGGACTTTGTTGTTGGCTTGCCGAGGAAACCGTGGGAAAAACGACATCGACTGGGTCATCATTGATCGACTAACCAAGTCAGCGCACTTCATAGCCATTAAAGTTACTTGGAGCGTCGACCGCCTGGCTCATATATACCTTGATGAGATAGTTCGGCTGCACGGGGTCCCAGTATCTATCGTCTTGAATCGAGATGGATGGTTCGTGTCACACTTCTGGGGTAGTCTTTATTCAGCATTGGGGACCAAGTTGAAGTTTAGCTCAGCTTATCATCCTCAAACTGACGGCCAAACAGAGCGGGTGAACCAGATTCTTGACAACATGTTACGACTCTGTACAATCGACTTAAAGTTAAGCTGGGACATTCATCTACCATTGGCCGAATTTGCATACAATAACAGCTATCAGTCTAGTATCCAAATGGCACCGTATGAAGCCTTGTACGGTCGGAAGTGCAGATCGCCCATTTGCTGGGATGAAGTCGGGGAACGGTAGATACTCGGTCCAGAACTGGTGGAACAGACTGTGCAGAAGGTCAAGTTGATACGGAAGAGATTGAAGATAGCACAGAGTTGGCAAAGAGCTGTGCCGACACGCATCGATGCCCCTCGAGTTCTCGGAAGGCGACCATTTATTCCTGAAAGTGACGCCCATACGTGGAGTTACCAGATTCGGTACGAAAGGGAAGTTGAGCCCAAGATTTATTAGTTCGTTCGAAATATCAAAACGAGTCACCCCAGTAGCTTACCAAATCGCTTTGCCGTCTGCATTATCGAAGGTACACGATGTCTTTCATGTCTCATAGTTGCGAAAGTACGTGCACGATCCGAGCCATGTGGTAGCTTTGGGTCAGCTGGATCTGAAGGCAGACTTTTCGTATATCGAAGAGCCTGTGCAAGTCTTGGAGCGAAAAGATAAACTTCTCCGTAACCGTACAATTCTTCTCGTCCGTGTCCTCTGGAGAAACCATTCGGTCGAGGAGTCGACATGGGAGCATGAATCAAAAATGAAGGAGAAATTTTCTTTATTGTTCTCGTAGAGGTAGATTCTATTCTTAAGTTTTGAGGACAACTTTTTTCTTAGTTGGTTATGGTGTAGTGCCCCGTCCCTACATCGTGCCCCGTTCTTCGTCTACGGGGTGCGCGAGAAAGGAGCACTGTCGCCGTCAATTTGGTCGAAACCGATAGGTCGGGATCGATCGAATCGATTCGAACGGGAACAGATGAATTAAGATCCATTCCCCGTTATGGAATGACTCTTCGGAAGCAAGTCCCATATTCAGCGGGTTGTGCCTCAAGGATTGACTCTGCGGCTGATTCGGAAGAGACCTCTCGTTGCTCTGTTTTTTACGCCGCTTGCGTTAGTTTTGGCCTTGGTTTTTTGAATGCGTTTCTGTAAATATTTTGATGGTTTTTATGGTTTGCATTTCGAACTCGCATTTCCATTGAACTTCTTGAATAATACAGTGTCCTAATAGGTTGCTTGTGCGATTTTATGGTTTTGATCTCCCACACTTGCTCATTTTCGAAAATTACTTGTTCCATGTTGTAGAGAATTCAATTTCATTCAGTTTAGACCTTTATTTTGCCCAATTTCAAGTTCTATAGCCCAAGTTATGGACATTGGATGTTTCTAAAACTCTATGGCCAAAAGCTTGCTGGTAGGGATGACACCTCGCGCACCTCACACCTTGCGCACTTCGTGCACCTTGCACCTCACGCACCTTGTATCTTGCGCACCTTGTACCTTGCGCACCTCGCGCACCTCGGTACCTTGCGCACCTTGCACCTTGCGTACCATGCACCTCGCACACTTTTTGGTCTGCGTACCCTATACCTCGTGCACCTTGTAGCTTGTGCACCTCGTGCGCCTTGCACCTCGTACACCTTTTGGTCTGTGCATTCTATACCTCGCGTACCTTGTACATTGCGCACCTCGACACCTTGCACACCTCGCGTACCTCGCACCTCCCACACCTTGTACCTCGTGTACCTTTTGGTCCTTGCACTTTCAACCTTGTGCACCTTGCACTTTGCACCTTACATATTTCACCTTGCACCTTGTGCACCTTTTCACCTTTCACCTTTTGCCCGTGCGCCGTTTGTGCCGCTTCATGACTTGCGTGCACTTTGTACCCTAAGTACGTAGTGCCTTCTTGTTTTCTTTCCTCTTGTGTCATGGTCCTCATTCCTAATCTGACTACTTATGCGTGTGCTGGATAAACCTATATGTGTACTAAGGTACAATCAATGTGAGCAACGAGATGCTATCTAATATGTTAAGTGTTGCTACGTGATACCTGCCAGTACATCCAAGAGTCCAGCATGTACATAGTAAATGGTCGGTAGCAATAACGTTGACTGTGTTGTGTATTGCATTACACCAAGAAGGGGTACATACGTATGACTCCATGAGCCAGTACGGATCCCTTCTTGGGGTACTCGTACAATGTACGACATCTAGGGGAGTGAGCATGTGACCACAACATGTGAACTCCGAGAATAACCTAGGGTTTAACTAGGCAAATTACTTGGTAGATGTATTGGGTGGGAAGAATCCCGAGATCGTGCCATACTAGCCACCCCAGGTCCAGTCTTGACGTGTCGGGTTGGCCGCCACAGATATGGTTTTATTCGCCTATAGTGGATGACTATATCTGACATCTATGATCTATGTGTTACATGTTTTAGCGCGGGGCCCTCCGGGGGACCGGTGCATAATCAATGTGCTATATGTTTAATTATATAATGATTTGGCTAGCCCTGCTGGGTTGACACGATCTGTGGATCCCTTTAATCGGTATCGTGGGGGTAGCTCCGCCAAATATAGTAAGCCATAGGAATGAATGGCCGCTTGAAAAACACTTGACTGTGCCTTGTACCTTCCGTTAGTAGCCGAAGGACATGGGCTGTCATGGTGCATGGTCCAACACATGTCCTTGTTTGGTTGTTGGGTTGGTCTATCGTGCTATGACAGGCTGTGGACCGAGGTTATGAATGGAAGCCTTTTATTTTATTATTGTTATTATGCTTGGGTTTTATCTCACTCTTCTGTGTTCCCTTGTGGTACTTGCTATTCGGGGCTGACCCCGCTGGTTTTGTTTGGCCAGATCTCGTAGCAGCGCATGAGGATCCAAACTTCTTCCCTGACGTTAATAGTGCATACTAGGAGCATGGCTGTCGGGGGACTCTAGTGGGTTTCTTCTCCACCACTCTAGTATCATTACTTATGCTCTGGCGTTTAGCCACCGACACCTGTTTAGCCGGTCAAACTGTATATTTTGTCTTTTATATAATTTTAATTAAATCAGACTGCAGCTGAGTACGATTATGTGCCTGTGACTCTCTGGACTAGCTAACTTATAAAGCTAGATCCCCATGATCATTTTGATGAAACGTCGGGGACGCCTTACTGCTTTATCTCATATGTTCATTAATTGTTGCTTCTTGCTTTGAATGATTAAGACATAGATGCTTTGTGAGACCATAGGAGACTTTATTGTAGCATGCACCCCCTAGTCTCATGATAGCCACGCCGTATGACATTTATATATCTCATATGGAGTAGCTGGCCTAGTCCGTCTCAGTATTCCAGTACTGGACGTGACATGTAGTTTTATTAATATAAATGTTTTGCTGAATATAGTTTTCCCGCATTATCTATAAACAATAGCTTATTAGAAAATTGTTTTTACCAAATACTATTATACGTGATTTTAAAATATTAAAACAATATTTGCATGATTATCTTCAAAATCGGAATACCTATCAACTGTCATGTTTTATTATTGAAAAATTAACGATTTTCTTTTTAAAAGAAATAATAAGTTTACTATTTTTATTCACAAAAACCCATAATTTTCTTATATTATTAACTTAGAGCTCTCTAAATATTTGCTTATTTAAACTAAACATGATTTAGGGCCTAGACGTTAACGTTGTAGCTCCCCTTCCCGGATATTTTAAACATATCTTATTATTATTTATTTTATTTAAATGGTGATTTTTAGAAATTTTAGAAATGATTATTTAATTATTATTATTATTATTATTATTATTATTATTATTATTATTATTATTATTATTATTGTTGGTTATATTATAGTTGTCAAATAAATGTATAATATGTATATTTATATTTAAAGGCCCTGCTTTAGGAATAGAAAATATTGAGGATTATTTAGATTTTAGAGATTACTATATATAAGCATGTATATATAGGTATATATATATATAGATATAAATGTGCTCTTCCATATATGGATAATAAGGATATGGGTATTTATAATATTGATTTAAAGTATTTTAGGTTTTGTGAGTTTAAGGATATATATATATATATATATATATATATATATATATATATATATATATATATATATATATGTGTGTGTAAATAAATATATATAAAAAAAAATATATATATATATATATATATATAATATATATATGAGGTATATATATGAGGTATATATATTTTGTATAATAGATATATATGTGTATGTATACAAATATAGGTATGTACATGTATATAAATACAAGTATATATGTGTAAATAAATATGTATGTATATGTGTAGATATATATAAATGAATAATAAATATGTATATATATAGACATACTTGTGCGTATATAGATATTATGTTGTCATATGTGTGTTAATATATATAGGTATATATAGATAAATATATATATATATAATATATGTATATGTATATGTATATATAATACTCGTATGCATGTATGTGTATATATATAAAAATATACGTATATATGTATACATGTATGTACAACTAGTGAATAGTAGTAATAATAAAAACAAAAGAAATGGAAATCCCAAGCCAATTGGCCATCCCACCCTTCAGCACAGGCCACAAGGCCCGAGCCCATCCCAGCGACCCCAGTTCCCCCACAAGGCCCAGCCACCCGCACAACTTTACTGCAGCCGAACCCGAGCCCTCAGTATTAATAAACGCACACATTCGAAACCGAAAATCGAGTAGAGGGAGAACCCTAACATCAGAGCCGCGCCACCACCCCTGGGCACACCTCACGCACGCGCACGCCGCCAGGGCCACCGCACGTGCCATCCCCACCGTGGGCGGCCGTCGACCGGCGACGGAGTCGCCGGAGAGCTTCGCGCGTTGCCATGCGCAACGGAAGGCAGCAGCAGCAGCAGAGTAGTCAGCGAGGGGATTTTGCGGATAGTTTTCTCCGTGCACGATCGATGAATCGTCGAACCGCTTTCCCTGGTATGAACGCAACATACACAGCTTCGATTGTCTTCAGTTATTTTTAATTCATACGAACTAGATGGTTCGATAACGCGACGCGAAGTCGAGCAAAAACCTGTTTTTACGAACAGCAAACAGGGCAGCCGCGACCCCGTATTGGAAGACCAAAATTGGTCGAACCATTGAGCAATCAAGGAAATTAATTAAAGGAAACCCTAGACAACCTATAGGGCTTCGAATCGCTTCTCGTAGAATCGAATTTTGTTGTTTGTGCGTCGAGAATCAGACGTCCAAACGGGTAAAAACCTGTTTTTAAAATACTTAAAACTTTAGAAAATAATCCGATACCACGTCCGTCCCGCCATTCCGGGCGACTTGGTCGTGAATCGGCGTAACGACTTCTTGGTCGTGTGGGCTTTGGTGGAATTCAAATTGGTTGCGTGTGCGCGACGAATTTGATGCGTATCCGTCAAAATTTACCGTATCGACCTCTGTGCAAATTTTCCAATTAATTTATGCACACTCGACAGATCGAGACGAAACTTGTGCCAGCAGGACCGTATCATTTTTCTGGTCCTGTATGCCAAGTTTGGTCCGATTCTGAGACAGTTGATAAAATCATCGTTTTGTGGGCCCCACGGTCCGACTCAACGGGCAATTTTGTGCACGGCCCGTCAGAATCCAACTTTGGACATACAGTTGGGTTCGTATCAGAAAACTGGATCCGTAGACATATAGTTTGACGACTTTATAGACCGTTAACTCTGGCACGCTTTTCGGTACAAAGCGGGTCCAACGACGGATATCGTTTTGGCCCAAAATTACCGTTTTGCCCCTGTGTCCAGAATTAGACTTGAGGACAGGCAATCCTAGCTAATTTGACTATTCTGAGAACATTGGTAATATTTATTTCAGCTTCTGGGGACTGTTGTACGGGTTTTGACTATTGTGGCACATTGAGTAGTTCAGACTGTTAGTTTCACCAGCAGAGGACCACAGGCGAGTACAGTTTATTGTCTGCATTTCGATATTGATCTTTACTATATTTCATTGATTAGTTATTGGTTATGTGATTTATACTCTATTATAAATTGTTGAGTCGGGAATGAGAAGTACCAAGGATGTGTGATCCGACCGTAGACCGTGTTTATTTTCATGCAGTAGACCTCGTAGACCGTGTTTATTTTCATACAGTAGACCTCGTAGACATTATTTATTTTCTGCAAGTAGACCTCGTAGACATTGTTTATTTTCTGCAAGTAGACCTCGTAGACAGTGTTTATTTTCTGCAAGTAGACCTCGTAGACATTATTTATTTTCTGCAAGTAGACCTCGTAGACAATGCTTATTTTCTTACAAGTAGACCACGTAGACCGTACGGTGTAGTGCCCCAGATCGATCACATATCAACGGTACTTCTAACAGTTGGGGAAAGTATTTTGTGTCTATTTATTGCTATTGGTTTTCCGTATTTACTGTTTATTTTCAAACTCATGATTGATGTCTAACCTTTGTTTTATAGTCATTTTCTTTATTTGAAATTGCATTCAGTGAATTGTGCTCGTTCCATTCCTGACTGGAAACCAACATTTTTCAGGTTAGCCGTGGATTCACTTAGCATGGAAAATACGGGTGTACTTGCAGCCGAAGCCTAGAGACTAGTTCGATAGATGAGTTGTAGTCATTCCATATATGTACAAGTTTATATTTTTCTGCAAAATGTAAAAACTTGTGATCATTGTAAATTAAATTAATTTTTGTGAATGAGCATTATTTGTGATTTTGATCTTCATGGCCGTGACAGCGTTCTACCGCCGACACTGCGGCGTAGGCTGGCTTGGACACGTCTCGTATCCGTTTAAAAAAAATAGGTGCAGGTCGTGACAAGTTTTTGTGGTGGCCCATGCAGGTCTGTTTTCGCAAATCATGCGAACTCGTGATGGTATATAAGTTAGTCGTACTATTGGGAGCCTGCGACTAGGAAATGCTCATTCACGAATTATGATTAATTTAATTTAAATGAATGACTAGGGCTAGGAGTCCCCTATACAAATTTACCAATGGGTAGTCTAGGCCATGGAATTTAGATGAGTTATTAATTTTGATAGTTTGTTAGATCCCCATAGGTACACTATTACCTCTTGATATGACGACATGATCCAATGTGGATATATTATTCACTTGGTGAGACATGACTTCATAGAAATATGACCTAACATTGATAAATTGTGCAATTCCTCGTCCTTGTCTGTTAGACATCATCCTCATGTCTTAGCCCTAAATTACCTATTTAGTTCCTATTTTGCCCAAGAATTATTATTTATATAATTTCTGATTATGTTATCCATATACGGACCTTGAGTTAGTTTCGATTCAAAGTTTTCCTCAATGGTTTGGATATACACATGAAATAGATGTTATAATGATTGTATTTCTTTTGTCTTCATTCCTTCATGTTAAATCTTTTTAAGGGTTATGACTGATAGGACAACCACTTACGCTTTATTTCATAGTCAACTTGTTTAAATCTCTAGAAGCTCATAAATTCTTACAGATATAGTTAAAGAAATGTTGATTAACTCGTAATGGCAGGACAGCAGCGCACTGTCGCCATTTATTTGAATTATGGAGACTATGGATTCACTACAGCCAGCAGCGCACTGGCGAGACACGACCCCTAGAGTTGAAATTGGTTTAAGAAAATATAGGTCATAGAATATTGCTAAAACTACGGCTAGTGGTCCTCTTTGATCATAGTTACCCTTGAATCAATATTGGATAGAGTTAAGAAGCGTTCAATTTTGTATCATGTTTGAGTTACGAAACCAAGGGTTGCCACAGCCCGAGTATACGGGCAAGGCATAATTCTCGGTAAAATGACTTCAGACGTGATTACAAGTTTAGGATACTATAGAGGATAGGAGAATGCCCTGTGTGTCCCATAAGATCCAAAGCCAACACTAGTAGAAGTTCTGTAAGTTGGATAGCGTGTCTTCCGACCTAGCATTCCGTGGTCCTTGTAACCTATTGACGAGGAAATGGATTGACGCTAATAGGTCCACCTGGAAGATAGAATATAGAGGTCCATAACCCATTGGTTGACCAAGTCCTTGTATATAAGAAGATAGTAGGAAGACTGTATAAGCAAGAACACCGGGTAAGGTTTGATTCTCACAAAACTCGAACTACTTGTGCCTTCTTTTAAAAAAATCTTGCACACTTGTAATTTGACTATCTTAACCTATGCTGCTGCTACAGCCTAGTTTTGCAAGCTCACTCTGTTCTCGAGCTTGATTCAAGACATATGTTTAGTGGGGACGCCTACTAGCATATTGTCTAATCAGAATAGATGTATTACGGTCTGATCAACCATAGTGCACCTGATTCGCTCCCTTGATTATTCCACGTGGATTGAGATATCGAGGTATCTATGGTCTCATCCATGACTGCTTTGACAATTCCTCTTGAATTATACATTCGCCTTTGAATCACGTAATTGTATTCAGTGACATCTCTCTTGAACTGTTATTGTTTTGTCTTTCACCGATTAGAAAGACGAAAGCTCGTAATTGATAGATAGATACAGAGTATTCCCATGGCTATGATAGTTGTATATATAAGTGTAGCTACCATCGGCCAGCCCTGTGACTGGAACCTTGTCTTGAGTTACTCGTCCTCCCTTCGACACTAAACCTGCTAATTTTGATCTTCAAGTCATTGGAGTCCAAAAATGATTAGGATCTTTTCCTTGATCAAATGCCAACCTAGGGGACTACCTATTCTCAAGAGACCAAATGTTGTGAGCCTCTAATTATTTGTTGAAGCTTGCTTTAACTAGAGCCCCGGTGACAATAGTCGGGCAGATTTGACATGAATAGAAATCCATGACTCAGTTGTTAGAAATCTTTTGCCTTAGAGTTGGTTACCCCGTTGATAACTCTTGTATACTATGGACGTGTATACCCCTCTATTTTATCGACCATGTGTCATTGTACACACTCGTTCTCCATTTACTGAGGAACGATCCTTGAGTTGACTTATATCTACCGTATCCCGATACGCCGTGCCTTATTCCCTATTAACAAAGAGTCAAGGTACAGTATCCGGACTTTGAGAACCCTCTAACCTCAATATTCCTAAGACCATGTCCTATTTCTAAGGTGGGTAGACTGTAAGCCTCCTAAAGTCTTTGGATATACGAGGATTATCGATTGATTATAATAATTTTTTATTACGACGATAATTAGTGTCTCATGGACTCCTACTTCCCATTTAGATCATTTTGTGTCCCCGGCCGTGTCATCAATATTCGGAGCACGAGACCAGCTGTTACCTTCCAACAAGTTTCATATCCAAGATCTAGACGAGTCTACCTTCATCTAGGTATATCATGTCCCACTCAAACACGTCCCCTTGTAATCTATTTTTATGGTACGACTTTCAGGTCAAAAGGAATAGCTATAACCCTTACCATAATACCGATAAACTTTCTGACTTCCATTAGAGCCTCAACATTGACTCGAACCTTTCGACTCAATATATGGTTGTGATCTACTCGAAACCCACTACGCACCTGTCACTAGTGCGCCACTCAATTGTGTCTTCTCGTGCTACTTAAACACAAAAGTCACAGAAGGCGCATCTTCAGGGCTTACAGAACCTAACTAACCAACTGGACCGGCAACTAGCTCAACTATTTGGGTGGAAACTTATTCCAAGTTATCCTAGCCAAGTAAGAAATAGTTTTACCATTGGGATCTTGTCCAGTCAATAAAGATTAAAGTCCAAGGTTCATACAACCGACGATTGATATCCAATTGGGGAGCCATTAAGACCCAGTAATTCCTATTCATGCATACCACTATATTTGGACTACAAAACCGAACCATTTGAAATAGGTCCCCATACCTATTATGTAGTCTTCCCATTTTTGAATGAGAAGTCATTCGTAACCCTTGTTCCATCTACCTAGAAGTCGCGATACGATCTTGTATTGTATTTATATCCCTTGTTTGTGTGTTTAAATAACCACGAAATAGACCACAAATCTTGATTTCTCAAATTCTGTTCTATTATGGAACCTTGTTTGGATTAATTTCGAGAACAGGACTTCTGTATTGCACGGATTGCAAGCCCTCTAGGAAACGAAGAGTCCTTCAATTGACTAGACTAGAGTAGCCCAATCTAGCAAGTAAGTCAACGGTTAGTAAACTTTCTTTCTACCCGCATCGTTGGAAACTCTCCACTGCTCTTGAGACTTCACAGTTGCTCCCGATTATTCTGCCTTATCTTCATGTCCTCCCTACTTCGGAGCGACGTATAGTCATGCTTACTAGAGTTTATCAATATTTCTTAGCCACTTGTGTAAGTTTGTTGCTTGTTAAAATTCGGGATGCTTGATAGATACGAGAGGATTATAGATACCATATGCCTAGATATTGTTGGTAGGATTGTTAGCAACCAGTTAGAAGATTTTAAGATTTTAGTTTGAGGAGTAGTATGACCAAAGGTGGATAGAAGTCCTGGAGGCTATATGGCTAGGAGAAGAATACAAAATATTTTTGAGAGATTAAAATTTGAGAAGATTGTGGTAATAGTGGATTTATTCTTTTACTTTTATTTTTAAATTTTAGGCATGTTTATGAGTTAGAATTTCGAGGACGAAATTATTTTAAGGTGGGTAGATTTGTAGCTCCCCTTCCTGGATATTTTAAAAATATTTTATTATTATTTATTTTATTTAAATGGTAATTTTTAGAAATTTTAGAAATGATTATTTAGTTAATTATTATTATTATTATTATTATTATTGTTGTTGGTTATATTATAGTTGTCAAATAAATGTATAATATGTATATTATATTTATAGGCCCTGCTTTAGGAATAGAAAATATTGAGGATTATTTAGATTTTAGAGATTACTATATATAAGCATGTATATATATAGGAATATATATGTAGATATAAATGTGCTCTTCCATATATAGATAATAAGGATATGGGTATTTATAATATTGATTTAAAGTATTTTAGGTTTTGTGAGTTTAAGGATATATATATATATATATATATATATATATATATATATATATATATATATATATTTTAAGGATATATATATATATATATATATATATATATATATATATATATATATATATATATATATATATATATATATATATATATATTTTAAGGATATATATATATATATCCTTAAAGTATATATATATATATATATATACATATATATTATATATATATATATATATATATATATATATATATATATATATATATATATATATATATATATATATATATATTTAATATATATATATATATATATATATATATATATATATAAATATATAATATATATATATGAGGTATATATATTTTGTATAATAGATATATATGTGTGTATGTATACAAATATAGGTATGTACGTGTATATAAATACAAGTATATATGTGTAAATAAATACGTATGTATATGTGTAGATATATATAACTGAATAATAAATTTGTATATATATACATACTTGTGCGTATATAGATATTATGTTGTCATATGTGTGTGAATATATATAGGTATATATAGATAAATATATATATATATATAATATATGTATATGTATATATAAATACTCGTATGCATGTATGTGTATATATATAAATATATACGTATATATGTATACATGTATGTACAACTAGTGAATAGTAGTAATAATAAAAACAAAAGAAATGGAAATCCCAAGCCAATTGGCCAGTCCACCCTTCAGCCCAGGCCACAAGGCCCGAGCCCATCCCAGCGAGCCCAGTTCGCCCACAAGGCCCAGCCACCCGCACACTTTACAGCAGCCAAACCCGAGCCCTCAGTATTAATAAACGCACACATTCGAAACCGAGAAATCGAGTAGAGGGAGAACCCTAACATCAGAGCCGCGCCACCACCCCTGGGCACACCTCACTCACGCGCACGCTACCAGGGCCACCGCGCGCGCCAGCCCCACCGTGGGCGACCGTCGGCCGGCGACGGAGTCGCCGGAGAGCTTCGCGCGTGCCACGCGCAACGGAAGGCAGCAGCAGCAGAGTAGTCAGCAAGGGGATTTCGCAGATAGTTTTCTCCGCGCACGGTCGATGAATCGTCGAACCGCTTTCCCTGGTATGAACGCAACATATACAGCTTCGATTGTCTTCAGTTATTTTTAATTCATACGAACTAGATGGTCCGATAACGCGACACGAAGTCGAGGAAAAACCTGTTTTTACGAACAGCAAACAGGACAGCCCCGACCCCGTATTGGAAGACCAAAATTGGTCGAACCATTGAGCAATCAAGGAAATTAATTAAAGGAAACCCTAGACAACCTATAGGGCTTCGAATCGCTTCTTGTAGAATCGAATTTTGTTGTTTGTGCGTCGAGAAATCAGACGTCCAAACGGGTAAAAACCTGTTTTTAAAATACTTAAAACTTTAGAAAACAATCCGATACCACGTTCGTCCTGCCATTCCGGGCGACTTGGTCGCGAACCGTGTAAGCCCCTGAATTTAGGGCTTATTTTTTTTAATTTTATAATTCAATTAGTGGTAATAGATATTATTATTTGATTAAATGCTCTTTACCGTAACTTGGAATTCTAGAGCATCAGGGATGCCAGTCTCTGGAAACTTCTTTCTTGAAGTTTGTAGTAGACGAGATTATCTTCACATTGATATTTCGTGTCCCACTCGAACTTGTTTCCTTGTACACTTTTTACTTCGCGCAAGTTCGGGTCAATTTAGATCATTTAATTATTAATTAAATTCCCACTCTTTTCCTTGATCATCATATGCACGTTACCATGACTTTTAATTTAGGAGCACCAGACCAGTCATTTTCTCATAACCAACTTCTCATGAATGATCTACTCGAGACACTCTTCACCTATGACCTTCGTGTCCCACTCAGACACTCCATTTTGTGCTTCATTTTCTTCGCACAACTTTCGGTTCAATTTAGGACAGTTAATTATCTACCGTAAAACCTGATTTAATTTCTAATTTAATTTTGGGACCCGACATCGACCCAACCTAGTCGACCCCAAATATGGACATGGCCCACACGAAGCCTACTACCCGCATGACGCTTCTGTCCCACTTATTTGAGTTCCCATATGCTACTTATTTTCCCATGATCATAAATACCTATTTTAATTTAAATATTGAACCATGTCCGATTTTGACCCGACCCGGCTCCACCGAACCCGAACCCAAGCTCCATGTTGTCCTCTCGTGACTACCCAAATACCCCACATAAAATTTCCACTTTTCCCTTTTTTTTAAATATCTCTCTACAAGTATCACTCTCTATTTTTATTTATATAATATATATACACCCACATATATATAATAATATCTCTTCTTCTCTCTTCATTTAAACAACTCACTCCCACACTCTACCACCGCATCCCATCACCAGCACACCCCCCCTTTATGGCCGACTTCACACCCCCTCTCTCTCTCTAAATATCTATCTCCCTCTCTAAATATCCCACTCCTTTATATATATTAACACACACACCCACATAATTTTAACTCTCTCTCACTCACCTCTTTCTCTCTCTCCCTTTCTTAAAACCAACAGCAGCAACTCCTCCATGTGGCCGAGAACACCCTCCCTCAACTCCTTCTTCATTATTTCCTCTTCCTCCTTCTTCTTCACTTCTCCATCTCTCCCTCATCATCCTACTCCATTAACATCACCACCACCATCTCCATAACATCACCCACTTCAACCACCACCACACACCATTCTCCTCCTCTTCTCTCATTTCCGTGTGCCTCCGTCCGCCGTTGCCGCCCCGCCGCGTGCCACCGCGTGTGGCAGCAGCAGCAGCAGCTGCAGTTGGCAGCAGCGAGCGCGCGCGACAGAGCTGCCAGCCAACCGCGCGCTGCCGCCGCCACCGGCGCCGCCGCGGTCGCCGCCGCTGCCGGCGAGACCCCCCTCGGTCGGGCGCACCCCCGGGCAGGCCCCCATGGCCTCCGCCTTCCTCCCCGACGCACCACGTACATGATTCGTGCGTTTTGAACGGAATCCCGGCGTGACGCGCGCGGGATCGAAGTCAAAATCTCGTTTCGGGACAGCAACTTCGCGAACGTTTTTCGAGAGATCCGACTGTTGGATCGGAGAACTCTTTGCTCCGTCACAATCTCGATATATACCCCTTCATTCCTCTCAAATTTCACCCGTTAATTTCGTCGTTTGATACATCAAAACCGGCCACCAAGTTGACCGTTTAAATTGTGTTATTTTTGGACAGTTTTGCGGAGCCAACTTCGTCAGTTCGTATCTCCTCCATCGCAGCTTCGGTTGGCATGCTACCAGTTCCCGTGCGCAGCTGGTATAACCCTCTTCCTGTCTCCTTTAAGTTTCGTTTCATTTTGAGCACGTTCGGTGGGTCGAATTCGACGCCAAAGTTGGCCGTCCAAATTTTTTAATTTGCACTTGTAAAATTCTATTTTTGAGTCCGGGACTTCGGATTCAATTTTTGACACCACCAGTAGACTCGTGGCATCGTTCTGGCATGTTTTCATATAAAGTTTGTTAGATTTGGAGGACGTGGACCCTGGCACGTATTTCGGTGCAAAACGGGCCCCACAGTCCGGGTCAACGGGACTTTTTGACGTCGGCTCATCGGAATCCAATTCCGAATATGCCGTTGAGTTTGTATCGTCATTCTGAACTCATTGACATATAATTTGCTGAGTTTTGAGGACATTGGTTCCGATACGCTTTTTCGTGCAAATCGGAATTTCAATGTCCTGGTCAACGGACCAATTTGAGATCGGGTCAACGGAATCCAATTCTGGATATACCGTTGGGTTCGTATCATCATTCTTGATTCGTGGACATATAATTTGGTAGGTTTTGTGCACTTTTATTTTGGCACGTTTTTCGGTGCAAAGTGGGTCCAATACGGACACCATTTGGCCCAAAATTACCTTTTTGCCCCTGTGTCCAAATTGGACTTATAGACAGGCTATCCTAGCTGATTTGACCATTCTGGACACGTTGGTAATAGTTGTTTCACCATCCGACAACATCTGTAGGTTATTACCCTATTATTATAATCTTTCTCCTTTTGTGGTATTTTGAGATCCATCGATTCCAGTGATTACACAACCACTGAAATTGAATGTGTTGATCCTGTAGATGTTTGTAGAGACTAGCCTTGACCCAGTTTGACCATGGTTGACTACTTTGACTGAACGTCGAAGTAGAGTCAACATTTGACCTATGTTAGACTAGTTTTGACCCTGGTTGACCATAGATGACTATTTTGACTAAAAGTCAACCAAAAGTCAACCGTAGCCTAAAATTGACTAAAACTGGACCAGAGTTGACCAGTTGACCCAAAGTCAACTGTTAGTCAACGTTTGACCTAGAGTTGACCTAGTGTTGACCAGAGTTGACCAGTTTACCAGAAGTCAAGTGAAAGTCAACCCTTGACTTAGATTGACCTAGTTTGACTTGCCTTGACCTAGTTTGACTTAGTATGACTTGATTTTACTTCCAAACCCTTATATTGATACAGTATTCCATCTATAGGTCCTCGAGGCACTGTTCTTGGACTCAGTTGACATATTCCACCAGATCTCAGGCGAGTACATTCTTTGATAATAATTCTATTTTATGATATCGTCTATGTTTCTTGTATTTAGTGTAGATACCCTTGTTCTCTTGACATATTGTTCATACGTATTGGTATTTATTTGGATCCCGTCATGAGATGTTATTCCTCGCTTTTCTTGGTATATCTTGTGCAAGTCTTTCTTGTTCCTTGTGCATTGTATAGACACGATTCCTGCGAAGGCTAGCTACCCTCTCAGAGAATCGCGTGTCATGATGTGTCATGGTTGGATCCACTATACTAGTCGGGGACGGGGAGTATTAGTGTAGATGTGTGGTCATTATCCACCTTGTTATTCTTGTAGATCTTGTGAGTATTAATCATACACCCCACGTATGACTAACCAGGCCAGTAGACCTTGTGCAGACCCAAGCCGGCCACATATTGTAGCTAGTACTCACACACTTAGATAGATGATTCTTGATTCTTGTACATGCCATGATCAGTTTTACTTGCCTTGTTCTAGCTCTAGATTACAGCTTACCTTGCCATGATACTCACATGTACATTTTATGATTTCTTGTATATTCTCTCTATTTACTTCTATATTTTCAATATCGTCTAACTAGAACTGTTATTTGAGATTTGTGCTCGTTCCATCTTGACTGGATATGTTGATAAAATTTTAAGAGTAGTTGTGCCCTCAGTATTGGACTTCATGATGTTGCTAGTTGAGGTGGATCTCACTATTCTTCTATGTGAGTTGTCTGGTAGTTATCCTTAGTTAGTCTTATTGTTTCTTCTTTATTTTCCTGTCTTATGATCCTTGTAGATTCTAGTTGTTCTAGTGATATTGTTATTATTTCTTGTATTATCTTCCTTAGTTTTCGTGATGTGATATGAGTACATTTCTAGTTATGGATCTTTAGATGATGTAGTTAGTATTGGGTACTTGACAGCGCTCTACCGCCGGTATTACGACGTAGGCTGGGCGTGGCCCATGTATTCGTACCCATATATCCGGGTGCGGGTCATGACACATTTTTGTGGTGGCCCATACAGGTCAGTCTTTGCTATTAATGCGAAGTCGTGGTAGTACTTGAGCTTATCTGTACTACTACGAGCCTGCCCTAGGATTAAGGTTGAGTCATGGAATATTTTAGGATTTTGGTACTCAGTCACATATTAGGAACTCTTGGTAGATTCCAGGGATGACCCCTGGGAATCTTATTTCGAACTTTTCGAAACTTTTCCCATTCATTCCTGTCCGTCCTGATTTCTGAAATATTTGTCCGTATCAAACTTTATTCTTTCTTGGAATGAGTTTGTGGACCCCAGAGGAAGGTATAAGTTGAACTTATATATCTTCTAGGTTGAGACGGGAATATGATTTGCCAGTCTCATATCAGGTTGAGATTGTTTTAGATTATATTCCAATGATTTCCTTTATCTTGACCTAGATCGTACCTTTGGGACTTCTCCTGAAAACTTTTCCTAAATCCTGTCTCGAAATCTGTTCTACTAGTTTTCATTACTTATCCTTGATTCGTCGTTGAATTTTGAATCTTGATGTTCGTTCGTTGTTGACTTTAACGTTGTATCTAAGATCAGTTTTTATGAATTGAGTTAAGATATTCTGATAAACATATTCGATGAGAACGATAAATGTCTACTTTATTTATGGAGTTTAGAATTTATTGCAGTCATACTAGCTAGCACGACAGGGACGTGGAGCCTGATGTTGGTTATACTATCCTAGTTATGGAATTTGCATTTTCTTGCAGCCATACCGGTTGGCATGGTAAGAATTCCAGATGACATGATTTAGGGTGTATACCTTAGTTATGGTCTCCATCGTTATTGCAGCTATGCTTACTGGCATGGCGAAAATTTTGGCAACATAATTTTAGGAAGACGTGTATGGTTATCAGACTGTATCTTAAATCAGATCACTTCGTCATGACCGGATGAGCAAGAATAAATTCTTATCATAATTCTTCCCCATCTTGGTTAACTCTGTCTATCTACAGCCCAATTAGGATTTTCTTAACATGATTGTCTGTGTTCCATCTTCCTATGATTTGACTAAAACTCTTCTTCGCTAACCACTTGGGTACTTCTTCTTCTCCTTTCCGATAATTGTTGAAAGTGCCTCATGGGTGATTCAGGGAAGGTTCGAAAAGTAATTTAACCTTGTATTACGGAATCGGGAGTTTGCATCCAAAGAAATACTGGCGAGGCATGACTTCGGATAACGGTATCATGGTTAAATATGTTTCTCGAATTCTACCTGGACCACTCCCTAAGCATTTTGACTAACATCTCCTCCTTTATTTTTTTTGCAAAGAGTGTTTGGAAATATTTCACGGATATTAGCCAAGTTAAGTTCAAGAACCTATATTATCTGGCGTGGTAGCTGTGCACTGCAGCCATCCATTGTATTATGGAACCAGGAAGTTAATCGCAGCCAGATGCACACTAGCGCGATAGTAACTTCATGTGACATAATTACAAAGATATATGGTTCTTGTATTTTACTTTGACTACGTCCTATGCATCTCGTTTGGCCTTGTACTATTCTTGAAAATATTTCGACAATCTTTCATGTCTTGCTTGACCCTTACCTTGTCTGAATATTGATATGGATTGTTAGACCCATTCTTAGGCCCATGTTACCTTCTATTTTGATGATTGGATAGCCAGACCTAGTTAACAGATTCTGTAGTGTAACTATAATATGTTATTATGTGTGATTGTGATGAGTATATTTTTCCTAGGAATTTATTGGGTTAAGCTTATAGGACAGATATGAGTGACTGACTATAGTGGACTTAGAAACCATTAAGAATGATTAGTTTGATAGTATAGATTGATTTTAAGGTATCTAAGAAGGAGTAAGGAATATTATATTTGTGACTACGGATTAAGGACTAGAATCTTCTGCTTAGGTTCGAGGGTTGAGCATTGTAAGAATGTGATGACCAAGTGATTATTGGTTATCTACAAACCATTTACTTATGATAGGAGGATAGATCGATATATAGAATGAAATAGAAGGAGATAACATTGCGTGCAAGATCGGAAGATAGCAGGAACAAAACATGGACATAGGTAATAAATAATTTGGTAAATGAATTAAGAGTTTAAATTTGAGGGTTTTTATTCAAGAGTTCTTGTGTAAAAGAGAGAAGGCTCAATGCCAAGAATATGTTTTGAATGTATAATTTCATGGAGCTTGTGATTAATAGGATAAAGATACTTAGGATGGGAAAAGGAAACAACAAATTGCTAATGAGATTGGAATTTTGGTTGATGGCCAAGTATTGCTGATATACGTATCTCGAGGATGACCTATATTTTAGAGTATATATAAAGGTTCTTATTGATATGAAGATTCTAAGGGATAAAATAGACATATTTTTCATAGAAGAAGCTTGTTGAACCTGAACCGAAATACCTGTAGAGAGAAACAACATAGGTGATCACAAGGGTAGCAGATTGGGTACTGTAGCCATAGCAGTTGCATGTTTTAGCTTGACCTATATGATGATTTTAATTTTGAGGACGAAATTTTTATAAGGTGGGTAGGATTGTAAGCCCCTGAATTTAGGGCTTATTTTTTTAATTTTATAATTCAATTAGTGGTAATAGATATTATTATTTGATTAAATGCTCTTTACCGTGACTTAGAATTCTAGAGCATCAGGGATGCTAGTCTCTGGAAACTTCCTTCTTGAAGTTTGTAGTAGAAGAGATTATCTTCACATTGATATTTCGTGTCCCACTCGAACTTATTCCCTTGTACTCTTTTTGCTTCGCGCAAGTTCGGGTCAATTTAGACCATTTAATTATTAATTGAATTCCCACTCTTTTCCTTGATCATCATATGCACGTTACCATGACTTTTAATTTAGGAGCACCAGACCAGTCATTTTCTCAGAACCAACTTCTCATGAATGATCTACTCAAGATGCTCTTCACCCATGACCTTCGTGTCCCACTCAGACACTCCATTTTGTGCTTCATTTTCTTCGCACAACTTTCGGATCAATTTAGGCCAATTAATTATCTACCGTGAAACCTGATTTAATTTCCAATTTAATTTTGGGACCCGACATCGATCCAACCTAGTCGACCCAAAGTATGGACGTAGCCCACATGAAGCCTACTACCCACATGAAACTTGTGTCCTATTTATTTGAGTCCCCGCATGTTATTTATTTACCCGTGATCATAAATACTTATTTTAATTCAATTATTACACCCTGTCCGATTTCGACCCGATCCGGCTCGATCGAACCCGAACCCAAACTCCATATTGTTCTCTCCTGACTGCCCAAATACCCCATACAATATTTTTCTTTTTCCTATTTTGAAAATATCTCTTCCTCCCTCTACTTTATTAAATATCTTAAAATATCTCTCATCATTCCTAAAACCCTGTCCTAGCTTCTAAGGTGGGTAGACTGTAAGCCTTCTAAAATTTTGGGATATACGAGGATTACCGATCGATTAGAATAATTTCCATTGGGATGATAATTAGTGTCTCATGGACTCCCACTTTCCATTTAGATTATTTTGTGTCCCCGACCGTGTCATTAATATTCGGAGCATGAGACCAGCTATTACTGTCACGCCTCGCTTCCGTAGGAGCGATCGTCCTTGCTAAGACGTGATATCACATAAGCCTAGATTGCGCTCATGCAAGGCGGGTTCCATAACGGCCGATTTCAGCGGCTGCGATGGGGTCGTCGCACAGAAGTCCCGTGCAGAGACATTGAATAATAGCAGCAGAAATTAAAATAAAACACAAGTTATTCAAAGAAGCTCTTTATTAATATTGAAACAAAGGTTACAATGGGGCACAAGGCCAAGATTACAAATCTCTCAAGCTCACTCATCTCACATTACAAGTCACTCAGCTCTCTCTCATCTCTCAGTATATGTCTTGAGCCAGCGGATGCTTTTGAAGGCGACGTCTATACATTATATCCTGTATAAGTCTTGAATACATGCGGATGCACGCTTCGAATCGCCAAGAAACTCCGTGCCTCGACGCATCCAAGCGAGCTCTGCGCCACGAGCTTCTACCTGTGCCTGCACATAAAAACTATATGTGTGTCAGTACTCAACTGTGCAGATGGAATGAGCTCCTCGCCCATCCATACAAAACCAACATATTTGATTTACTTTTGTGCAACATAGTCCCCTTTATGATTATCTTTCTACTCTTACCTTAGGATCAGTTTTAGGACAGACGCCTTGGCCTTTTTTGTGTCTCAAGACCATTTTGTGCTTGCAACGCAACGTTAACACATATCTTGCCTTTAGACTCTTCTCGTGCCAATAACGTTAACCTATCAAGTCATGTTTGCCTTACGGCCTAAAATCAGAGACACAACTACACGATAGACTCCATTTCTGTGTGACCGTGCTACAAACCGTTGCTGAGGCCGTGCCTCGCAACTTTGTGAGACTTAACCATATCGCCGCCTCACGGCCCTTGCTACTTTGATTACTAACTGACCCAATCAAGACTTCTGAATTTGTGTTGATCGACTTTGCCTTACGGCGGTTCCTGACTTAAACTTCAGACAACTCAGATCCAACACATGCAACTTATATGCCAAGACTTACGACTCGATGCCACACCCTTGTGCCAAGCATGTCGCCTATTTTGAAGCCACATCTTAGGCCTCAAGCATCATGTTCTAACTTGTATACACCTTCGACTCGACCCAATTCTAAAGGCATACGTGCGGATAGCCGCCATTTTGCTGACATCTATATGAACACGGGTCACTGGCATAACAAACCATCCTGGACTCATAGTTGGCGTATAGGATGGTCTGGTCAAAGCAAGTAGCGAGCCCCAATGACCGTCCACCGAATACCTGTTTCCTCTACCTGGCACAGCTATACCTGTTTTCTCCTAGGCCGGATCGGTTCTGTGGCCCCAGGTTATCGATCCGAGGAAACCCTTCCTTTTACCTTGTACAAGTTATCCATGACCATGCAAGACTTGACTCAAACTGACGTCTCACACAGTCATCCTTCTTTCAGTGTTACCATCTCTTTCAAAACTAAGTTCAAGACTTCTATCCTTGAGATCCCTCGACGACCCACGGTCGCGAACATTCTTTCCTTGTTATCCTATCATTTTGTTCAACTCATGAACGCCTATTTGATAGTCCTTTCTCAAAAATTACTTGAATCAATTGTGGTCCTTACCTTAAACACTAAGTCTGTGCACCGTACCTTAAGCCAATGGTGCTCTACACAACACTCCTGCCTAAGTCGACGGGCCTTGAGATCGTGGGCTACTTAACTTTGACAAACCGCGAAAGTGCGGGACGGTACTTGTAACGTCTTAGGTCGATCGGCATAACTTTGTCTAACTTAACTTCGCAACAACTTAACGAGCAAAGGCTGCGTCAAGCTTTGCCTTAATGGATCGTGCCGTGCACGCATTCGACTTGAACGACCAAGTCACTCGGGTGCCTAGACTTAGGTCACAAGCCGCTCAATGCAACTTAACTCATGGGCAAGCCAAGGCTATGCCAAACCTTGGACGATCGGACCGTGCATGCTTTATGAAGCATTCATGCGGGCGACGCCTATGACTTAGGCTATGATCATAACTTCGCCTACTCAACCAATTTTCCTTCTTCCAAGCCACGGGACGAAGGACCGAGTGTCATTTTTAAAGTACGTCGTGCACCAATTCTAAGCCGACCGTTGGACCTTTTTATATTCTAACTCAATTCGACCCGTCGGGATTATTCCCTTTAGCTATGTAAATTCGTCTCTTTTATTATCAAGCCTACTTATGCAAGTTGAAAACATGCGATTTATTATGTGAAGTTTAAGATGAGGCAAGTTCACCGAAACTACCCCACCTGAGTGAGCGGTTGCCTCGACCGAGCGATGTCTCTGAGCAGCCATTGTAAGGCTAAGTCCGAACGCCGTCGGCGTTCCTATTCCTCCGATTGACTAAGCGGGATGGGGCACTACATCATACACCACTCAGAAAAAGTTTCGTCCTCGAAACTAATTGAGTACACTTATTGACTTATAACTTGATTCAACATTTAAGGACTCTCGCACACCTACTCCTATGCGTTTCTTAAATCCGAGCCACGCTCGTGCTACCCTCAACCTTTTCTTCAAAACTCACAATCTCAAAATCTTCGACACTTTTCTATTCCTCAAGTCTCACTTGATTCAACGTATCACTTAGTTGGATCGTGCACATATTCTAGGCGTCCCCAAAATATATGCATTTCAGCCAAGCCTCGTGATAGAGAATCCACCATCACCACTCGAGTCGGATCATGCACATATTCGGGCGTCCCTGATATACATGCATCTCAATCGATACTCGCAAGTGGTGCCTCCACAAATCCTACCACTTCGTACTCGGACGTCTGCCTAACCGCTAGGCTATGTCTTTCCGTCAGCATTGGAATCATAGTTCACAAACAACAATATCAACACTGACCCCATCCTAAGGTCAAACCAAATTGATAGTACGGAGTTTTCTACCCATGATCGTATCACTCCGATTTCTAAACATCGAGCATCAATTTCCTACACACATCTCAACATTCGTCGCACGGGATCTGAGTCATTTAGCAAAGCCATCCTACGATCACTCACGTTTTAACCAATTCTATGACATATCAATATCGTCCGTTCAATAAACCCTCTTGCATAGTCTATCCTTCGAACACGTTCGACATAATTCGCCTATCAATCATTCTCAACTCAAGCACGCTACGACATAATTCATCGCTAAACCATAATTCACATTTCACATTCCCTAAGTCATTTATCCCAATTCACGAAATCGATCATGAGGTCGTCTAGCTTAACAATATGTTGTGCCCTGATCTCACGCGATTCAAATTATCCATGGTGGGCATGAATCACCATACACGCTCCCGCGGGATAATCATCCTCATCGGGATGTAACTCTTGTTCGAGTCTAGACTAATTCATTTTTGATGCGCGGATTGGACCTACTCAATCCTCAAGTTTATTTCATTCATCATTCGCAAGTCCTAACATCCTCAATTTTTTTTTGCATCAAACCGACAAGTCGAGACAATCAAAGTTGCCGTATCCTGATTTTCTGAGTTCGATCATTCTCGCGACATGAATCACCATGTCAACGCTCATGCGGAACGATCGCCCCAAATCCGATGCGACATATGTACAAGATTGGAGTTACGCTCGCACAAGACAAGAATGTCGATGCTGTGGTTATCTGCGTAACCATCAAGACACTCCTGTTTTCATCCAACATTTATCTCAATTAAAATCCTAAGTATAGTATCCAACCGGGCAATAACACTTGCAAGATCGTCACTCGCCGAGTCAGAGTACCCCCGAGTTATCGCATATCGATATTTGATACGCCTCAATAGCATCGACGATATGCGTAACCTGACGATCTTCCTTTGCAACCAATTTTGACTCGTGCGAATGATGCCTTCGTTCGACTGGAAAATCTTCTCGACAGTCAATTTAAGTTCGATTAATATACCTCGAATCATTCACAACACCAATTTTCTCAAATCCAAATTCACGTATTGTTCATCCGTCTATCATAAGTCATCGACCAATATATTTCTTCAATTCGTATCGTCCCTTTGCTAACTCAAATCATCGAGCAACATTCAATCCAGTCCTTAGAGTCATTCACGTAACTTCAAAATTCAACATTTTTTATGCACGCTATCTTCCCATCGTGCTAACTTCTCGTATACGATCCGTATCGATTTCTTCGATTCGATTTTTCCTACTCAAACCTTCGTATTTCATACTCACGCAATCTTTGATCTCGTGCACATTCTGTGTGCGTCAATTTCTAGGTTGTTCGAATCAACTCATCCTTTCAAGACTACGTCTTGTTCAATGACACTCAATCTAAGGCTTTGCATAAAACGACGCTTGCTGATAGACTCACCGATACCCTGCATCCTCAATTGATCGACATCCCTGAAGCTATCGCATACACCATTCAGGGATAAAGTCATTCGACAAACCCTCAAAACTATCATTCGAATCAAAATCGACTTCATCAAGTTTTTTGTTCGAACCATTCCTCAATTTCTAAGCACGCTCATCTATATCGCACCGACGATATCGTCGCTTGATAGCACCCCTATTGATAGTCATCTCACTTTACTCAATCGAGTTCAACTCATTCTAGCTCGAAATATTATGAATCCCGCACTCGACTTTGCTAAGGTTGACACAATTCTTGGTGTATATGCCCAGTCTGACTTAGCCAACCGTGCTTACGTGAACCATCTTTTTATTTTATCAAAAACTGTTCTCCTACGTTTTACAAAATAGATAGACTTATTGTATGGACATCCGTGGGACATTTGAGAGAGAGCTCACCAACAATATCAACTTACGGAAGAACAATTCAGAGTTTGCGGAAATAACGGAGTTAAAAAATTCAATCGATAGTCCAAGGACGTAAAGCCGTGCTCTGATACCATTATGTCACGTCCCGCTCCCGTAGGAGCGATCGTCCTCGCTAAGGTGTGATGCCGCACGAGCCTAGATTGCGCTCGTGCAAGGCAGGTTCCATAACGGCCAATTTCAGCGGCTGCGACGGGGTCATCGCACAGAAGTCCCGTACAGAGACATTGAATAATAGCAGCAGAAATTAAAACAAAACACAAGTTATTCAAAGAAGCTCTTTATTGATATTGAAACAAAGGTTACAGTGGGGCGCAAGGCCAAGATTACAAGTCTCTTAAGCTCACTCATCTCATATTACAAGTCACTCAGTTCTCTCTCATCTCTCAGTACATGTCTTGAGCCAGTGGATGCTTTGGAAGACGACGTTCATACATTATGTCCTGTATAAGTATTGAATACATGCGGCCACACGCTTCGAATCGCCAAGGAACTCCGTACCTCGACGCATCCAAGCGAGCTCTGCGCCACGAGCTTCTACCTGTGCCTGCACATGAAAACTATGTGGGTGTCAGTACTCAACTGTACTGGTGGAATGAGCTCCTCGCCCACCCATAAAAAACTAACACGTTTGATTTACTTTTGTGCAACATAGTTCCCTTTATGATTGTCTTTCTACTCTTGTCTTAGGATCAGTTTTAGGACAGACGCCTTGTCCTATTTTGTGTCTCAATACCATTTCGTGCTTGCAACGCAACGTTAACACATGTCTTGCCTTTAGACTCTTCTCGTGCCAATAACGTTAACCTATCAAGTCATGTTTGCCTTACGGCCCAAAATCTGAGACGCAACTACACGATAGACTTCATTTTCGTGTGACCGTGCTATAAACCCTAGCTGAGGCCGTGCCTCACAACTTTGTGAGACTTAACCATATCGTTGCCTCATGTCCCTTGCTACTTTGATCACTAACTGACCCAATCAAGACTTCTGAATTTGTGTTGACCGACTTTGCCTTACGGCGGTTCCTGACTTAAACTCCAGACAACTCAGATCCAACATATGCAACTTATATGCCAAGACTTATGACTCGACGCCACATCCTTGTGCCAAGCATGTCGCCTATGTTGAAGCCACATCTTAGGCCTCAAGCATCATGTTCTAACTTGTATACACCTTCGACTCGACTCAATTCTAAAGGCATACGCACGGATAGCCGTTATTTTGACGACATCTATATGAACATGGGTCACTGGCAGAACAAGCCATCCTGGACTCATAGCTGGCGTATAGGATGGTCTGGTCAAAGCAAGTAGCGAGCCCCAATGACCGTCCACCAAATACCTGTTTCCTCTACCTGGCACAACTATACCTGTTTCCTCCTAGGTCGGATCAGTCCTGTGGCCCCAGGTTATCGATCCGAGGAAACCCTTCCTTTTACCTTGTACAAGTTATCCATGACCATGCAAGACTCGACTCAAACTGACGTCTCACACAGTCATCCTTCTTTTAGTGTTACCATCTCTTTCAAAACTAAGTTCAAGACTTCTATCCTTGAGACCCCTCGACGACCCACGGTCGCGAGCATTCTTTCCTTGTTACCCTATCATTTTGTTCAACTCATGAACGCCTATTTGATAGTCCTTTCTCAAACTCACTTGAATCAATTGTGGTCCTTGCCTTAAACACTAAGTCCGTACACCGTGCCTTAAGCCAATGGTGCTCTACGCAACACTCATGCCCAAGTCGACGAGCCTTGAGATCGTGGGCTAATTAACTTTGACAAACCGCGAAAGAGCGGGACGGTACTTGTAACGTCTTAGGTCATCCAGCATAACTTTACCTAATTTAACTTCACAACAACTTAACGAGCAAAGGCTGCGTCAAGCTTTGCCTTAATGGATCGTGCCGTGCACGCATTCGACTTGAACGACCAAGTCACTCGGGTGCCTAGACTTAGGTCACAAGCCGCTCAACGCAACTTAACTCATGGGCAAGCCAAGGCTATACCAAACCTTGGACGATGGGACCGTGCATGCTTAATGAAGCATTCATGCGGACGATGCCTATGACTTAGGCTACGATCATAACTTCGCCTACTCAACCAACTTTCCTTCTCCCAAGCCACGGGACGAAGGACCGAGTGTCATTTTCAAAGCACGCCGTGCACCAACTCTAAGTCGACCGTTGGACCTTTCCATATTCTAACTTAATTCGACCCGTCGTGATTATTCCCTTTAGCTATGTGAATTCGTCTCTTTTATTATCAAGCCTACTTGTGCAAGTTGAAAATATACGATTTATTATGTGAAGGCTAAGATGAGGCAAGTTCATCGAAACTACCCCACCTGAGCGAGCGGTCGCCTCGACCTAGCGATGTCTCTGAGCAGCCGTTGTAAGGCTAAGTCAGAACGCTGTCGGCGTTCCTATTCCTCCGATTGACTGAGCAGGACGGGGCACTACAGTTACCTTCCAACAAATTTTATATGCAAGATCTAGACGAGTCCACCTTCATCTAGGTATATCTTGTCCCACTCAAACACGTCCCCTTGTACTCTATTTTTATGATACGACTTTCAGGTCTAAAGGATTAGCTATAACCCTTACCATAATAGTAGTATACTTCCCGACTACAATTAGAGACTCAACCTCGACTCGAACCTTTCGACCCAATATATTGTTGTGATCTACTCGAAGCCACTACGAACATGTCACTAGTGTGCCACTCAATTGTGCCTTCTCGTGCCAATTAAACACAAAAGTCACAGAAGACGCATTTTTGGGCTTTAAGGACCGAGCCAACCAACCTGACTGGCAACTAGCACAACCACTTGGGTGGAAACTGTAGCTCCCCTTCCCGGAATTTTTGAAATATTTTTATTTATTTGTTTGTTTTAAATGGTAATTTTAGAATTAATTATTTAGTTATTATTACGGTAGATGATTTTAATCATGATTAAATTTGGAGTACAAGGTGACTAGAAATCGTGGCACGGATAGTGCAGTGGCGTGCTTTGACTAGTGTATTAGCCATGGTAGGGAAGACCAAGCCATAGTGATGCCCTAACTAGAAAAACCAGGCTAAGTTGTGACATGATCATTATAAATAGTTTAATTAGTTATATTTTAATATTATTTGACATTAGGAGAACCAGTTGTACCAAACCAGCCCGGACTAGACCCGTACCAATCCTAAGCCCTTGTAGTCATACGAGACGTCCAATGACATTCGTGTTGACGTATTTTGGTAAGTTTGTGTTGTATTCCATTTTAATAACCTGATGAATATTCTAAGTATACGTATTTAATTATTATAAACATTATTATTAGGGATAAGCAGTGACTTTTGTATAAAATAGGTCATCGTATATTTTGGAGCCTTTAGACTGTACATAATGGTTTATATACACCATTATTGATTTATGGAATATTATTATTATTATTATTATTATTATTATTATTATTATTATTATTATTATTTTTATTATTATTATTATTATTATCATTATCATTATTATTGAGATCATCATTGTTATTATTTTATTGGGGTTATTACCATATAATATTAATTTATATTATTTTGTCAATTAGATATTATTAAATATAGTCATATATATATGTCCTACACTAGGAATGAATAATATAGAGGTTTATTTAGATTTTTGGAAATACTATAAAAGTATATATAAATGCTTGGATAAATAAATATATATATAAATAATAAAGTATATACGTATAAATAAATAAATATATAAATATATGTATATGTGTATATAGATATTAATTGGTGAATGTGTACTTGGAATTATATAAATATTATATGTATATGTGCATAGGTATAAATACATGTTAAGTGTATACATGTGTATATATGTATGTGTGTGTGTGTGTTTGTAAATACACATATGTATATTTGAATGTATACGTAAATATATCAATATATATAGGAATATATATAAGTGTGTATGTTTAGGTATGTATAAATACATATATACAAGGTGTGTATGTATAGAGATATCTATAGGTATATGTGTGTATATATGTATATATATATATATATATATATATATATATATATATATATATATATATATATATATATATATATATATATAAAACATATATATATATATAAAAAATATATATATACATATATATATATATATATATATATATATATATATATATATATATATATATATATATATGAATATACATATATATGTATATTGTTTTATAAATAAAAAGAAAGAAAACAAATATTAATGATACCCCATCCTAGCCAAGTAGAAGCCCACGAGCGGAGCTACAGTACCGCTCCTAAAGCTTCAGCTAATCCGACCAGTGGAATCAGCAGAACCCGAATACATAATCGACTATATATATTTGTTTACATAAGAACCGAGTGGAGAAAAACCTAAACCCTAACCACGAAATCCCTGCCACGCCACCTCTCCACAGTGGAGGCCGGCCGGAGTCGCCGCACTGGCCGACGCACGCTGGAGCTGCACAACAAGCCGCCCAAAGCAACAGCAGGCCGGCTCTCCGAGGGCAACTTCGTGACGGAAGTTCGTCCACGACTCTCGATCATTCGTCGAACCAACTACACAGGTATATTCCCAACCTATCCACCTTCGATTCCTAGCAATTAGTCTGATTTTAGGAAACCTACGTTGCCCAGAAAATTGACCCAAAGTCGAGCGAAAACCTGTCCAAAACAGGACAGGAAACCCCTCTCGAACCCCAACTTGGAGGCCGTTTTCATATCAGACCGTGCGCCGTCTCGAGAAGTTACCAACATGGAACTTAATGACAACATATACACGAGTAAAACCTTTCTTTTACTTTATCTTTAATTGCTGTAATGTAAAAGTTATTGAGCCGACAACTTGAGGGAAAACTGGTTTTTTAAAAATATAGAAATCCATCCACACGACGTGCGTCCCGCCATTCCGGGCGACGTGGTCGTGCACCGTAGGCATCGAAAGCTGCGTAACAGCTTCGTGGTCGTGTGGGCTTTGACGGAATTCAAATTGGTCGCGTGTGCGCGACGAATTTGATGCGTATCCGTCGAAATTCACCGTATCGTGCACTTTGCAAATTCTTTAATTACTTTGTGCACGCTCGTTAGATCGAGACGAAAGTTGCGCCAGCAGGACCGTATCGTTTTTCTGGTCCTGTATGCCAAGTTTGGTCCAATTCTGAGACAGTTAAATCATACATCGTTTTGCGGGCCCCACGGTCCCACTGAACGGGCGATTTTGTGCACGGCCCGCCGGAATCCAACTTTGGACATACGGTTGGATTTGTATCGAAAAACCGGATCCGTTGACATATAGTTTGACGACTTTAGAGACAATTGACTCTGGCACGCTTTTCGGTGCAAAGCGGGTCCAACGGCGGACATCATTTTTGTCCAAAATTATCGTTTTGCCCCTGTGTCCAGAATTAGACTTAAGGAGAGGCAATCCTAGCTAATTGGACTATTCTGAGAACATTAGTGATGTTTATTTCAGCTTCCGAGGACTGTTGTACGGGTTTTGACTATTGTGGCACATTGAGTAGTTCAGACTGTCAGTTTCACCACCAGAGGACCACAGGCGAGTACAGTTTATCGTTTGCATTTCGATATTGATCTTTACTATATTTCATTGATTAGTCATTGTTTATGTGATTTTTATACTCTATTAAAAATGGTTGAGTCGGGAATGAGAAGTACCAAGGATGTGTGGTCCGACCGTAGCCCGTGTTTATTTTCTGCAAGTAGACATTGTAGCCCGTGTTTATTTTCTGCAAGTAGATATTGTAGCCCGTGTTTATTTTCTGCAAGTAGACATTGTAGCCCGTGTTTATTTCTACAAGTAGACATTGTAGCCCGTGTTTATTTTCTGCAAGTAGACATTGTTGCCCGTGCTTATTTTTCATGCAAGTAGACCTCGTAGATCGTGCGTTGTAGTACCCCAGACCGATCACATATCAAAGGTACTTCTAAACAGTTGGGGAAAGTATTTTGTGTCTATTTATTTGCTATTGATTTTCTGTGTTTACTGTTTATTTTCAAAACTCATGATTGATGTCTAACCTTTGTTTTATAGTCATTTTCTTTATTTGAAATTGCATTCAGTGAATTGTGCTCGTTCCATTCCTGACTGGAAATCAACATTTTTCAGGTTAGTCGTGGATTCACTTAGCATGGGAGATACGGGGGTACTTGCAGACAAAAGCCTAGAAACTAGCTAGATAGCGGAGTTGTAGTCACTCCAATATTTGTACAAGTTTATATTTTCTACAAACGTAAAACTTGTGATCATTGTAAGTTAAATTAATTTTGTGAATGAGCATTATTTGTAATTTTTGATCTTCATGGCCGTGACAGCGTTCTACCGCCGACACTGCGGCGTAGGCTGGCTTGGACACGTCTCGTATCCGTTTAAAAAAAATGGGTGCGGGTCGTGACAAGTTTTTATGGTGGCCTATGCAGGTCAGTCTTCGCAAATCATACGAACTCGTGATAGTACTTTAGTTAGTTGTACTATTGTGAGCCTACGACTAGGAAATGCTCATTCACGAATTAGAAATTAATTTAATTTACGAGAATGACTAGGACTAGGAGTCCCTTATACAAATTTACCGATAGGTAGTCTAGGCCATACAATGTAGATAAGGAATTATTAATTTTGATAGTTATCAGATCCCCATAGGTACACTAGTATCTCTTAATATGACGATATAATCTAATTTGGATAGATTATTCCCTTGGTAAGGCAGGGCTTCATAGAATTAATGATCTAACCTTGATAAATGGTGCAATTCTTTCTCCTTGCCCTTTTGATATCATCCTCATATCTTAGTCAAATTGCCTATTTAGTTCCTAGTTTTGCCCTAAGAATTGTTATTTTATGTTATCCATAGATGAACCTCAAGTTAGTTTCGATTCAAGTTTTTCCTCAAAGGCTTGAATACACATGGAATAGTTAGAATGTTTGTATTTCTTTTGTCCTCAGTTATTTCTTCCTGTTCAATCCTTTATTTTAAGGGTTGTGACTGATAGGACAAATGTTTACGCTTTATTTCATAGTCAACTTATTTGAATCTATAGAAGCCCATGAAGTTTTACAGATATAAAAGAATGTTAGTTGACTCATAATGGCAGGACAGCAGCGCACTGTCGCCATTTATTTGAATTATGGACTCACTGCAGCCAGCAGTGCACTGGCGAGACACGACCCTAGAATTGAAATTTTTAAGGAAATTATAGGTTATAGAGTATTCCTAAAACTATGGCTAGTGGTCCTCTTTGATCATAGTTACCCGGGTGTCGAGATAAGGTAGAGTATCTGATAGTATATCACATCTGAATCACAGAACCAAGAGTTTACCATCGCCCGAGTATACGGACGAGGCATAATCCTCGGTGAAATGATTTCAGACGTGATTACAAGTTTAGGGTACTATAGAGGATAGGACCGTGCTATGTATGTCCCATAAGATACAAAGCCAATAGTAGTGGAAGGTTGTAAGTTTGGTAGCATGTCTCCCGACCTAGCACTCCGTATGATCCTCATGATCTATTGATGAAGAAATTGACTGACACTAATGGATTACCTAGAATATAGAATTCAGAAGTCCATAAACCATTAGTCGACCAAGACCTTAAGGGTAAGATGATAGTGGGATGTCTGTAGGAGCAAGAACACCAGGTAAAGTTTGATTCCCTCTAAACTCGAACTACTTGTGCCTCTTTTCAAAAATCTCGCATACTGAAATCTTGACTATCTTGACCAACGCTGCTATTACAGCCTAGTTTTTGCAAGCTTACTCTGTTCTCGAGCTTGATCCGAGGCATATGTTTAGTGGGGATGCCTGCTAACTTATTGTCTAATCAGAATCAGTGTATTATGGTCTGATCAACCATGATGCATTTGGTTCGCTCTTCGTTTAATTACACTACGTGGATGGAGATATATAGGTATCTAGGATCTCATCCGCGACTGCTTGACAATTTTTCTTGAATTATATGTTTATCCTTGAATCATGAAATTGTATTCAGTAACATCTCCCTTGAATTCTTTATTGTTTTGTCTTTCACCGATTTGGAAAGACGAAAGCTCGTGATGGTAGAGAGATATAGAGTATTCCCATAGCTATGATAATGGTAGGCACAAGTGTAGCTACCATCGGCCAGTCATATGATTGAGTTACTCGTTCTCCCATCGACCCTCAAACTACTATTGAGACTTTCGAGCCATCTGAATTTGAGAATGAGTAGGGCTTTATCCTTAGTCAAAATGCCAACCTAGGGACTATCTCTTCTCAAGAAACCAATTGTCGTGAGTCTCTAACTATCTGCTTGAAGCTTGCCTTAACTAGCAACCCTTAAGCCTTGAACCAACCCTTCCTCGACCGAAGCCCACAGTTAGACATGAGATGAGTGGACAATAGGGTAATCATTTATCGTGACACTCATCCCGAGATTGTGTTCCAACAAATATTACTCTAGTTATGTAAATTTTATTATTAAGACCTAACTAGTGTTGGAACACCACAGTCACTAGCTTAGCCAATACCATGGCTTAAATATCCTGTCATATTATGATCTACCAGTTGTCAACAACAATACACAATCACTACGACTCTTGTGACGATATTCTGGCAGGTTGACACAAATAGAAATTCACGACTCAGTTGTTAGAAATCTTGTGCCTTAGAGTTGGTTACCCCGTCGATAACTCTAGTATACTATAGACGAGTAGATCATCCTATTTTATCGACCAAGTGTCATTGTACACACTCGTTATGCATTTATTAAGGAACGATCCTTGACTTGACTTATATCTACCGTATCCCGATACGCCGTGCCTTATTCCCTATTAACAAAGGGTCGAGGTAAAGTATTCGGACTTTAGGAACCCCCTAACCTCAATATTCCTAAGACTATGTCCTATTTTAAGGTGGGTAGACGGTAAGCCTCCTAAAGTTTTAAGGATATAAGAAGATTATCGATTGATTAGAATAAATTTTTATTATGATGATAGTTAGTGCCCTATGGACTCCCACTTTCCATTTAGATCATTTCGTGTCCCCGGCTGTGTCATTAATATTCGGAGCACAAGACCAGCTTTTACCTTCCAACAAATTTTATATGCAAGTTCTAGACAAGTCCACCTTCATCTAGGTATATCATGTCCCACTCAAACACGTCCCCTTGTACTCTATTTTTATAGTACGGCTTTCAGGTCAAAGGGACAAGCTATAACCCTTACCATAATAATCGTATACTTTCCGACTTCTATTAGAGCCTCAACCCCGACTCAAATCCTTTAACCCAATATATGATTGTGGTCTACTCGAAGCCCACTACGCACATGCCACTAGTGTGCAAATTGATAGAGGCCTCTTGTGCTACTTAAACACAAAAGTCACTGAAGGCACATTTCGAGCTTTAGGGACCTAGCTAACCAACCTGACTAGCAACTAGCTCAAACCCTTGGATAGAAACCTATTTTAGGATACCCTAATCTAGTAGAAAGAGCTTTATCATTGGGATCTTGTCCAATCCATATAGATTGAAATCCAAGATTCATCCAGCCAACGAGTAATGTCCAGATAGGGAACTCATGAAGACCCAGTAAAACCCATCTAGACGTACCACCATATTTGAACTATAGAACTGAATTATTTGAAATCGGACCTTATACCTATTCTCCACTTCGTAGAATGCGATGTCATTCGTAACCTTTATTCCATCTACCTGGGAGTCGAGGTACGATCTTTTATTGCATTTATATTCCTGGCTCGTGTGTTTAAATAGCCACGGAAAAGATCACAATCATGATTTTTCAAATTCCGTTCTATTTTGGAATCTTGTTTAGAATTTCAAAAACAAATTTTTGTATTGCATGGATTGCAAGCCACTCTAAGAATGAAGGGTTCTTCGATGTAGCAAGTGACTGGACTAGAGTAGTCCAATCTAGCGAATAAAAATATAGGTTCATAAATACTCTTTCTACCTGTATTATTGTATATTCTCTACCGCTCTTTAAACTTCATAATTACTCTTGATTGTTCTTCCTTATCTTCCAGTCCTCTCTATTGCATATAGACGAAGGTCATACTTATTAGAATTCACCAATATTTCTTAGTTACTTGTGTAAATTACTGCTTGCTAAGTTCGAGTTGCTTGATAGATACGAGAGGATTATAGATACCATATGCCTAGATATTTGTTGGTAGGATTGTTAGCACTAGTTAAAAGATTTTAAAATTTTAGTGAGAGGAGTAGTGTGACCGAAGGTGGATAGAAGTCCTGGAGGCTATTTGGCTAGGAGAAGAATACAAACTAAATTTTTGAGGAATTAAAAATTTGAGGAGATTGTGGTAAAAGTGGATTTATTCCTTGACTTTTATTTTTTTTAAATTTTAGGCATGGTTATTAGTTAGAATTTCGAGGACAAAATTATTTTAAGGTGGGTAGATTTGTAGCTCCCCTTCCCGGAATTTTTGAAATATTTTTATTTATTTGTTTGTTTTAAATGGTAATTTTAGAATTAATTATTTAGTTATTATTACGGTAGATGATTTTAATCATGATTAAATTTGGAGTACAAGGTGACTAGAAATCGTGGCATGGATAGTGCAGTGGCGTACTTTGACTAGTGTATTAGCCATGGTAGGGAAGACCAAGCCATAGTGATGCCCTAACTAGGAAAATCAGGCTAAGTTGTGACATGACCATTATAAATAGTTTAATTAGTTATATTTTAATATTATTTGACATTAGGAGAACCAGTTGTACCAAACCAGCCCGGACTAGACCCGTACCAAGCCCAAGCCCTTGTAGTCATGCGAGACGTCCAATGACATTCGTGTTGACGTATTTTGGTAAGTTTGTGTTGTATTCCGTTTTAATAACCTGATAAATATTCTAAGTATACGTATTTAATTATTATAAACATTATTATTAGGGATAAGCAGTGACTTTTGTATAAAATAGGTCATCGTATATTTTGGAGCCTTTAGACTGTACATAATGGTTTATATACACCATTATTGATTTATGGAATATTATTAATATTATTATTATTATTATTATTATCATTATCATTATTATTGAGATCATCATTGTTATTATTTTATTGGGATTATTACCATATAATATTAATTTATATTATTTTGTCGATTAGATATTATTAAATATAGTCATATATATATATGTGTCCTACACTAGGAATGAATAATATAGAGGTTTATTTAGATTTTTGGAAATACTATATAAGTATATATAAATGCTTGGATAAATAAATATATATATAAATAATAAAGTATATACGTATAGATAAATAAATATGTATAGATAAATACGTATAGATAAATAAATAAATATATATATATGTATATGTGTATATAGATATTAATTGGTGAATGTGTACTTGGAATTATATAAATATTATATGTATATGTGCATAGGTATAAATACGTGTAAGTGTATACGTGTGTTTATATGTATGTGTGTGTGTATGTAAATACACATATGTATTTTTGAATGTATACGTAAATATATCAATATATATAGGAATATATATAAGTGTGTATGTTTAGGTATGTATAAATATGTATATACATGGTGTGTATGTATAGAGATATCTATAGGTATATGTGTGTATATATATATATTTTTTTTGTGTATATACATGGTGTGTATGTATATCTATAGGTATATGTGTATATATATATATATATATATATATATATATATATATATATATATATACTTTTTTTTTTTTTTTTTAAAATATATATATATATTTGAATATACATATATATGTATATTGTTTTATAAATAAAAAGAAAGAAAATAAATATTAATGAAACCCCATCCTAGCCAAGTAGAAGCCCACGAGCGGAGCTACAGTACCGCTCCTAAAGCTTCAGCTAACCCGACTTGTGGAATCAGCAGAACCCGAATACATAACCGACTATATATATTTGTTTACATAAGAGCCGAGTGGAGAAAAACCTAAACCCTAACCACGAAATCCCTGCCACACTAGCTCTCCACAGTGGGCGACCTCCCCTGCGTGTGCATCGCCACCGGAGGCCGGCCGGAGTCGCCGCACTGGCCGACGCGCGCTGGTGCTGCACAACAAGCCGCCCAAAGCAACAGCAAGCCGGCTCTCCGAGGGCAACTTCGTGACGGAAGTTCGTCCACGACTCTCGATCATTCATCGAACCAAATACACAGGTACATTCCCAACCTATCCACCTTCAATTCCTAGCAATTAGTCTGATTTTAGGAAACCTACGTTGCCCAGAAAATCGACCCAAAGTCGAGCGAAAACCTGTCCAAAACAGGACAGGAAACCCCTCTCGAACCCCAACTTGGAGGCCGTTTTCACATCAGACCGTGCGCCGTCTCGAGAAGTTACCAACATGAAAATTAATGACAACATATACACGAGTAAAACCTTTCTTTTACTTTATCTTTAATTGCTGTAATGTAAAAGTTATTGAGCCGACAACTTGAGGGAAAACTGTTTTTTTTAAAATATAGAAATCCATCCACACGACGTACGTCCCGCCATTCCGGGCGACGTGGTCGCGCATCGTAGGCATCAAAAGTTGCGTAACGGCTTCGTGGTCATGTGGACTTTGACGGAATTCAAATTGGTCGCGTGTGCGCGACGAATTTGATGCGTATCCGTCGAAATTCACCGTATCGTGCACATTACAAATTCTCCAATTACTTTGTGCACGCTCGTCAGATCGAGACAAAACTTACGCCAGCAGGACCGTATCTTTTTTTTGGTCCTGTATGCCAAGTTTGGTCCAATTCTGAGACAGTTGAATCGTACGTCGTTTTGCGGGCCCCACGGTCCCACTCAACGGGCGATTTTGTGCACGGTCCGCCGGAATCCAACTTTGGACATACGGTTGGGTTCGTATCAAAAAACCAGATCCGTAGACATATAGTTTGACGACTTTAGAGACCATTGACTCTGGCACGCTTTTCAGTGCAAAGCGGGTCCAACGGCGGATATCATTTTTGCCTGAAATTACCATTTTGCCCCTGTGTCCAGAATTAGACTTAAGGACAGGCAATCCTAGCTAATTGGACTATTCTGAGAATATTGGTGATGTTTATTTCAGCTTTCGAGGACTGTTGTACGGGGTTTGACTATTGTGGCACATTGAGTAGTTCAGACTGTCAGTTTTACCAGCAGAGGACCACAGGCGAGTACAGTTTATTGTTTGCATTTCGATATTGATCTTTACTATATTTCATTGATTATTCATTGGTTATGTGATTTTTATACTCTATTAAAAATGGTTTAGTCGGGAATGAGAAGTACCAAGGATGTGTGGTCCGACCGTAGACCGTGTTTATTTTCTGCAAGTAGACATTGTAGCCCGTGTTTATTTTCTGCAAGTAGACATTGTAGCCCGTGTTTATTTTCTGCAAGTAGACATTGTAGTCCGTATTTATTTTCTGCAAGTAGACATTGTAGCCCGTGTTTATTTTCTGCAAGTAGACATTGTAGCCCGTGCTTATTTTTCATGCAAGTAGACCTCATAGACCGTGCGGTGTAGTACCCCAGATCGATCACATATAAAAGGTACTTCTAAACAGTTGGGGAAAGTATTTTGTGTCTATTTATTTGCTATTGATTTTCTGTCTTTACTGTTTATTTTCAAAACTCATGATTGATGTCTAATCTTTGTTTTATAGTCATTTTCTTTATTTGAAATTGCATTCAGTGAATTGTGCTCGTTCCATTCCTGACTGGAAACCAACATTTTTCAGGTTAGCCGTGGATTCACTTAGCATGGGAGATACGGGGGTACTTGCAGACAAAAGCCTAGAAACTAGCTAGATAGCGGAGTTGTAGTCACTCCAATATTTGTACAAGTTTATATTTTCTGCAATGTAAAACTTGTGTTCATTGTAAGTTAAATTAATTTTGTGAATGAGCATTATTTATGATTTTTGATCTTCATGGCCGTGACAGCATTTTACCGCCGACACTGCGGCATAGGTTGGCTTGGACACGTCTCGTATCCGTTTAAAAAAAAAACGGGTGCGGGTCGTGACAGAAACTTATTCTAGGTTACCCTAACCTAGTAGAAATAGTTTTATCATTGGGATCTTGTCAAGTCAATATAGATTGAAGTCCAAGGTTCATCCAACTGACGATTGATGTCCAATTAGGAAACCCATTAAGACCCAATAATACCCATTCATGCATACTACTATATTTGGACTATAAAACCGAACTATTTGAAATAGGTCCCTATACCAATTATGTAGTCTCCACCTCTTAGAATGAGAAGTCATTCGTAACCAATATTCCATCTACCTGGAAGTTGCGATGCGATCTTGTATTGCATTTATATCCCTTGCTCGTGTGTTTAAATAACCACGGAGAAGATCACAATCTTGATTTTCCAAATTTCGTTCTATTATGGGATCTTGTTTAGAGTAAACTTCGAGAACGGGACTTCTGTATTATACGGATTCTAGCCCCTCTAAGAAACGAAGGGTTCTTCAATTTAGCAAGTGACTGGGCTAGAGTAGCCACTCTAGCAAATAAGTCAATGGTTTATAAACTTTCCTTCTATCTGCATCACTGGATACTCTCTGCCGCTCTTGAAACTTCATAATTGCTTTCGATTAATCTTCCTTATCTTTCTGTCCTTCCTATTGCAGAGTGACGTATGGTCATGCTTATTAAAATTTACCAATATTCATAGCTACTTTTGTGTAATTGTCGCTTGTTAAATTTTGGTTATAGGTGCCATGTGCAGTAGATATCTATTGGTAGCAATTTTAGCAATTAGTTGGATGATTATAATGTTTTAGCGACAGGTGTTTTGAGGGAGTAGTATGGCCAAAGGTGGGTAGTAGTCCTCGAGAAATTGTAGCTTCAAAATGACCATGAGAATAAGTGATAGCTAGTGGATCCCGTCTTCCAACATAACTGATGGACTCTTCCCTTAAATTTCGAGGATGAAATTATTTTTAAGATGGGTAGATTTGTAACCCCTCTTCCTAGAAATCTTAAAATATTTTTATTATTATTTGAATGGTGAATTTTTAGAATTTTTTATAAATATTATTTAGTTAACTTTATTTATGGATAATTTTAATTTATAAGTTTTTTGGTTATTAAAAAACATATATATATATATATATATATATATATATATATATATATATATATATATATATATATATATATATATATATATATTGTGTGTGTGGGTTTTATAGAATATATATCTAAATATTAAGCTTATAGATTTTATAGGATTACAATTTAGTTTTTGTTATTAAGGTTTCAAAAATTTATTATTACTATTATTACTTTCATTTATTATAAAATTGCAGTATTCATATTAATTACTGGCCTAATCTTTTATTTAATAATTTATCTAATAGCCTTGTTATAATCATATTAGGTAAATTTGTACAAAATATTCATTTAAATATTTTAGAATTATTCTGGAGATTTTTCTACGATTTTTATAAATATATTTGGAATTTATTAGGGTATATACAAATGTATATGTTTATATATATATATATATATATATATATATATATATATATATATATATATATATATATATATATATATATATATATATATATATATATATATATATATATATATATATATATATATATATATAATAAGAAAAAGAAAAAAAAGAAATTGGGTCATTGTAAGCCCCCTGAATTTCAGGGTTTATTTTTAATTTTTTCTGAATGAATTAATTTCGATAAATATTTTATTATTTGATTGTTTAGATCATTAATGTACCTTTCCGTGACTTTGACTTCTGGAGCGTCAGGGATGCCAATCTCTGTAAACTCTCTTTATGAGTTTTGTAGTAGATAAGATTATCTTCGTTTTGATATATCATGTCCCACTTGAACTCGTTCCCTTGTGCTCTTTTTGTATCGTGCAACTTCGGGTCAACTTAGACCAATTAATCATTGAATGATTATTCCCACTTTTATCTTTGATCATCGTTTGCACGTTACCGTGACTTTTAATTTAGGAGCACCAAACCAGTCGTTTTCTCAGAACCAACTTCTCATGAATGATCTACTCGAGACGCTCTTCACCCATGACCTTCGTGTCCCACTCAGACACTCCATTTTGTGCTTCATTTTCTTCGCACAACTTTCTGTTCAATTTAGGACAGTTAATTATCTACCGTGAAACCTGATTTAATTTCTAATTTAATTTCGGGACCCGACATCGACCCAACCTAGTCGACCCCAAATATGGACATGGCTCACACGAAGCCTACTACCCGCATGACGCTTCTGTCCCACTTATTTGAGTCCCCACATGCTACTTATTTTCCCATGATCATAAATACCTATTTTAATTCAAATATTGCACCATGTCCGGTTTTGACCCGACCCGGCTCGACCGAACCCGAACCCAAGCTCCATGTTGTCCTTTCGTAACTACCCAAATACCCCACATAAAATTTCCACTTTTCCCTATTTTTTTAAATATCTCTCTACAAGTATCTCTCTCTATTTTTATTTATATAATATATATACACCCACATATATATAATAATATCTCTCCCTCTCTCTTCATTTAAACAACTCACTCCCACACTCCACCACCTCATCCCATCACCAGCACACCCCTCCCCCCTTTATGGCCGACTTCACACCCCCTCTCTCTCTCTAAATATCTATCTCTCTCTCTCTCTCTAAATATCCCACTCCTTTATATATATTAACACACACACACCCACATAATTCTAACTCTCTCTCACTCACCTCTTTCTCTCTCTCCCTTTCTTAAAACCAACAGCAGCAACTCCTCCATGTGGCCGAGAACACCCCCTCAACTCTTTCTTCATTATTTTCTCCTCCTCCTTCTTCTTCACTTCTCCATCTCTCCCTCATCATCCTACTCCATTAACATCACCACCACCATCTCCATAACATCACCCACTTCAACCATCACCACACACCATTCTCCTCCTCTCCTCTCATTTTCGCGTGGCCCCATCTGCCGTCGCCGCCCCGCCGTGCACCACCAGCGTGGCAGCAGCTGCAGCGAGGCGTAGCAGCAGCAGCTGCAGCTGCAGTTGGCAGTAGCGAGCGCGCGCAGCAGAGCTGCCGGCCAACCGCGCGCTGCCGCCGCCACCGGCGCCGCCGCGGTCGCCACCGCCGTCGACGAGACCCCCACTCAGTCGGGCGCACCCCCGGGCAGGCCCCCATGGCCTCCGCCTTCCTCTCCGACGTGCCACGTACACGATTCGTGCTTTTTGAACGGAATCCCGGCGTGACGCGCGCGGGATCGAAGTCAAAATCTCATTTCGGGACAGCAACTTCGCGCACGTTTTCCAAGAGATCCGACCATTGGATCGGAGAAAGCTTTACTCCATCACAATCCTGGTATATACCCCTTCATCCCTCTCAAATTTTACCCGTTAATTTCGTCGTTTGATACATCAAAACCGGCCACCAAGTTGACCGTTTGAATTGTGTTATTTTTGGACAGTTTCGCGGAGCCAACTTCGTCGGTTCTTATCTCCTCCATCGCAGCTCCGGTTGGCGTGCTACCAATTCCCGTGCGCAGATGGTATAACCCTCTTCCTGTCTCCTTTAAGTTTTATTTCATTTTGAGCACGTTCGGTTGGTCGAATTCGACGCCAAAGTTGGTCGTCCAAATTCTTTAATTTGCACTTTGTAAAATTCTTTTTTTGAGTCCGGGACTTCGGATTCAATTTCTAACACCACCAGTAGACTCGTGGCGTCGTTCTGGCATGTTTTCATATAAAGTTTGTTAGATTTGGAGAACGTGGGCCCTGACACGTATTTCGGTACAAAACGGGCCCCACAGTCCGGGTCAACGGGACTTTTTGACGCCGGCTCATCAGAATCCAATTTCGGATATACCGTTGAGTTCGTATCGTCATTATGAACTCGTTGACATATAATTTGCTGAGTTTTGAGGACATTGGCTCCGACACGCTTTTCCGTGCAAATCGGAATTTCAATGTCCTGGTCAACGGACCAATTTGAGATCGGGTCAACGGAATCCAATTCTGGATATACCGTTGGATTCGTATCGTCATTCTGGATTCGTGGACATATAATTTGTTACGTTTTGTGCACTTTATTTTGGCACGTTTTTCGGTGCAAAGTGGGTCCGACACGGATACCATTTTGGCCCAAAATTACCTTTTTCCCCTGTGTTCAAATTAGACTTATGGACAGGCTATCCAAGCTGATTTGACTATTCTTGACACGTTGGTAATGGTTGTTTCACCATCCGACAACATCTGTAGGTTATTACCCTATTATTATAATCTTTCTCATTTTGTGGTATTTTGAGATCCATCGATTCCAGTGATTACACAACCACTGAAATTGAATGTGTTGACCCTGTAGATGTTTATAGAGACTAGCCTTGATCCAGTTTGACCATGGTTGACTACTTTGACTGAACATCGAAGTAGAACATTTGACCTAGGTTAGACTAGTTTTGACCCTGGATGACCACAGTTGACTGTTTTGACTAAAAGTCAACCGAAAGTCAACCATAGCCTAAAATTGACTAGAACTGGACCAGAGTTGACCAGTTGACCCAAAGTCAACTGTTAGTCAACGTTTGACCTAGAGTTGACCTAGGGTTGACCAGAGTTGACCAGTTGACCAGAAGTCAAGTGTAAGTCAACCCTTGACTTAGATTGACCTAGTTTGACTTGCCTTGACCTAGTTTGACTTAGTATGACTTGATTTTACTTCCAAACCCTTATATTGATATAATATTCCATCTATAGGTCCTCGAGGCACTGTTCTTGGACTCAGTTGACATATTCCACCAGATCTCAGGCGAGTACATTCTCTGATAATAATTCTGTTTTATGATATCGTCTATATTTTTTGTATTTAGTATAGATACCCTTGTTCTCTTGACACATTGTTCACACGGATTGGTATTTATTTGGATCCCATCATGAGATGTTATTCCTCGCTTTCCTTGGTATATCTTGTGCAAGTCTTTCTTGTTCCTTGTGCATTGTATAGACACGATTCCTGCGAAGGCTAGCTACCCTCTCAGAGAATCGCGTGTCATGATGTGTCATGGTTGGATCCACTATACTAGTCGGGGACGGAGAGTATTAGTGCAGATGTGTGGTCATTATCCACCTTGTTATTCTTGTAGATCTTGTGAGTGTTAATCATACACCCCACGTATGATTAACCAGGCCAGTAGACCTTGTGCAGACCCAAGCCGGCCACATGTTGTAGCTAGTACTCACACACTTAGATAGATGATTCTTGATTCTTGTATATGCCATGATCAGTTTTACTTGCCTTGTTCTAGCTCTAGATTTACAGCTTACCTTGCCATGATACTCACATGTACATTTCATGATTTCTTGTATATTCTCTCTATTTACTGCTACATTTTCAATATCGTCTAACTAGAACTGTTATTTGAGATTTGTGCTCGTTCCATCCTGACTGGATATGTTGACAAAATTTTAGGAGTAGTTGTGCCCTCAGTATTGGACTTCATGATGTTGCTAGCTGAGGTAGATCTCACTATTCTTCTATGTGAGTTGTCTTGTAGTTATCCTTAGTTAGTCTTGTTGTTCCTTCTTTATTTTTCTGTCTTATGATCCTTGTAGATTCTAATTGTTCTAGTGATATTGTTATTATTTCTTGTATTATCTTTCTTAGTTTTTGTGATGTGACATGAGTACATTTCTAGTTATGGATCTTTAGATGATGTAGTTAGTATTGGGTACTTGACAGCGCTCTACCGCCGATATTGCGGCGTAGGCTGGATGTAGCCCACGTATTCGTACCCATATATCCGGGTGTGGGTCGTGACAAACCAAAAGTATCGAAAGGTGCGTAACGGCTTCGTGGTCGTGTGGGCTTTGGCGGAATTCAAATTGGTTGCGTGTGCGCGACGAATTTGATGCGTATCCGTCGAAATTTACCGTATTGGCCTCTGTGCAAATTTTCTAATTAATTTGTGCACGCTCGTCAGATTGAGACGAAACTTGCACCAGCAGGACCGTATCATTTTTTTGGTCCTGTATGCCAAGTTTGGTCCGATTCTGAGACAGTTGATAAAATCGCCGCTTTGCGGGCCCCACGGTCCGACTCAACGGACGATTTTGTGTACGGCCCGCCGGAATCCAACTTTGGACATACGGTTGGGTTCATATCAGAAAACTGGATTCGTAGACATGTAGTTTGTCGACTTTAGAGACCGTTGACTCTGGCACATTTTTCAGTGCAAAGCGGGTCCAACGGTGGACATCGTTTTGGCCCGAAATTACCGTTTTGCCCCTGTGTCCAGAATTGGACTTAAGGACAGGCAATCCTAGCTAATTTGACTATTCTGAGAATATTGGTAATGTGTATTTCAGCTTTCGGGGACTGTTGTACGGGTTTTGACTATTGTGGCATATTGAGTAGTTCAGACTGTCAGTTTCACCAGCAGAGGACCACAGGCGAGTACAGTTTATTGTCTGCATTTCGATATTGATCTTTACTATATTTCATTGATTAGTCATTGGTTATGTGATTTATACTCTATTATAAATTGTTGAGTCGGGAATGAGAAGTACCAAGGATATGTGATCCGACCGTAGACCGTATTTATTTTTATGCAGTAGACCTCGTAGACCGTATTTATTTTCATGCAATAGACCTCGTAGACATTGTTTATTTTCTGCAAGTAGACCTCGTAGACATTGTTTATTTTCTGCAAGTAGACCTCGTAGACAGTGTTTATTTTTTGCAAGTAGACCTCGTAGACATTGTTTATTTGTTGTAAGTAGACCTCGTAGACATTGCTTATTTTTTTGCAAGTAGACCTCGTAGACCGTGCAGTGTAGTGCCCTAGACCGATCACATATCAACGGTACTTCTAACAGTTGGGGAAAGTATTTTGTGTCTATTTATTGCTATTGGTTTTTCGTATTTACTGTTTATTTTCAAAACTCATGATTGATGTCTAACCTTTGTTTTATAGTCATTTTCTTTATTTGAAATTGCATTCAGTGAATTGTGCTCATTCCATTCCTGACTGGAAACCAACATTTTTCAGGTTAGCCGTGGATTCACTTAGCATGGGAAATACGGGTGTACTTGCAGCCGAAGCCTAGAGACTAGTTAGATAGATGAGTTGTAGTCATTCCATATATGTACAAGTTTATATTTTTCTTCAAAATGTAAAAACTTGTGATCATTGTAAATTAAATTAATTTTTATGAATGAGCATTATTTGTGATTTTGATCTTCATGGCCGTGACAGCGTTCTACCGTCGACACTGCGACGTAGGCTGGCTTGGACACGTCTTGTCACGACCCGCACCCTAGAGTAAGGGCACGAGAAGTGGGTACGTCCAGCCTACGCCGCAGTGTCGGCGGTAGAACGCTGTCCTAGGTTACTATCTAATTAACAACTCACACAATTATATAATATACTTGTCAATATCTCAACTCCGAACGGAGGACAAGTATAGATATAATAAAATCTCAATCACAGTCTAAGCATGATAAGATAACACAGAAGTTTATAACTAAAAACTAAATAACAACATTTATAAACTACTAAATAATAATATCTCAAACAAACTCAAATACAAACTCGTATCTCAAGTTATTACAATTCAAGTTCTAAAACATGAAAACTAAACCAAGTCTACTAGCTAGTCTCCCGATCACTCCTGAGTGTCGGGGCCAAAGGTAGCTAAGCCATCTCCTGCTCCAAGGCAAGTGGGGCAAATGTCCTCAGGGCAATCATCTGTAATATTTTCAACAGGTCCAGTCAGGACAGGAACGAGTACATTTCATCAAGAAATTCCAAGTAAATGATAGAGAACTATAAAACAGTTATAGACAATTGTATTGATGAATATGGCAGTTTAATTTTCAGGTGATGGTAAGAAGGACAGATAAAGTACAAGAAAAGTAAATAACTAAACAAGAGAAGAATCATAGCAATGAAGACTGTAAAACAAGATCTAGCTGAACTAGAGTAACATAATGAGTTCAGATGGAACAATATAAGTCGAGTGTAATCCCAAAGTGAGTCTAATACAAGATGAGTCGAATGTGATTCTAATCATTGTTCTAATAAGGTGATTCGAATAAGATGATACGAATAGTGATTCGAATAAGGTGATACGAATAGTGATTCGAATAATAATCAAACAATGATTCGAATAAATTCTCCAAGTGTGTTTTAAAATACCGAGATCGACATGTAAATGGCTGTAGGTAATACGGCACACCACACACTCGCGAAGTGTGTGATGGCTATCGTTCGAATATAATGCACAGAGGGGTGATTCGAATAGGGGGATATGTCTACATGTCTAATCAGTATTTCCCTGCCCAGTCTAATACAAATGAATCCACAATCCAACACATAAGACGAATACAAGTCCAACCAACATATGAAGATACGAATAGGGTGATTCGAATAGTGATTCGTATGATGATTCGTATGATGATTCGAATAATAGAGGAAAGATAAGTAAGTATGTGTGTCGCATACATGGATTCAGAAATAATAATACGTGTTTGTAACAGAGAATCACATACAGCTAACTAGAACTGAAGTACAGTAATTGACAAGTAAATGAAAGAACTATCAGAGAATGTACTCGCCTGTTACTCTGAAAAGAGTAATGAAATATCAGATGTCTGCACCGGAGTCACAATGTCCTAAATAGAGCAGTATGGATTATGACATGTTTAAAATAAGATAAATGAAGTCTACGATGCAATCTACATGATTTCTAGGTCAATCTAGGTCAAAGTCAACTCTTGGTCAACCTTAGTCAACACTCTAGTCAACATGAAGTCAAAATAGGTCTACTAGTCCAATCTAGGTCAACCCTAGTCTAACTAGGTCAACACCAAACCAAGCCTGTACCATGTATCAATATTATATATACAAACAAAGACTTTACATCCAACAATCTATGCAGTTATCATACCTATATATATACATATATATTCAATACACACATAGCATACTCTAATATGTGAAATCATTCATAGGCATATAGGAATCATCTCTATGTAGCAAATGTATACATACATGCATACTCTTCTACATTCATTCACATATATTGCATATATACACTATATATATATAGAGAGAGAGAGAGGGCAAGGAAGGGGGCATGAGGAGTGGTGTGGGTACATAGGCCAAGGTTGTGTGTTGGAAATTGTGAGATGTGAGAGTGTCATTAGGTTCAATGAGACAGGACATTAGTCTAGATAGGTGGCCATGTGTGTTTGAGTGTCATTGAGTATAGGTGTAATAGGAATGTATGCCTCAGATTTGTGTGTGTGTGTTGAAATGAAATCCATGAATTAATTTAGAGTAGTGTGTGTAAATAGGTGAAGTGTAAAGTGTCAATGTGGCACATGCTTGTGTGTGTGTGTATCATGGAACAGTGAGGGTGTGAGTGTATACATGGTGTAGTGTTAGGCAAATGTGTGTAGAGCCTGAAAACAGGGAGTGTCACATAGGAGTTGTGTACAACCTAAAAACAGTAGATATAGGAAAACAGTGTAGTGTACATTGACAGTCAAGTGACAGTGAGCTAATTCTGGAAATTTCAGTGAATGAAGATGTGTGTGATGGAATGATCTTAGTGTCATAGTGAAGGGTGAGAATATGGTACATGACAGTCAATAACAGTTAATCAAACTCAGTTTAAATTGGAAAATCTCAGGTTTCACATGAGGTAATGAACCTCAGTTTAGTTTTGAAACAACATTTCATTATACATGTGAATCCTTCTAAATCCCTACTCCATTTCTAACTTAACCCAATGCCAAACCTGGCCTAGGCAGGGCCTCACTTGCCTGTGCACTCTAGTGCACAGGTCTCACCAATACCCTCCCTATCTCACTCCACTGCTGCTGCCCTTAAAGGGGCAGCCTACTGCCTAAGCCTAGGACACAACTCAAGCCAACCTAACATGAACTATGAAGCCTAAACATTAAATTCAGTTTACATATAGTAGTGAACAAATAGGAGACAGGGGTTGTGTGTGTTGTACAGTGTAAGCAATAGGAACCTCAGGATTTCATATCCTGAACTATCTCAGGTATTACATTAATCTCAGGAATTACATTAATCTCAGGAATTTGACACTGTAATTCTCCTCTAAAACTCAGGTTCAACTATTTAATAATGAATCAAACCTTTCATTCCCTTTGAAAACTCAGGAATTTCATCTAATAACAGGGAATCAAACCCACTACCCAATCCTAATCTCAGTTTGAATCCTGAAACCTATCTCAGGAATCATTTCCTATTTCAGTTTGTGTTTATTGATTGACAGTAGAGGGTGTGAGTGTGATAACCTACAGTGGTGGGTAATGTGATAGATATGAGGGTATACATTTTTAATCAAAGTGACAGTGAAGCAAATCTCAGGTTAGGTTCAACATAACCCAAATGCCAATCCTAACTATAATCAATCCAAATCAAGTTCCACATGTAATCCATCATTAAAATAAATTAATACACATACCCATGAGTTAAACATGGCCAAATTAACATTAACATTCAGTAAAAAATATAGCAAAGTTCAGGAATTCTCAGAACAGAAGATAGTATCAGAGAAACCTATTTCGAAATCCTAAAACCAATGAAATTATCAATCAGGCATGTAGGTGTGTCCACCCCCACATAAACACGTGTCCAGGGTGTTATTCGTGTCCACAAGAGTGGACACGAAGTGTCCAGCACACTCGAACACACACGAGTACACTGTACAGTGCACAGTTTGTGCACAGGCTCGTGCAGCCGTGTCGAGTCAAAATGGACTCAACACAGTGCACGAGACACAAAGTGCACATGTACAGTGATATATAAGGTATAGGTCTAGGGTTTCAAGTGCCTGCACGAACCCCAAGATGTGTCGTGTCCTAGTTACAAGATCGTGTCAGTGAGGTCTGTGCACTCGTGCACAGGCTGTGCTCGACCAGTACGAGGGAGTTTTCTCTCGAACCACTCAACAATACCTCCCTAAATTTTATGGGCACAATGTCAGTCATTGCCCCTAAAAGCTGACCAAAATTGGTCGGATTTTGTGTCGTGTCCAGTGAGAACTGGACACGAGGTAGCAGGACAGTGCACAGTGCTGTGTACAGCGTGTTCGTGTCCAATTTGGACACGGACACGACACGGTCTCGTGCTCAGTGACATGGTTCTGTGATCTACATCTATAGGGCTAGAAATTTGTGTAATTAGTTTTCGAAATTATTAACATTTAATTTACAGAGATAAATCATCAAACACTTATATAAAAACCTAGATATGTGTCCGATACGGACACCAAACCCAAACCAATTTCTACCAAACTCAGCCTATAGGTCCCTGGTACCTAGATGCATGCATCCATGAAGAGAAATCACAAAATTAGTAGGTTTAGAGGCATTTTACCTATTGAGTGAAAACTCAATGAAAGGCCTAGAATAGGGGTGGGTGTCCTCTTCACTTGGGGGTACCAAATGCTTGTGCAACCTTGCTAGCTAGCTCTCCTTAGCATCCTCAACAGTAGGGGATTCCAATGCAAGAAATTTGGCTCAAATTGGAGTTGATTTGGATATTTGGGGAGAAGTTTAGGAAAGAACACAAAGGAGGCAAATAAAATGAATTAAAAATGGTGCAAATGATTAATTTGTTGCATTTATAGGGGGGAAATGTGTGATGGCTGTTGAAAACATTAGGGTTAGGGTTTAGGATGAGTGGCTAAGGTTTCTCCAACAAATTCTAAGGCTTCCTATTGGTTAAGGCTTCTTTTCACAAATATCTCAAAAGTAAAATATCTTTCCTAATAATATCTAGATATTACACTAATGTGATTACTTAATTGAAATCCTCTAACTTAGCTTCTAGGGTCATGGTTAACATCTAGATTAGGCTAACTTCTAGGTCAAGTCTCAACAATGTAACTAACACATATTTAATTAATATAATTCACAATTTCACAAAAGTGTCAAAATGACCAAAATACCCCTAGGCTTAAATGTAGAAATTTGAAATCCTAAACACATGATTAGGTCTCATTGGTCATGATTAGTCTTCTAGGTCATGCATGACTAAGGTTACACTAGCAAAACACCAATTTCACATTTCACTAAATTAAATAGTTTTAAAATAACTAAAAATTACCAAAAATCATATCATGACTTAAATATCATTATTAAATGATTTAAAATACAAAGTTCAAAATTACCCTCATTTGGAAAAACTGGGTGTTACACGTCTCGTATCCGTTTAAAAAAAAATAGGTGCGGGTCGTGACAAACGTCATTAATATATCAATTAGGATTATAGCAACCGTAGATGGGCAACTAAGCTACATTTCGTTAATGTAGGTTTCATGTCCCGGACTTAGTTTGATACCTTTCTATCGTCACCTACAGCACCGGGAACACAAAGACAAGTTCATACTTACCCAAACTTGTGTTTTAGTTAATAATTAATTTCATTGCATAGTAGAACTACTGTATCGACACTTGACTCCCGAGATCCCTCTCGGATCTTACTTACTACTTGACTGACTTGTTACTCGGGGTTTGGGGAGTAGTGTTAACACCTATGGTCAAAGCCCCCTACTGAATCACTGTGGATAGCGGAAGTCCAACCTACTTGGGTCGAAGCCTGACCGTGTTCACTAGAACACTTACTGCCTCCATCCCTAGCCGACCACAGGATGTACGTGCTCACACACTATTGCTAGTTAGATTGCATCATTTTCTTTTTCAGAGATTTATTGCATAACTGTTTCCTGATTTATTATTTAGAAAAAATAAATATATGTTATAAATTATTTTTTGTCTCATTTTAATTATTAAATAAGATACTGGAATGGATTTGTATGCTCTTATTCCCCTCCTGACAGGAGACCAATATTTTAGGTAATTGTGATGATGCGGAGCTGGCCTATAGTTTTTACTAGGGACCCGACTTGGGTTCCGAGGAGTTAGCTGAACCAGGACAAAGGAACCAAGAGTCCTAGTTGCACCCTTATGTTTAGTTTCTTTTCTTTTCTAAAAGTTGTAATAAATAAACAAGTTGTAGCAGCTGAATGTTTGTTCTGTTTATGTTGTTTTACTTAGACTCAAGTTTTATTTCAAATGTTTAATAAAGTTTTATTCCGTATTTAGAATATTTGTGCATGCGTTGCTACTGATTGACACAGCTTACTACCGCTGTCTCACAACGGTGCAGGCTGGGCATGATCCGACTAGACCTAGTATATTGGGATCGGATCGTGACATGTTTTTAGTGGTGGCCCATGCAGGTCCAGTTCTGGAAATATGGTCTAGTCAACTTAGTCAAGATCAATGTGCAGTCCTGTAATCTGACTTAGGTCTAAGTATGACTTTAGGAAAACTGACTAGAAATAATTGGAACACATAGAACATTGAAACATCATGACTCGTCATAACATAGGACCGTTTTTATTCAAAATATTTTTCTATGTGTGTAACTTAGTTGGATTGTATTGCTTATGATGCTTCATAACCATTCCAGGGAATGGCTAAGGTGATGCAAGCCGTGATTACAATTCCATAGTCTCCGAAGGATTATGTTTTCCCTATCTGCATATTTCTTTAGGGTCTAGGCCAATTACTATTTTAGAAGTTTTGACTCCTCTTTTAGCCAACCTACCATCAATGACTAATATTCCGAAGCTATTCCTTTGTGGGTTTTGTTAAACCATTTCAACTTGACTTTCTTTGAACCAATAGACTAACTATTTAGCCCAACTTACCTAGCAAATTCTTGAACTTTCATTGGTCACAAGGAATTATTTTTCCTAAAATAATTTCGCTAAAGGTCAGTATTCTCTAAGTATTTTGCCGGATATATTCTCATTGGCTTCTTTTACTCAACTCGAAGCGGTGATGCTTCTATCTTGCCTTGTGCCTAACTCAATTAGTCAGAATCAAGTTTGATCAATTCCATAAGTTTAATCTTTAAAAAGAAAAATGTCGGAGAACAGATACTCATCTTGAATTCAAACCAACCCTTGATTCTCAAGAGCTACTAGAACACATATTTACCCTGATAAATTTCCTTGATTCCTGAAGAACAGATATATATATCTTTTTCTATCATGATTAGAACTTTAGAAATAGTTTGAATTGTCAGAAATCATTTCTATAGGATTTATATAGGAATTCCACTTGATTTTCTAGGACTATTTTCCAACACCTATTGGCTCAATCTCTTTCCTGGTTCAACTTTAGTACGTTGCATATATTTTGTTACATATTTTGGAAGCTATGGATAGTTGTGGATAGCTTTATATATTAAATAGTTGATATACATCTTGTGGATGACTATATATATATAGTTGATAGCTATATGCGGGGGAAACATAAATTGTTACCTATCTCATTTATAGTAAGGGCATCTTTGGGATCAATATTAGTTAGCTAAAAGGTAGAAGAATACCTTGAGTAAGCTAGTCTTGAAAGAGTGGTATATCTTATCTTACGAATTATTTGGATTAGAACCGTTAGTAGTGCTCACTAGTGCCTAAACCTCATTCAAACAAATGAAGGTATTTGACGATTTTGAATTTTCTGATTAAAGGAGGAGTTATGGAAGATAGAGGAAGACGTAGGTAGAGTTAGCAAGAAAAGTTTAGGATTTGGTAAGGTTCTTCCATGGAGGAAAAGAATTTGGATAATATATAAATATGAGAATATGATGATCAAGTAAAGGAATGGGGATCAACTTTTATGGTTAGATGACTACTGTACCGAGAAAGGACAGATATAACCATGGAAGGAATATCACGAGCAACGGGTTGATAGGTTCTAGAGAAGGAATAAGTAATGATGAATTGAGATAAGACCATTGTCATACAACTTTGGAAAGGAGCAATTGGGTTTGCAATTCCTACAAAATATTGGAGATTCATATTAGTTATGGTACGAATGATTGAGATTTTGTGATATTTTTGCTAATGTGTTTGAATGAGAACAATTAATAGGTGCATGATTAAAGATTAAAATTTGAATAGTGATTATAATTTTGTCAATTGATTTCAAGAATTGGAAATTATCAAATATAGATCATGGATCAAATTTAAAGTATTTTCTAAGGATTTACTATAACAAGTGAAGATTGTGACTTTGATGTAGTCAGTTTTGAAAAATTGGCTGACAATTAGGAATTGATGTCTGTAAAATTATTTGATCGAGAGAAATACTTGAAATTTGAAATACATTTGGCATACGAGTTACATACGACGATGGACGGAAATTTGATTTAGATGATTTATTATTCCAAATAGATTTAGTTTTAAAACCTTGGTAGCTGCCTTAGTTTTCTGTAGATACTGGGAGTTCAGCTAGTTTAGCGAGTTAGAGATTGGTTTTTGCATGGGTATTAATATGCTTATTTGTAAGTCATTTTTCCTGCATATCCTATCTTCCGACCGTTGAAATAGTTATACGATATCCTTTCTATCCCTTTTGATCATCACTTAATCCTCAATGGAAATATCTTATCCAATTACATTCCTATCATCGCTATATTATTTTAATCACCCTTGCTATCCTATTACCATGCAACTTGTTAATTTTTCCAGAGTTACAAACTCTTATACCCCATTCCAATTTGATTTAGAATTTTTTTAGTCCCTTATCTTAGAAGATTCTATTATATTATGTATTCTCAATAAACTGTTGACGTTCGTTTCTTTCTTGTCTTTTCTGTTTTACGAGACCTCATTTGATTTTTTTTCCTGTTTTATGATCATTTGATTATATTTTAATCGTAGCTAGATTTTACTCGTGCCTAAAATGATTTTGATCACAACAATATTCCAACTCTATCTCAGATCTTATATGGATAATTTTGATCGTACCTATATTTTATCATTGTACTTAGTGATCATGTCTAGAATTCAATCGTGCTTGATGATTTAAAATTCTATTTTTGATCATGGCTAAGTGATTTTGATTGTACCCCGACCCTTATCTTTGAAATTTCGAGGACGAAATTTTTTAAGGAGGGAGGGTTGTAAAACCCATTTCTAATAAAAAAAAATTAAAACAAACCCGAACCCACTCTCTCTCACTCGACCCCCCTTCACTGAGCACTCCCCCACGTTCCCCTCTCCCCAAATTCCTCTCCACCACTTCTCTTCTTTCCACTCTTTCTCCTAACTCATAAACCACCACATCCTCATTATTTCCTTTACAAGAGAAAGGAGAACATTACCAGCACCATTTTTCCTCTCCCACAACTCCAAAAAAAATCACTCATCACTTATTTTTTCCTCTCCCCAAATGCACAGCATCACAACCCCTTTCCGGCTGACCCTGTGAAACCCAGAGTTTTAGAATTATTTAATTATTGGATTGTAGCATAATTTTGTTTAATTATTATAGTTATTATTATATTATTATTATTATTAGTATTATTATTTATTTAGTCGATTTTAGAAAAAATATTATTTTTAAATTATCGCTGATTTTTTATTACAGCCCTGCTCCGAACCCGAGCTCGAACCCGGTTCTGTTTTTCGAAACCCAATTCCGTTTTCTGAACCCATTCTTAAAATCCTTTTTATAATATATAAATATAAATATATATATATTTACTACAAGAAAGAGAAAAGAAAAAAATTCCTAAACTACTCCCAATTTTTCCTCCTCCACACATTTTCTCCACTCTCCCTACTCCCTCAACTCACAGCAACTCACCCCTAACCATTTCCTCCTTTTCCTATTCCCTCTTCCTCATGTTCACTCAACCACTCAGCATTTTTTTTGCCTCCACAACTTCCATTTTCCTTCTTCAAACAACTCCCACCTATAACCCACCACCACTACTCACACCAACACTACCAGCACCTCCACCCACTCCTCAAACCCTCCCCACTCCCATTCTTCTCCTCTCCCACACTCACTCTCCGCCGACAACCCACGCCCCTGCCCTAGCTCCGGTGCCACCTCCTTCACCGGCGTCTGCCCCGGCGACCTCACCCCCGGCCCTCGGCGTTCGCCGGCCCCGACCTCCCCGAGCGTCCCGCGGCCACCCCCTCTCGGCCCCGCCTCCAGGCGCCCCGACGCCGGCAACCTCCGCCCGCGGCCTCCGTCCGCTCGACCTCTTGCGCAGCGCCACTTCGACCTGCCGTGCAGGGCCCACTACTGCTGTTCCGTTCGCCCTTTCGGCGTTGACCCGTGGGCTTCTGTCGGTTTTCGTTCCCAATCTCGACCGGGCCACCCTTCGTGCAACTCTGACCCATTGTCCGCAGCCCTTGGGGAGTTCCGACTCTTCATTTCCGTGGAGCCATTTCCGTGGAGCTGTTTCTGTGGAGACGTTCCCGTAATTTTTGTGGGTTCCGACTCGCATATTCTGGAATATTTCGAGTCCGAGGGAAATTAGCTTTTCTTCCAAATTTTTTATCTGAGAGCTCTAGCCGAGCAACCCAAGGTATAACTCCTCTGTCCCGTCCCATTTTGGTAGTCAATGATGATAATGGTCCCCGATTCCCTCCCGGGAATTCGGTTTTTAGAGCGACGTAGCAACTTCAGATTTTTCGGAGACGTTTCTTTCATTCTGTGGTTATTTTGGATTTTTCCGAAATGAGTTTTCTGGATTTCTGGGCGCTGTGGTTTCCGAATTCATTTCGGGAATTCCCGAAACTATATTTCGGATTTCCGATTAAGCTTTGGGAATTATTCTGTGAATTTAATTTTGGTGTAAAATGGTTTGGAAGTTAATTTCTGGGTGTTCCCTGGTTTGGGACTTTTATTATGGGTGTTCGGCGCATTTTCCCAGTTTTGGGTTGTCCCGAAAATAGAGGAAATGCTGCCTAAATTTTTATAAATTTTTAGAAATGAATTTCAAATCGGTTTTCAGAAAATATATTATTTATTTGGATTTTGGGCGACGACCATACCGGTCCATGGGCCCTAGCGAAATGCAAACAAAACCGATTTTACCCGGACGTTGAGGCATTAGCAACAAATAGTGACGATTGGACCAAGTCTGAGACGCCTAAGATTTTATTTATTTTATTTTTAGTTTTGTTTTCGATATTTAAAATACGGGATATTAGTCAGAGCTAACTAATGTTCTCTTATTTTAATTTATGTAAAGTTTGTAAGGGCATAAGCCCAGATTTCTATTCTGTCAGCTGTGTCCCTGTATTGTGTAGTCTAGGTTTTTCATTTATTTTCTTGGTTAATTTTTCCTTTATTTTCTGGTTGGTTTATCTTCTTCGTAATTAGGTGTTTAGTTATATAAATGGCTATTAAATATTTTGTATAAATTAATAAGGATTTCTCACGATAAAATAACTTGAATAAAATATTGATTGTTAACAAAACTCACGTTTTATCATTGAAAGAAAATGTAGTTTTATATATAATATTACAAAATACAAAAAAATTTTGCCAAATTAACCGGTAACGACAATTTTTCCAAGTAAAATCAGAAACTGGCTATCCAACTAAATGAGAACCAACGTAGCACGCGTCGTAAACCGTTAGCAGTAGAATAAACAAACTTAAAATCTGACTAGGACCTGCTACTAGAGATTGCAACTAGCACACCTAGCTTGGTTTCACAATGGTTCTAAGTCAAGTTCTCCAACTGTAGGATCTCGGAGACGAACCTAGCATCTTTCCGGAACCAACACCGTTTCCAGTCGTAAACAAAGGCAAGTATATTTTGTGTTAGTTTACAATTATTTAATAATCATTTTATTGCAAGTTTAAACCACGATGCAACACGGAACTCTCTCTGAGAGCACTGACTGATTGACTGTTGGGTACTGGAGGAGTAGTGTAATGAGTATGACCACATCCAAAGTAATAATTTAGAACTGTATTAGCTTACCCCTCATACACACGGGGATAAGCCATATCATTCAATGTACAACCCAATCCGGTCATATTCATTGCCTATTCACATCACAATGTTTTAACTGCTGGAGAACTGTTTATTTCAAATTGTTTAAAAGTGCGTAACTCTATCATTATTTCAATTGTTAGATTATCATGAATTATACTTTGCTCTCTCCTGACCGGAGATAACATTTTTAGGGGTTTTGAGGATGCTGAGCTGTTATATAACAGCTATTATGACCCAGTTCTGTACCCTGTGGTATGGCCAGAGTCCCCATGGGAGGACGTAGGACTTGAGGCCGACGAGCCGAACACTTAGCTAGATATTTTTTTTAGTTTCCAGTTTGTTCTTTTGAATTTTAGAATTTTATTAATTCGAATTCAGCATTTTATTTCAGTCTTTCTAATTCCAGATATATTTTTCAAATGTTGAATAAAGTTTTAAATTGCCGAATATTCAGTTGTGACAAATATGTAGATGTTGTTGTGATTACCTGCAATAGTGGATACAGCTTACTGTCGCCGTCTCAATAATGGTGCAGGTTGGGCATGATCCGGGTCGACCCAATTATTCGGGATCGGGTCGTGACATGTTTTTAGTGGTGGCCCATGCAGGTCCCTTCTCTCAACAACAACTTAGAAGAACACCTCTAGAACATTTAGAACACTAGAACATTAATTTGTCACAACATAGGACCGAATTATATTATAAATAAATATTTTTGTTGTTATAGACTGGTAGGCTACCTTGCTTATGTTTGCTTCCTAAACCTTTCAGACTATAACTAGAGGAAAGACAACCCGTTCCAGTCCTGCTGATGACAAGGTGTTATCTCCTGATCACACCCCTCTTTTTCAGGCCCGTTCTAACCCTTCTCCTTTGCAGCTCATCAATTCCCCCTTTGTTGCACAAGTCCCTAGCACAGCTCATACTACAGTCGAACCTATTTTGCCCACGGTAATTTCACCATCTCCTGCTATGATAGTTACTCCTGTCGCCCCACCAGTACCAGCAAACACCTCCCAAATGGTTGCCCTATTTCAAGGAATCCTGGAGTCCCAGAAGGCCCAAGCCGAGGCCCAACAGAAACAGATTGATATCACGAGAGATGTTATGAAGGATGTCAATGACGTAGCCTTATCTATCTTAAACCGAGTTGGTGCGGAACCTCACCCTAGGAGGGATACCCCTGAATCTAGAAGATATTTGGGTCCCATCAAGTACTCTACTTTCCGGCAGTCATGTCGTAAGAAGCTATTGGCTTGTGCCTACTGCAAGAGGCCTGGTCACCTAGCTAATACTTGTCGCAAGAGATTGGGACAATATTTGGCATGTGGATCCGCTGAACATCGGGTAAAGGACTGTCCCTTATCTTTCCATCGTACCAGAGCACATATCCCAGCAACACCTGCTACGCCGTAACCTAGGGACTCTCTTCCTATCGAGCAGACCTTGCCTCCTACACCCACTGCAGAAAGGCATGATGCAGACTCGAGGATCATAGAAAAAGATAAAGCAGTTGGAGACTGCACGTGCAAGAGCCAGATCCAAGAAGACTAGTACATAGAACTGCTGAGTAGCATTATCTATTGTTATAAGAAGTTGTAACAGGATGTCCTTAGAATAATCATGAGAGTCTTGCTGTAATCCTCCAATATGAATAAAATTCTTGGTTACACCTTTATGGTAGATATCTTTCCCAAAGTCTTTCCCCTACGATAAATTTTTTGAAAATTGTAATCTTAATGAGAAGGTATGTAAGGCGGTATTTATCAAGGATATATTGGGGATTAAGAATTGGAAGAATAGAATTTTGGAATACCCAGATATTAGTTGGTACTTATAACAATTGGGAGTGATAATGACATAAGGAGTGAATTTTGACCTTAATCAGTTTAGGCCGACTGTATGATGGTATATGTTACTACATATTTTATTTTCTAGATTTTTGTATCTTTTAGCGTCCCATAATTTTTGGGAATTATTTCCTTCCCATATCTTTAACAGATTTTTAGCATCCCTTAGGATCTATATTTTTCGCTATTCATGGACCAATATTATAACTCTTCAATCTCCTTCATCAGCAAACCTATTTTTCAAACTTGTCCACTAGTCGATCAAATCTTATTTCTCTACCTTTATTTGGAATCCAGACTCGTTCGCTATCTAGAGTTTCTAATTCTAATAAACCCTTATCTATCCGAGTACTTCTACGACTAGCGTATCCAACTATTCGCCTTAACCTCATTTTAATTGACTTTCTCGGAACTAATCCTGAACCAAATTCTTCTGGAACTATAAAGCCTCAAGGTTAATTATTACCAAAAGGATTGGTTCAGCTTAGTTAGTTCATGATTTCCCTAAAAGATATTTTTTCAAAAATATTTTCAATATTGATTGTTATCTCTTAGGTTATTCCAAATATTTTATTTTGATCCCCTCCACTCAACCTGAAACCCTACTCTCTATATGCAACTTCTTGATCAATTCAAGGCCTAGACAGCTTTTAAACTCAATGCTTGAGTATCGTGAAGTACGAACGGTCAGAGAATTGATTCCATCCTATTATTAAATCTTCTTTAAATTATTGAAAAACTTTTAAATTGTTGAACCATCTCCTTGTTGGCTTTACTAAACCATTTTAACCTGACTTCCTTGAATCCATAAAGACATACTTCTTTTGTGTCAACACTACTTACCCATCACATTCTCAAAACTTTCCTTGGATAAGAATTATTTCTTCAAATAATTTTGGTAAAAACGTCTGTACCCTTTAAGTGATTTGTCGAAAATATTCTCATTGGCTTCTTCAACTCAACTCAAAGCTCTAATTCTTCTACCTTATCCTGTGTCCAACTCAATTAGTCATACTCAAGTTTGATCAATTTCTTCAAAATCAAATCGCTTAAATCTCAAGAGCTACTGGAACACATATTTATCCTGATAAATTTTCTAGAAACCAGAAGAGCATACATCAACATCTTTTCCTATCATGACTAGAACCTTAGAACTCGTTTGAATTTTTCGAAAACTCCTTTAAAATTTTTATGGACAAAGTTTGGGAAAAAATTCCGTGACCTAATATGACTTCACACATTGCGTTATAGTCAATTGTCTGAATTATGGAAACTGTGAGTTTACTGTAGCCAATTGCGCACTGGCGAGGCAAAAGACTCTAAAGTTGAAGTGATTTCGGGTGTTCATAGGTTTCCAGATATTATTGTGACTGTCCTAAATATACCATGTTGATCTTCTATGTTGCTTAGCCATGAAATGGATAAAGTTGAAAGATTACTCGGTAACCTAAAATTTTTCAAGTTATTGGGTCAAAAATTCACTAAAGTCAGGTGCACTCTGGCGATGCATGAATTTGAGACAAAGTGACTTCAAACATATTTGGTTTTCGAATATTATTCAGACTATATTCATACCATGGTTGTCTTTTGCACCATCAAATCATTCTGACTTTTGCTTGATTAGAGGATTTACATTTCTAGCGGTTGTCTCCATTTCCAGAAATCTTTTGTCACAACCAGAAAAAAAGATTCCCTATAAAATTCTTCTTGTTTTCCCTAGAACTTATTAGGACCGTATCAATCTCTTTTGGCTCGATTCCTTTCAAGGTTCCTTTTTTAGGGTGTTGCATATTTTTGTGGGTAGTTACATATTTTTGCGGCTATATAAAGTTGGTTGATAGTTATATGTAGGGAAAACCTAGATAGTCACCTAGCAACCTTATTGCATTAATATGATAAAAGCACACTTAGGGGATCGATTTTATTCTAATGAGATTAGATAGCTAAGGGTACCAAAGGGTAGCATGGCAAGGCACAAAAGCAAGTTAGTCTAGAGAGAATTATAAATTATGGTTCATTTAGGAATGAATCATTAGTGGAGCATATTAGTACTTGGGTATTGGATTTGGTAAATGAAAGAAGGTGATGATTTTGAATTTTATGATTTGGAAAAAAGGTTATGGCAGGATGGGAGGAGCCGTAGAGGATCAAGGGTAAGAGCTAGTAATTATGACGTACAAGTAATTAATGGAGCATACGTTGCAAGCAATATGGAAATGCATCGCTCAGTAGATATCGAATCGACTAGCAAGATGAAGAAGTTTAGATCCTACCCGAAGATTATAGGTACGGATGCAAAGAGTAAGTTCGCACAACCATTCCGGTGGCTGACAATTCAGAAATAGAAGCAAAATTTTAATTATGGGCTAAGACTGTGTTTCTAAGGAGGGAAGACTGTTGATTCGAAGGAAGTGCATGAATTGCTCAAATTAGACTATCTAGGGGTTGTCAATATTACTAAGAGACAGTAAAGGAAGCTTTGGTCTACATGTAGAGATTTTGATCATTCCCCTAATAGTACCCTCTGAAATTTCGAGGACGAAATTTCCTAAGGAGGGAAGATTGTGAAACCCAGAGTTTTAGAATTATTTAATTATTGGATTGTAGCGTAATTTTGTTTAATTATTATAGTTATTATTATATTATTATTATTATTATTATTATTATTATTATTTATTTAGTCGGTTTTAGAAAAAATATTATTTTTAAATTATCGCTGATTTTTGATTGCGGCCCTGCTCCAAACCTGAGCTCGAACCCGGTTCTGTTTCCCGAAACCCAATTCCATTTTCTGAACCCATTCTTAAAATCCTTTTTATAATATATAAATATAAATATATATATATTTACTACAAGAAAGAGAAAAGAAAAAAAATCCTAAACTACTCCCCATTTTTCCTCCTCCACACATTTTCTCCACTCTCCCTACTCTCTCAACTCACAGCAACTCACCCCTAACCATTTCCTCCTTTCCTACTCCCTCTTCCACACGTTCACTCAACCACTCAGCATTTTTTTCTCCTCCATAACTTCCATTTTCCTTCTTCAAACAACTCCCACCTATAACCCACCACCACTACTCACACCAACACTACCAGCACCTCCACCCACTCCTCAAACCCTCTCCACTCCCATTCTTCTCCTCTCCCTCACTCACTCTCCGCCGACAACCCGCGCCCCTGCCCTAGCTCCGGTGCCACCCCCTTCACCGGCGCCCGCCCCGGCGACCTCACCCCCGGCCCTTGACGTTCGTCGGCCCCGACCTCCCCGAGCGTCCCGCGGCTACCCCCTCTCGGCCCCGCCTCCAGGCGCCCCGACGCCGGCAACCTCCGCCCACGGCCTCCGTCCGCTCGACCTCTTGCGCAACGCCACTTCGGCCTGCCGTGCAGGGCCCACTACTACTGTTCCGTTCGCCCTTTCGGCGTTGACCCGTGGGCTTCTGTCGGTTTTCGTTCCCGATCTCGACCGGGCCACCCTTCGTGCAACTCTGACCCGTTGTCCGCAGCCCTTGGGGAGTTCCGACTCGCCATTTTCGTGGAGCCATTTCTGTGGAGCTGTTTCTGTGGAGACGTCCCATAATTTTTGTGGGTTCCGACTCGCATATTTTGGGATATTCCGAGTCCGAGGGAAATTGGCTTTTCTTCCAAAATTTTTATCTGAGAGCTCTAGCCGAGCAACCCAAGGTATAACTCCTCTGTCCCGTCCCATTTCGGTAGTCAATGATGATAATGGTCCCCGATTCCCTCCCGGGAATTCGGTTTTTAGAGCGACGTAGCAACTTCAAATTTTTTGGAGACGTTTCTTTCATTCTGTGGTTATTTCGAATTTTTCCTAAATGAGTTTTCTGGATTTCTGGGCGCTGTGGTTTCCGAATTCATTTCGAGAATTCCCGAAACTATATTTTGGGTTTCCGATTAAGCTTCGAGAATTATTCTGTGAATTTAATTTTGGTGTAAAATGGTTTGGAAGTTAATTTCTGGGTGTTCCCTGGTTTGGGACTTTTATTATGGGTGTTCGGCACATTTTCCCAGTTTTGGGTTGTCCCGAAAATAGAGAAAATGCTGTCCCAATTTTTATAAATCTTTAGAAATGAATTTTAAATCGGTTTTCGGAAAATATATTATTTATTTGGATTTTGGGCGACGACCATACCGGTCCGTGGGCCTTAGCGAAATGCAAACGAAACCGATTTTACCCGGACGTTAAGGCATTAGCAACAAATAGTGACGATTGGACCAAGTCTGAGACTCCTAAGATTTTATTTATTTTATTTTTAGTTTTGTTTTCGATATTTAAAATACGGGATATTAGTCAGAGCTAACTAATTTTCTCTTATTTTAATTTATGTAAAGTTTGTAAGGGCATAAGCCCTGATTTCTATTCTGTCAGCTGTGTCCCTGTATTGCGTAGTCTAGGTTTTTTATTTATTTTCTTGGTTGATTTTTCTTTTATTTTCTGGTTGGTTTATCTTCTTCGTAATTAGGCGTTTAGTTATATAAATGGCCATTAAATATTTTGTATAAATTAATAAGGATTTCTCACGATAAAATAACTTGAATAAAATATTGATTGTTAACAAAACTCACGTTTTATCATTGAAAGAAAATGTAGTTTTATATATAATATTACAAAATACAAAGTTTTTGCCAAATTAACCGGTAACGACAATTTTTCCAAATAAAATCAGAAACTGGCTATCCAACTAAATGAGAACCAACGTAGCACGCGTTGTAAACCGTTAGCAGTAGAATAAATAAACTTAAAATCTGACTAGGACCTGCTACTAGAGATTGCAACTAGCACACCTAGCTTGGTTTCACAATGGTTCTAAGTCAAGTTCTCCAACTGTAGGATCTCGGAGACGAACCTAGCATCTTTCCGGAACCAACACCGTTTTCAGTCGTAAACAAAGGCAAGTACATTTTGTGTTAGTTTACTATTATTTTATAATCGTTTTATTGCAAGTTTAAACCACGATGCAACACGGAACTCTCTCTGAGATCACTGACTGATTGACTGTTGGGTACTGGGGGAGTAGTGTAATGAGTATGACCACATCCAACGTAATAATTTAGAACTGTATTAGCTTACGCCTCATACACACGGGGATAAGCCATATCATTCACTGTACAACCCAATCCGGTCATATTCATTGCCTATTCACATCATAATATTTTAACTGCTGGAGAACTGTTTATTTCAAATTGTTTAAAAGTGCATAATTCTATTATTATTTCAATTGTTTGATTATCATGAATTGTACTTTGCTCCCTCCTGACTGGAGATAACATTTTTAGGGTTTTGAGGATGCTGAGCTGTTATACAACAGCTATTATGACCCAGTTCTGTACCCTGTGGTATGGTCAGAGTCCCCATGGGAGGACGCAGGACTTGAGGCCGACGAGCCGAACGCTTAGCTAGATATTTTTTTCAGTTTCCAGTTTGTTGTTTTGAATTTTAGAATTTTGTTAATTCGAATTCAGCATTTTATTTCAGTCTTTCTAATTCCAGATGTATTTTTCAAATGTTGAATAAAGTTTTAAATTCTCGAATATTCAGTTGTGACAAATATATAGATGTTGTTGTGATTACCTGCAATAGTGGATACAACTTACTGCCGCCGTCTCAACAACGGTGCAGGCTGGACATGATCTGGGTCGACTTAATTATTTGGGATCGGGTCGTGACAGACCTCGACTCCGCGACCCCTCTGACTGCGGCCAGCCTTCCTGCAGCCTGCGATCGCCGTACGCGACCAACTTCCCCGCACTCTGCAGCCTCCTGCCAGTGACCGTGGCCATCCTCCGAACTGCCTCCGCAGGCTAGCGCGTCGTCCAGGCCGCTTCCCGCCCGTACCAGTGCTTGTGTGTTGCTCCTCGTGCGCACCATCGGCTCCCCGCCCGTACGGTAGCCCTCGTGCGCCACTTCCAGGCTGCGCCAGCGTCCTACGCCCGCTTTCCGGCCGTGTCAGCACATTCCCGCGCCTCGTGCGTGTGTTTCGCATGCGTTCCGAGTCCGAGGTATCCCGTCGATACTCCGTCATCAGCCATTCGGTAAGTCGGAACCTTTCTGTGTATTTTACAGAATGAGAAATCCAATCCTATTCCGACTGGAATTGACAGAATAAAGATCTGTCAATTCCGGAATAGATAGACAATTAATTTCATATTTTAGATCATGTGTTTGTTAATGGGATTAATTAGAAAATATCGGTTATACTAGCATTAGTAATAATAATAATATTAACCCCTTTATGATTGTTGGATTAGTTTTAATATTATCCAAAATAAAAAATAGTTTATTAATAAAAACCTGTAACTTCGTTGTCATTGAGTTATAGACAAAAAGGAAATTTTATGAAATAAACATTACTTTTCCCTAAATAAATCTTTAAGTTATTCATAGAATTAAATGAGTTCTTATTAATTATTAATTATTCATATGAAATATTTTCGTAATAAAGCCGTTAAATTAGTATAGTAAGCTTTTATTGTGTTATAGATAAGGTTTTAGACGATATTTTAATAAAAATCTTAAGTATGTTTCTGAAAACCTTAAGTTTTACTAAATAATGATTTTCATAATTTTACTATTAAAATGGTTTCTTATTATTAAAAAAATATCTATTAAAATATTTTGTATAGTTTATGTAAATAAATACTATTTAATTTCAAAGTATTACCAAGAATTTTGATATGAGTAATTCTAACTATAATATTAGTTTACGAAAATCGTTATTAATTTACTAACAAATAAAATATAGTATTTTCTGCATCATTATAAAGGTAGTAGTTTTATTAAGAAAAACGTTTTGCTGAATATAGTTTTCCCGCATTATCTATAAAGAATAGCTTATTAGGAAATTGTTTTTACCAAATATTATTATACATGATTTTAAAGTATTAAAAGAATATTTGCACGGTTATCTTCAAAATCAGAATACCTATTAATTGTCGCATTTTATTATTAAAAAAATTAATGATTTTCTCTTTTAAAAGAAATAATACGTTTACTATTTTTATTCAAAAAAACCCATAATTTTCTTATATTATTAAATTAGTGCTCTCTAAATATTTTTATAATTAAATATTTGCGTATTTAAACTATCAGTGATTTAGGGCCTAGACGTTAACACATTAATATATCAATTAGGATTGTAGCAACCGTAGATGGGCAACTAAGCTACATTTCGTTAATATAGGTTTCATGTTCCGGACTTAGTCTGATACCTTCCTGTCGTCACCTACAACACCGGGAATACCAAGGCAAGTTCATACTTACCCAAACTTGTGTTTTAGTTAATAATTAATTTCATCGCATAGTAGAACTACTGTATCGACACTTGACTCACGGGATCCCTCTTGGATCATACTGACTACTTGACTGACTCATTGACTCGGGATTTGGGGAGTAGTGTTAACACCTGTGGTCAAAGCCCCCTACTGAATCACTGTGGATAGCGGAAGTCCAACCCACTTAGGCCGAAGCCGGACCGTGTTCACTAGAACACTTACTGCCTCCATCCCTAGCCGGCCACAGGATGTTACGCGCTCACACACTATTGCTAGTTAGATTGCATCATTTTCTTTTTCAGAGATTTATTGCATAACTACTTCTTTATTTATTATTTAGAAAAAATAAATGTATGTTATAAACTGTTTCTTGTCTCATTTTAATTATTAAATAAGATGCTGGAATAGATTTGTATGTTCTTGTTCCCCTTATGACTGGAGGCAATATTTTAGGTGATTGCGATGATGAGGAGCTGGCCTATAGTTTTTACTACGGACCCGACTTGGGTTCCGAGGAGTTAGCTAAACCAGGACAGAGGAACCAAGAGTCCTAGTTGCACTCTTATGTTTAGTTTCTTTCCTTTTCTAAAAGTTGTAATAAATAAACAAGTTGTAGCAGCTGAATGTTTGTTCTGTTTATGTTGTTTTACTTAGACTCAAGTTTTTTTTCAAAATTTTAATAAAGTTTTATTCGGTATTTAGAATATTTGTGCTTGTATTGCTACTGATTGACACAGCTTACTGCCGCCGTTTTACAATGGTGCAGGCTGGGCATGATCCGACTAGACCTAGTATATTGGGATCGGGTCGTGACAAGCACAATGAGATATCTCAAGGAGAACCTATAGACCCTTTTATATAGAAAAGAAATCCAATCCTATGTATGCTTAAAATCCAATCTTATGTAGGATTGCCAAGTCAAGAAAATTTATGGGCCTATTTTTGGACATTTTCCTTCATGTACTTCTTACTAAAATTGTCACTTGGTCTAACTTAACAACACAGTTCATGAAGACCAAACTACAACTTGAGAAAATCAGATTTTAAGTACACAATTCAGTGCTTTCAAGAAAATCTTAGAACTATATTCCGACTTAAAACATAAAGCTCCTTCGCCTGAGATGGAATAATGGATGAATCTTCGAATGTAATTCTGACGGAGAAATTTAAGAAACTTCACTCAAAGTGCGTAGATTAAACTCATTACCAAAGGTAAAGGCCTAAATGTAGGCTAATAAATAGTTGTTGTGTCTTTTTGCTGAGTAGATCACAGTCATCTTGATAGTGGTTGTCCATAAATAGACAGTTTAAAAAAAACAAAATTGAAGCCTCTAGGAGAGATTCAATTGGGAAAAAAATGATGTGAGATTCATTTTGGTAAATGCTCATGAAAATTAATCCACCATGGAAAAGACTTCTTACAACATTTTTCAATACTCATTTTCTGTCACTCGAGCTGAAAGGAAACTCTAAAAGACCAACTATTGTTTATGGATCGAGCTATTAGGCAAGCAACAAGATGTCCACAAAATTAATGTAGTTGAAATGAGAATGGAATGGTAATACATTAAAAGTTAGGATAACAAATGAGTTTATCCATGAGTAGTTGGAGGTAGCGTCCATTGAGGACCGGACGAGAGAAAATTGTATTAGGCAATTTATACCATAGTTGTCAGCAGCAAAAAGTGCACCTAGAGGGTGAGGTTGGACGCTGCTGGAGTAGAATTTTGTGAGAGATAGAATTGGAGCCAGGGTTAGTAACTTTCAAGTTATCCAAAAACGGCAGGGTTCAGTTTGATCGGATGCAAAAAGACGAGTTAGTGAGGTGACTGAAGGCGAGTAGGGAGATCTCCCACTCAAAATGAGGTTGTGTAAGTGTATATGTGGTCTAAAGTGCTAGACCATGGGTCTCAGTCTTAGATACATGTATTAAACTTGATATGCTATATTACTAAAAGTCCTAGATACATGTGTTCTTTGGCCGTCAAGATTATGGTATTTTTAAACGTACCAGTCCCCTGCTCTGTAAAATCGAATGCCACCAGTTCCTGTTAGGATTGGTTCATATTAGGAATAATAATAATAATAATAATAATAATAGAATTGGAGTAAAGTCCTAATCCTACCTAGTTAATGAGTTCTAATATGGAAACGTATGTCACCATTTCTATATATAGACATATGACATATAGAGGGGCCTAAGGTTCCTTGTGTATATAATGAATTATGCTCAAGGAAAGGTATTGGTAACCACCAATATGTTGAGAGAGAAAGAGAGGAGATTGGAGAAAAGAGAAATTTGATTTCTCAGATCTTCTTCGATGTAATATTCAAAAATTTCTTGTGTTCTCTTTGTGTACTCTCTCTGGTAGTTGGAGTTACAAAATTGTAGCGATCTTGTAAAACTTTGTAACCTTATATAGTAGTGATCTCGCTCTCCTGGTGGTTTTTTACCAGTTAGAATTTTTTACTTAATCCTTTGTCTTTGTCTTGAGTTTTTTGTGATCTTTATTTTTCTGTATAAGTCAACCTTGTTTGGCTTGCGGGTATTGGTTCATCACGAACGCTCATATTGGAGAATAATTTTTGTTTTTATTCCCAACAGTTCCACCATTTTACATACAACTACATAGTTTTACTACAAAATCCAGAAGAAGTAGGTATGCACATATTGCTCTTTCCAAAGACGGAACCAAGCCCATCCTTTTTATCTATTCTTTTTCGTACAAGTAAGTTTACATCCAGCCCACCCTAGTCTATCCTAGCCTACTCCACCCAACTCAAAATTTGGATTCCGCCCTTGGCTCTTTCATTAAATTATTTGAATAATATGCACTCAAAAACATAATTTGAGAAGAACTGATTAGCAGAAACGTAAAAGATCACAACCAAGAATAATTGATGTTCCCTAATATTTGTTAGTCTTGAGACAGATCTAGATGGAAGAACTCTCAGAAACAGAGATCTCACGCAAACAAGTTTACTTCTATGATCTAAATCTGAGGACTTCAAACGGGAACTGCGAGCAAATAGAACACCTTTCAGTAGTATCAATACAGTTACATGTATCATAAATGCATGAATGTGATGGACCAAAAAATCTGCAGTTCCTAATGGAATAGGTAATAAAGCTAGTACTTGTTGCTGCACCAGGAGCTGTTACGCCAGGTGCTAAAGCATGGGTGTTTTGTACCCATTGAGCAAAGATGGGTTGTAATTGTATAGCGGTATCTGAAAACTTATCTTGGGGACGTCCTAAAGCACTTATAGTATCATTATGAATATACGGAGATTCACGCAAACAAATTTGCTCACCAGATAACTCAAAGTTGTAATGTCCCGTACCGCACGATGCATTACGCTAAGTCAATTGATTCAAAGAGGGTATGAATTCGATTCGAGGAAGTATTAAGTCGATTTGAAGAGGTATTGATGTGGTTTGGTTTCATGTGTAGGTAACGTGCGGAGTTTCTAGCGTTCAGAGCATCGCCTCGCAATGAGCTGAGACGTGGGCATGATAAATCGAATATGTAACCCCATGTTCCCAAATTTCTCTAAATTTCCTATTTTTTACTTTTTTGATTTATTATTTTTAGGTGATCATAGGAAGGGAATGGCGAGGTCGTAAATATTTAAGGTGGAATGACACAAATGGTAATTATTTGAAAGTTTATGATTATGGAGGTGGAATAGAAATTTGGTAAATTTTGAGAAGTGTGGTGGTATTTTAGTCATATGTTGTGTATCATGATTAGCTAGGTGATTAGCGGAAACTCTCTAGAAGCCCCTTAATTAATTAGGTATTGGCCTTAATTAATTCCAAGGAATATTCTATAGAATCTAGCATATTCCTAGGGAATATTCTTTGGAATATCCTAGGAATATTCCTTCTTAACCATGTGCTTGGTAGATCTTGATTATTCCTAAGCACACCTATAAATACCCTTAATTATTGTTAGTGCTAATCATTCATAATCATTCACCAAACCCATCATGTCTATGTCCTACCGTGTCGGCGTGTTCGTTAGTTTCTCTACTCTATTACAATTCTAATTCCTCGTTTCCGACACGACACGACATTCCCATAAACCATAAAATACAATCATCTTCTTCGTGTCCCCGGGTCCGACCCGAGGACACGATACAACTCGATACTGTTTGCCATGAACAAAAAGTTGAAAAACTTTTGTATTACAAACAAGAAAGGTACAAAAGAAATCCTAAACAGGAAGTCTAAGTACAAATAATTCTGGAGAAGTGTAACGATGGAGATCGAACACTGTAGTGGCTCCTATACTCCATTGACGATCTGACGATGAGAAGAAATTATTTTGACTCTCTGGATGTCTCTGAATGAAATAATTCGGGTTCAGCCCTGAAATGAAGGAAGAATCCCTCTATTTATAGGATGATGGAAAAACCAACCCATGTGCACATGGATTTATTGCAGGAGTATTGCACACATAAGATTCGAACTGAATCTGTTGAAACTATACTATTGGGTTGCGGATGAGCTGACATGTAGCAGTTGTTGGGATTCATCTGTTGTTGAGATCTTGGGTTGTTGGCACCCGTTTATAGGCATGATTGAGTCAAATAACATGTGGTGCATGCATATGGCTCAAAGATCTCGCTTTGATGCGCATGCATGATTTGACACATGAGAAAACTTGGCACATGGCCCATGGGGCACATGTGCGTCTGAGCGCATCGCTTTAAGGGCGCATGCAAAGATTAGTTGAGTCAGCCACGTGGCAGGACACAGCTGTAACCGACAAAGAAGTAATGATTATGTCGATGTATGTGCAGACGTTAGCTATCAATTTTGGACTTTGAGGTGTCTTAGTCTTTTTCCGAAGAGTGGCCTTAATGAATTTTTGAGCAATGGACACATGAGAAATGGGCGCATGACTCTGTATGCATAGGGAGGCACATGATTTTTATTTTTTTTATGCTTCTACAAGACCCCTTTCAAAGTTTTTAAAACTTTAATAGAGTTTTGAAACACTTTGAACAAGAAGCGTGAATCAATGGAATCTTGGCGCATGGATTTCGATTGTCATATAGCGCATGGCATAGTTTGGCGCTTGGACTTCTTGCGCATAGTTTATCTGACAGGCCGGGCGCATAGCCTATCTGACAGGTTGTAAAATCTTTATTAGGTCCAGAGTTCACTGATTTGGCTCGATCCACGAAGCGGCGGTTGTGCGACTTGTTTTTATCGGGCTACGCGCTTTCCTTTGGCCTATAAATAGGTAGTGTGAGAGAGAGGACACTTTTACTTTTCATTCTCCTCAAAAGAACTGTTCATCTTCTTCTTCTTCCAATTCCATCTTTGAGAAACCCTAATGGATCCCAAGTCTTCTAAGTCTGCTATTGCGAGCAAAGTCAAGGGAAAGAAGCCCGCTGAAGTTGTCGTCGACGAGCCCCTGGTCGTCGACACAACCCATCCGGACGTCCGTAAAAAGGTTGAAGATGGGTGGCCGTCGACGAGCGTGGTCATCGACACGACACTTCTTCGAACTCACAAACACTCGTGCTCGGTTAGGTGCATGAATAGGTAACCATCTAGAACATGCACCGACCGACCCCACTACTGACGTGCATGGACGATGCTTTAAGAAGCTTCTTCCTAAAGATGCATCGAAGCCTTATCTTGCCAACGCGCATGGACTTTATCCTGAGATTTGTGAGGCTTAATTCTACTAACGCGCATGGACTTTGGTCTGGAAGATGCACTGAAGTTGTACTCTACTGATCCGCAAGGACTCCGGTCTTGGAAGACGCACTGAAGCATAGCTTTTTATACTTGAGGAAAAACCATCATGTGCATGCTGTCAAGATGCATGCACCATCAAGAAAATGGTGCATGTTTTTACTTTATGTTTATGATTTGTAACTTTTTGTTTACTTCTTTGTGTAGTGTCTATGGTTGTGCACTTGTTGGACGAGATCATGTTTGACTACTACCTTTGCCAAATAGGTTTTGGATTTCAATGAAGAGGTCGTCAATCCTGCCAAGGCTGCTATCATGAAGGACCATCCCCCAGAGATGATGGATTTGATCAAAGCACAACCTTCCTCTTTTCTTCAGCACATAATAGAGAAAGGTAAAATTCCTATAGTTGGTAGTATGGATGCCTTCTATCTGAAGCCTCAGTTTTCTTTTGGGGACAGATTGGCTTCTTACAAAGCTCAAATTTTGAAGATAAAAAGTGACTGGTACTTCGGCGCGAAGGTTATTCATCTGTATGTGCCGAAGATTGAGTGCCAGCTGCCTCTGTCTTCTTTTATTTGCTTGGCTTCGGATGGACTAGAAACTTACCCCAACTCAACAGGGGAGCGCTTGCGGGGTCTTTTAAGATCGACTCCATTTCCTACCAGAAGGATATTTTTACTTACGTACGAGGTGGGCCATCTTACTCTTTACGAGTGCTGCGTCCTGGGAGTATACTCAGTATCTGCCCTCGGACACCTTCGCTTTTGGCGCTTCTATTTTTTGTAAACCATCTACTAGAGGCCAAGGTTTCGTACCTGAAAGGAGATTTTGGGTCGAAGGTTGGTGCCATCACGAGCTGAAGTGGCATGACCTGATTTTATGGATATTGACCAAATATGCAGATGAGCTCAAGGAACTTAGTTTGTTTTACGCCATACGGGCTACCTGTCACGACCCGCACCCTAGAGTAAGGGCACGAGACGTGAATACGCCCAGCCTACGCCGCAGTGTCGGCGGTAGAACGCTGTCCTAGGTCACAACATCTAGCAATGTAAATATCTAAACAGTTTATACTCCCCGAATGGGGGTGACATAGCAATAGAACTCAATCACAACTAAGGAAGATATAGCACGATATGAACGGAACTCAAGGAAATAAAATAGATAAAACAGTAGTCTAAGATAATCCCAGCAATACAAAATCTCAGATAAAAGAATATATACAACTGATCTCCAAAAGAGTCTAACTAGAACATGTCTCAAGACTATAAATGAAAGACAAGCTAGCTAATCTAGTCTAGACAGTCGGGGAAAAGTCCTCAGCTACTGCTGGATCCTCCTGAGGGTCCAGCTCACAGGTGTCATCTAGGGCTGCCCCGTAGTAGGTGTCCAGGCAAGCCTCCTCCTCGTCCTCTGTAATATTTTCAACAGGTCTAGTCAGGACAGGAGCGAGTACAGTACATCTCAACAGATCATAGTAGGTTAGAAAATAAAAACATGCAGTAAAGTAAGATACGAGTACTGAAGAAATGTTGTATGTAAACAGGAAGAGAACTGTAATGTAAATATCTACTATACATAGAGAACTAACAGTGGCTAGTGAGTCAGAGTACGAGATAGCACATGTGAACATGACGGATTTGCACAGGATCGAGGTGCACAAGATCTACACAACTTTGGAATTGTTCACACAACTACTAGCACTCTCCCGTATCCCCAATCAATACACAAGGATCTAAACAGGTTATGTTATTGCACAAGATATCACATGGGGGCCCATATAGGGTGCACATGATAGTATACATGGGGGCTCCGTGAACATGAGAGTACAAGATTCACAGGAGTGCACATGTAAAATAGAAGCACAGGAGTACATGATGTAAGTGAAACGCACAAGCACAATGTACCCGATGCTTCCGAGGGGGATAACATCGCATGTAGAGATCTATATAGTACCAATCCGTGTGACCAACGTGACAGTAAACTAAAGTAATCTACTGCAGGAAATAGTTCTAAGCAGGATATGAAATGATCAGAGAATGTACTCGCCTGTAACTGAGTGTCCGGTATGAAATGTACTGTCCAAGGAGTGGTGTCTGGCTCCTATTCAGAACAGCACAAGTCACAACAAGTCCAGAATATCAAAATGGAGTCCTACTATGCATTCTATATGATTCTAAGTCAATCTAGACCAAAGTCAACTCTTGGTCAACTCTGGTCAACCCTAGAAGTCAAACTAGGTCAACTATGGTCTAACAAGACTAGGTTATATCAAGTCTAATAATGTAGTACAAGCCCTATCTAGACTTACCAAGCTATACCACACTGCCTAGGCCTATTTTCAACACAAAATCATACATTTCCTATTATAGTAGTATTCAAGTATACACATGGCACAAACATGAACTTGCACCCATACATCCCCATGGCCCACTAACATGGTATCCCCCAATCAATACACAATATAAACATCTACAAAAGCCATACACATCTATATAGGGACCCATACATCACAAAGCATATATTAATTTACATTCATATAGTACATTGCATTACATATGTATATAGTCACATATAGAGGCTACATTAGGTAGGCATATAGGAAAAATGAATAAATATAGGTGTGTGATAGGGCTATAATGACAGGGAGGGAAATTAGTGGTAAGTGACTATGTGTGTGTATAAAGTTGTGTGTGTGGTGAGGGTGTACAGGAGTGTTCAGGAATTTGTAAGGCAGGAAATAACTCTAGTGTGTGTGTGTATATTGACAGGAAAACAAAACAGTGAAGAGTGTGAATACTGTACAGGAATAGAAAACAGTGAAGAAGAGGAGTGTGCTCAGGTGATTAAGTATAACAGTAAGGAGAGGAAAATGTGTGTGTGTGTATAACACTGTAAGAGAGGAGAGTGCTGTGTGTATAAAAATGATAATGTGGCAGGAATTACAAAGTGACAGTGTGCATATGTGTGCAGGAAGTGGTATGCAAGGAAACTGTGTATGTGAGAGCAGTAAATACACAAACAGTGAAAGAAGACTGAAAAGGGAAGGAAGAAAATCAATCCATGTAACCATAACAATTCAGAATTTAATCCATAAAGAAATGAAGTCAACATTGAATTAGAAGGAAAATATGGTTAATACAAATCTCAGTTGACAGCAACTTAACAGTGAGGAAATGAAGAATTTAACATGGCAACCCAATTTCAGATTTACAAGTGATACATCAAGTTAATCTCAGGTTTCCATTTGCAGTAAACATTGCATCATGTGACAGGAATAACAAGAAAAGGAAATCAATCATGTATCAAATCCCAGTTTTCAGTCCATTTAGTTTTCAGGTTTTGAAACTCCCATTTCGAACCCAACATACAACCAAATCAACCCAAATTCGAACTACAGTTAGATTACACATAGGGGTAACATTTTAGGGACCGAAACTAAACATTAACAGTATTTAATTGGTTTAAATTAGGTGACAAAGTTCATGTATACAAACTGGAAAATTTATGTTCATACATGTATCAGGAAAAAAATTGGAAAATGATTTTAACCAACCAATTCGACCTAATTTACTAAACCAATGGTTGGTAACCAAAATATATATCATACATGTGTCCCATAATGCAATGGTGTCCACCCAAGTGGACACAATGTGTCCAAACTGGAATAAAAACCAGAACAACAATTGGACACAGTGCAGTGAACAAGGTCTCGTGCACGTGTGCACGAGTGTTGTGCACACGATACAGCATGTGGTAGGCCACGTGCTCGTGCACCTGGGTACCCCTAGACTAGGGTTAAGTCTAGGTCCTCCTGTCCTGGGTCCTCGTGTCCGCGTGTCCAAGTTAGACACGCGTATCAGAGCCCATACACACGAGTACACAGACTCAGTGTAAAACTAGTATGGCGTATCGTGTACCCTCGACACGACACGAGAAGTCGTGCCACTTGGGGAGTGTCATGACAGACACTGCCCTATAGTGTGTGTCAATTTATTTGTGTCCAAGTGTCATGTCCAGGGAGTTGTGGGCCCCGAGTAGCAGGGGACTCCCTGCAGCAGCGCGCGACGTGTGCACGCGCGTGTCCTGCCATGAAACCGACACGAAAACGACACGACACAAGAACTCAAGCACAGGGATCAAAATACCAGATCTAAACTATTAATCCTATTCAAAAATAATGAAATAAATCGATCGAAATGCCCTTTGAGGCATTTCGTCGAACACAATGCGTGGTCACTGATACGTGTCTAGAACGGACACGAAAGCTCCGACACCAGGAACGAAACTTATCCAAACCCTAGGAGGACCCTTAGGGCTTCCTATTGGTGAAGACTACATGAAATTTCATGGAGAAATGAAGGAGATACCTCTATGTGAAGTTCCAATGGAAAAATGGCTCTTTCTAGCTCTTTGCTTGATGTCCAAATCACTTCCAATCAATAGCAAACTGAACCAAAACTTCCATAACAGCAAGAATACCAGTATTAGAAATCATTGCAACTGATTTGGAGATTTTAGGACCTATTATGGAATTAAAATAGATTTATTAAGACAAGAACTCACCTCTTTCTTCTTGGATCTATTTTTCTAAGGAGGGAGGCTAGCCCTAAAAACTAGGAGGATATTTATAATGGGGGAATCCCTAGGTGGATATGGTGGCAGGCCAAGTGGGTTAGGATAGGGTTGAGCTAGGTTTAGTTAGTCCTATCTAGCTAAGTCACAAAATGACTTGTGTAATCACAAGCCATTTATCAAATAACTTGATTTCTACATTCCTAATTCAAGTTCTATGAATCACTAACCACTAACTTGAGTCACACTAGGTTAGACTAGGGTCACTTGACCTAACCAAGTCCAACTAACCATGGTTAGTTCCTAGGTTGGTCTACATGAGTCAAAACTGGCCAAAAAACAAACTAGTCCAAATAAATCCAAAATAATTTCTAAAAATTCCCATAAATTCTAATTAATACTAATAAATTTTATTTACCCCAAAAATGACAATTTTACCCTCAAACTAGAAATATGGTAATGACAAATCTACCCTCCTTAAAAGAATTTTGTCCTCGAAATTGAAAGGCGAAATGCAACTGATGAGAAGGATATAAAGTATACCTCACGGTCCAAAAAGATAAGGGTACCGCTCGCGCATCTCATCCTCCCGCTCCCAGGTAGACTCTCCTGGATAATGATGCCTCCATGCGACGCGTACCAACGGTATCACCTGGTTCCTCAGAACCTTCTTCCGTCGATCCAGAATCTCCACAGGCTGCTCTGGATAGCTGAGAGAAGGACCCACCTCAATCTCCGAATGATCGAGCACATGGCTAGGGTCAGCCACGTACCGTCTCAACTGTGATACATGGAATACGTTGTGGACCCCCACAAGTGCAGGCGGCAAGTCTAGCCTGTAAGCCACGTCACCGACTCTCCCGCTGATAACGAAAGGGCCGATGAAGCACGGGCTAAGCTTCCCGCCTCCACCAAAACGTATCGTACCACGAGTCGGAGATATCCTCAAGAAAACCTGGTCTCCGACCTAATCACAAGCAAGGTCTCAATTAAAATAAATAACAAACATGATCAAAAATCACAACAAACAACCTAAATCTAATCCTACTCTAATCTGTACCTCAAACTCCAAGGGCCTCCGGTGGCTATCAGCCCAGTGCCGATGTCTGTCCTGCACTACGCGAAGTCTGTCCCTGATAAGCTTCACCTTCTCGACCATATCCACAATCATCTCTGGCCCCAGCAAAGCTCGCTCACCAACATCATCCCAGGATAAGGGTGTACGGCACCTACGCCCGTACAGAGCCTCGAAAGGTGACATCTCGATGCTGGCCTGGAAACTATTGTTATAGGCAAACTCTACCAAATGAAGATGATCCTCCCAAGAACCTCCAAAGTCCAGGACGCACGTCCGCAGCATATCCTCAAGAGTCTGAATAGTCCGCTCTGACTGTCCGTCCGTCTGGGGGTGGTATGCAGTACTAAACTTGAGCTGAGTGCCCAAGCTGGTCTGCAGACTCCTCCAGAAATGGGAAGTAAAACGGCTATCCCGATCTGAGACGATGCTGACCGGAACTCCGTGGATCCTGACTATCTGCCGCATATACATCTCCGCCAGCCTCTCTGTAGACGTACCCACCTTGAATGGCAAAAAGTGGGCCGATTTGGTCAACCTGTCCACGATGACCCAAATTACGTCTTTCCCTCCTGGAGTACGCGACAATCCTGAAATGAAGTCCATCGTGATATGCTCCCATTTCCACTCGGGAATGGACAGTGGCTGCAACAATCCACCAGGCCTCTGTCTCTCTGCCTTGACCTGCTGACAGACCAAGCACCTCGCTACGAAGTGGGATACCTCCCGCTTCATTCCTAACCACCATACATGCTCCCGCAGATCTCGGTACATCTTGTTGGCACCCGGGTGAATAGAGTACTGCGATCTGTGAGCCTCCTGTATAATCTGCTCTCTGAGCTCCCCGCTAGGCACACATAATCTGGTACCGTGCCTCAGGGCACCATCCTCTGCAAGTGAGAACTCAGGATCCCCCACTCCTATACTGATCTGCTCTCTGATACTCTAAAAAGCCACATCCTCGAACTGGGCCGCCTTGATCCTGTCCACCAAGTCTGACTGAATCTGCATCCCCCACAGCTGCATCTGTACTCCCGGCACGATCACCTCAATCCCCAGGCTCTCTAAGTCGGCAAGCAAATGTCGATCCATGGTCAAACATATGGCTGTCGGATACCTACTCAAGGCATCGACAACCACGTTGGCCTTCCCTGGATGATACTGCAGTGCAATGTCGAAGTCCTTCATCAACTCCAACCATCTGCGCTGTCTCATGTTCAACTCCTTCTGAGTGAACACATACTTTAGGCTCTTGTGATCTGTGAAGATCTCCACCCTCTCACCATACAGATAATGCTTCCACAGCTTCAATGCAAAAATCACTGCTGCCAGCTCCAGGTCATGGGTAGGGTAATTCTTCTCGTGGGGACGTAACTGCCTGGAAGCATAGGCAATTACCTTCCCGTGCTGCTGCAACACACAACCCAGCCCCTTCCCTGAAGCATCACTATAAATAGTGAATCCACCTAATCCTGAAGGCAACGTCTGAATCGGAGCTGTCGTCAGCCGCTTCTTCAACTCATCAAAAGCTGCCTGACACTCCTCTGACCATATATACTCAGCATCCTTCCGGGTCAACCGTGTCAACGGCTCTGCAACCCGGGAGAAATCCTGCACAAATCTCCGGTAATATCCTGCCAGTCCTAGGAAGCTCCTGATCTCTGCAACTGAAGTCGGCGCTGTCCATGCCTCAACTGCTACAATCTTCTTGGAGTCAACTGAGATACCATCTCCAGTCACCACATGCCCCAAGAAATCTACCCGGTCTAGGAAGAACTCACATTTGGAGAGCTTCCCGTAAAGCTGCCCCTTCCTGAGAATCTCCAGCACTATCCTCAAATGCTCCTCGTGCTCCTCCTCAGTCTTGGAATATATCAAGATATCATCAATAAATACTACTACAAACTGATCCAGATACTGATGGAACACCTTGTTCATAAGGTTCATAAACACTGCGGGTGCATTGGTTAGTCCAAACGGCATAACCAAAAACTCGAACTGCACATACCGCGTCCTGAAAGCGGTCTTGGGAATATCCTCCCCCTTCACCTTCACCTGGTGATATCCCGAACTCAGATCAATCTTGGAAAATACCCGAGCTCCGCTCAACTGGTCAAATAGATCGTCGATCCGCGGCAGTGGATATCTGTTCTTGATCGTGAGGTTGTTGAGTGCCCTATAGTCAATACACATGCGTACTGACCTATCCTTCTTCGGCACAAACAACACTGGTGCACCCCATGGCGACGAACTCGAGCGGATGAAGCCCTTGTCATGTAGCTCATCCACTTGCTTCTTCAGCTCCACCAGCTCGCTGTTGTTCACCCGATAGACATGCTGAGAAATAGGCTCCGCTCCTGGAACCAAGTCTATCGAGAACTCAATGTCCCTCTCTGGTGGCAGTCCCGGCAACTCCTCTGGGAAAACATCCATATACTCTGCTATCAAGGGGTGTGGAATCGTCTGCTCCTCGACCGAGACTCCACAGAAGACTCCGCTGCTCTGCTCTGCCTGACGTCTGGAGTACTCGAACTCTGGCTCCCCTAGCGCTCTGAAGAGAACTCTACCCCCTCTGCAATCAATGCTGGCGTGGTGCCTGCTCAACCAATCCATGCCTAGTACTATATCGTAGTTCGGCAATGGCATTACGAGCAGGCTCACCTCCAACTCACGGCCTCCCAAAACTACTCTCCGACCCTTACAAACATCACTCACGAGGATAATACCACCCCCGATCGTGATCTTGTAAGTCCTAGGCAACGATTCAGCTATGATACCGTATCTAATCGCAAAAGATACTGAAATAAAGCTATGCGATGCACCGGAATCAAACAATGCAAATGCTGGACTGGAGTCAAGAAGAATCGAACCTGCAATCATCTCTCCAGTCGCCTCTGTATCTCCAGCTGCCATGGCGAAAGCTCGTCCCTGCTGGCCTCTCCTGGCCTGCTGCTGGTGCTGGACAAACCTCTGCTGCTGCGTCGGCAGGACTGGTCCCCGCTGCTGACCTGCTGGAGCTCTGGCTCCTCCTCCTGGAGCTGCTCGTCCCACAGACCTAGGACACTCCCTCATCTGGTGATCTGCTGCTCCGTACAGGAGGCACCTCCCGAGCCTCTTCCTGCAGTCATTCCATCCATGCCCTGGCTTCTTACAAAAGGGGCAACTGACTGTCTGCCTGGGTGCCTGATGCTGCTGCTGAGCCGGCCTCTGCTGAATCGGCTGCAGCTGAAACTGCCTGGGCTGTTGGTGCTAAAAATGAGGCCTCTTGGCCTGGCCTCCGCTGCTGCTACTGCCCCCAACTGGGTCTCTCCCTCTCTTGAGCCTAAGCTCAAGATCATCCTCTGCTAGCAGGGCTTCCGTCAAGATCTCCTCAAATGTAGCATCTCTGTTCCCCTTGGTCAGGGACTTGACCTCCTTGACCAGACCCTTCCGGAACCTCTGGGCCAACGCCGTCTCGCTCAACCCCTCAACAAACCTGCCGAGACGGCCAAACTCTCCCGCATACTCCTCAACTGAGAGGCTCCCCTGGACCAACCTCTCAAACTGTGTCTCCAAGGCTCTGACTGCTGAATCTGGGAAGAACTTCTTCTTAAAGAAACCCCTGAACTGCTCCCAAGTCTGCCCTGGTACCTCCATCCTGGGGTCCGACTGATACCAGGTGCGAGTAAGATCTCGCATCCGGCTAGCTGCGACCTCTATCTGAAGGTCTGCTGGGATCCTGGCCAAGCGGAAGATCTCCTCCATATGCTCGATCCACTCGTCGGCATACAGGATCCCCTCTGTCCCCATGAAGTCTCTGGGGCTCATCTTCTGAAACTGCTCGATCCCTGGTGTCCTCTGCTGCTGCACCACTGGTCGAGCTGCGGCTGTCGTGACGGCCAACTCCATGCCTCTGTCCTGCCGAGCCTGCTGTCGGTCCATGAACTGCTGGAAGTACGCGAACATCTGAGCTGCGTCCACATGTCCTGGAGGCGGTGGTGGCTGAAAAGGATCCTCTGGAAAGTCCGGGTCCTGCCTCCCAGTCGGTGGGTGCATACCCCCTTCTGCGACTGCCGAGGTCTCAACACGAGCTGAGGTGGCAGGAGCTGCAGTCCCTTGGCCTCGCCGTGCTGGCTGAGAGGTAGCAGTCCCCTCTATAGCATCCTCATGGGTGGCACGCTGCAATCGAGTCTCTACCATCCTGAAGATAGACAAACAAGAGTATCAATTTCTGAGAAAGAAGCGAAATAACAAAGGCGGACAATTATAATTCAAAGGATTAGCTGACAAAAGGATTTAGATGGCAATAAAAGGAATTTTCCTAAAGTGATTGAGTACCTTAAAATTAATGTCCTATATCTTATAGCAGGCTGCAGTGATACTCTAGTTCGAGCACCACTATACTTCTAGTCTAGACCTGCATGGGCCACCACTAAAAACGTGTCACGACCCGCACCCTAGAGTAAGGGCACGAGACGTGAATACGCCCAGCCTAAGCCGCAGTGTCGGCGGTAGAACGCTGTCCTAGGTCACAACATCTAGCAATGTAAATATCTAAACAGTTTATACTCCCCGAATGGGGGTGACATAGCAATAGAACTCAATCACAACTAAGGAAGATATAGCACGATATGAACGGAACTCAAGGAAATGAAATAGATAAAACAGTAGTCTAAGATAATCCCAGCAATACAAAATCTCAGATAAAAGAATATATACAACTGATCTCCAAAAGAGTCTAACTAGAACATGTCTCAAGACTATAAATGAAAGACAAGCTAGCTAATCTAGTCTAGACAGTCGGGGGAAAGTCCTCAGCTACTGCTGGATCCTCCTGAGGGTCCAGCTCACAGGTGTCATCTAGGGCTGCCCCGTAGTAGGTGTCCAGGCAAGCCTCCTCCTCGTCCTCTGTAATATTTTAAACAGGTCCAGTCAGGACATGAGCGAGTACAGTACATCTCAACAGATCATAGCAGGTTAGAAAATAAAAACATGTAGTAAAGTAAGATACGAGTACTGAAGAAATGCTGTATGTAAACAGGAAGAGAACTGTAATGTAAATATCTACTATACATAGAGAACTAACAGTGGCTAGTGAGTCAGAGTACGAGATAGCACATGTGAACAGGACGGATTTGCACAAGATCGAGGTGCACAAGATCTACACTACTTTAGAATTGTTCACACAACTACTAGCACTCCCCCGTATCCCCAATCAATACACAAGGATCTAAACAGGTTATGTTATTGCACAAGATATCACATGTGGGCCCATATAGGGTGCACATGATAGTATACATGGGGGCTCCGTGAACATGAGAGTACAAGATTCACAGGAGTGCACATGTAAAATAGAAGCACAGGAGTACATGATGTAAGTGAAACGCACAAGCACAATATACCCGATGCTCCCGAGGGGGATAACATCGCATGTAGAGATCCATATAGTACCAATCCGTGTGACCAACGTGACAGTACAAGTAAAGTAATCTACTGCAGGAAATAATTCTAAGCAGGATATGAAATGATCAGAGAATGTACTCGCCTGTAACTGAGTGTCCGGTATGAAACGTACTGTCCAAGAAGTGGTGTCTGGCTCCTAATCAGAACAGCACAAGTCACAATAAGTCCAGAATATCAAAATGGAGTCCTACTATGCATTCTATATGATTCTAAGTCAATCTAGACCAAAGTCAACTCTTGGTCAACTCTGGTCAACCCTAGAAGTCAAACTAGGTCAACTATGGTCTAACAAGACTAGGTTATATCAAGTCTAATAATGTAGTACAAGCCCTATCTAGACTTACCAAGCTATACCACACTGCCTAGGCCTATTTTCAACACAAAAGCATACATTTCCTATTATAGTAGTATTCAAGTATACACATGGCACAAACATGAACTTGCACCCATACAACCCCATGGCCCACTAACATGGTATCCCCCAATCAATACACAATGTAAACATCTACAAAAGCCATACACATCTATATAGGGACCAATACATCACAAAGCATATATTAATTTACATTCATATAGTACATTGCATTACATATGTATATAGTCACATATAGAGGCTACATTAGGTAGGCATATAGGGAAAATGAATGAATGTAGGTGTGTGATAGGGCTATAATGACAGGGAGGGAAATTAGTGGTAAGTGACTATGTGTGTGTATAAAGTTGTATGTCTGGTGAGGGTGTACAGGAGTGTTCAGGAATTTGTAAGGCAGGAAATAACTCTAGTGTGTGTGTGTATATTGACAGGAAAACAAAACAGTGAAGAGTGTGAATACTGTGCAGGAATAGAAAACAGTGAAGAAGAGGAGTGTGCTCAGGTGATTAAGTATAACAGTAAGGAGAGGAAAATGTGTGTGTGTGTATAACACTGTGAGAGAGGAGAGTGCTGTGTGTATAAAAATGATAATGTGGCAGGAATTACAAAGTGACAGTGTGCATATGTGTGCAGGAAGTGGTATGCAAGGAAACAGTGTATGTGAGAGCAGTAAATACACAAACAGTGAAAGAAGACTGAAAAGGGAAGGAAGGAAATCAATCCATGTATCCATAACAATTCAGAATTTAATCCATAAAGAAATGAAGTCAACATTGAATTAGAAGGGAAATATGGTTAATACAAATCTCAGTTGACAGCAACTTAACAGTGAGGAAATGAAGAATTTAACATGGCAACCCAATTTCAGATTTACAAGTGATACATCAAGTTAATCTCAGGTTTCCATTTGCAGCAAACATTGCATCATGTGACAGGAATAACAAGAAAAGGAAATCAATCATGTATCAAATCCCAGTTTTCAGTCCATTTAGTTTTCAGGTTTTGAAACTCCCATTTCGAACCCAACATACAACCAAATCAACCCAAATTCGAACTACAGTTAGATTACACATAGGGGTAACATTTTAGGGACTGAAACTAAACACTAACAGTATTTAATTGGTTTAAATTAGGTGACAAAGTTTACGTATACAAACTGGAAAATTTCTGTTCATACATGTATCAGGAAAAAAATTGGAAAATGATTTTAACCAACCAATTTGACCTAATTTACTAAACCAATGGTTGGTAACCAAAATATATATCATACATGTGTCCCATAATGCAATGGTGTCCACCCAAGTGGACACAATGTGTCCAAACTGGAATAAAAACCAGAACAGTAATTAGACACAGTGCATTGAACAAGGTCTCGTGCACGTGTGCACGAGTGTCGTGCACACGACACAGCACGTGGTAGGCCACGTGCTCGTACACCTGGGTACCCCTGGACTAGGGTTAAGTCTAGGTCCTCCTGTCCTGGGTCCTCGTATCCGCGTGTCCAAGTTAGACACGCGTATCAGAGCCCATACACACGAGTACACAGACTCAGTGTAAAACCAGTGTGGCGTGTCGTGCACCCTCGATACGACACGAGAAGTCGTGCCACTTGGGGAGTGTCATGACAGACACTGCCCCATAGTGTGTGTCAATTTATTTGTGTCCAAGTGTCGTGTCCAGGGAGTTGTGGGCCCCGAGTAGCAGGGGACTCCCTGCAGCAGCGCACGACGTGTGCACGCGCGTATCCAGCCATAAAAATGACACGAAAATGACACGACACAAGAACTCAAGCACAGGGATCAAAATACCAGATCTAAGCTATTAATCCTATTCAAAAATAATGAAATAAATCGATCGAAATGCCCTTTGAGGCATTTCGTCGAACACAATGCGTGGTCACTGATACGTGTCCAGAACGGACACGAAAGCTCCGACACCAGGAACGAAACTTATCCAAACCCTAGGGGGACCCTTAGGGCTTCCTATTGGTGAAGACTACATGAAATTTCATGGAGAAATGAAGGATATACCTCTATGTGAAGTTCCAATGGAAAAATGGGTCTTTCTAGCTCTTTGCTTGATGTCCAAATCACTTCCAATCAATAGCAAACTGAACCAAGACTTCCATAACAGCAAGAATACCAGTGTTAGAAATCATTGCAACTGATTTGGAGATTTTAGGACCTATTATGGAATTAAAATGGATTTATTAAGATAAGAACTCACCTCTTTCTTCTTGGATCTATTTTTCTAAGGAGGGAGGCTAGCCCTAAAAACTAGGAGGATATTTATAATGGAGGAATCCCTAGGTGGATATGGTGGCCGGCCAAGTGGGTTAGGATAGGGTTGAGCTAGGTTTAGTTAGTCCTATCTAGCTAAGTCACAAAATGACTTGTGTAATCACAAGCCATTTATCAAATAACTTGATTTCTACATTCCTAATTCACGTTCTATGAATCACTAACCACTAACTTGAGTCACACTAGGTTAGACTAGGGTCACTTGACCTAACCAAGCCCAACTAACCATGGCTAGTTCCTAGGTTGGTCTACATGAGTCAAAACTGGCCAAAAAACAAACTAGTCCAAATAAATCCAAAATAATTTCTAAAAATTCCCATAAATTCTAATTAATACTAATAAATTTTATTTACCCCAAAAATAACAATTTTACCCTCAAACTAGAAATTTGGTAATGACACTACCCAGTTTGGAGTAAAGATGAACCAATATATGTTTTTGGCCCTCCTTGAGCCATATAATCCTCATACATGGACGTTTTACACACCCTGAGGAGAATTGGGTTTAGCACTCCATGAGATGTACGCAATCTTGAAGCTTCTCTGGGGGAGTGTGCCGTATGAAGAGTACACTCCTATAAATAAGAAGCTCATTGGTCTTGAGGCGAAGGAGCCAAAGATGATGAATATCTATAAAGAGCGGATGTGTCATCATCACATATGCCAACAGAATAACAAGACAAGGTTTTTACCCCATGTGACTACTTAGAGGGATTATGTCTTTACTCAGCATCACAGTGACCCAAAGAAACTTTACATCACCACCCACTTGGGTACTCCCTATGAAGATATTGTTATCAGGACCTGGGAGAGAAGAGTCCCCGGATAAATGTGGAGGGAGAGCATGCTTCTGATATCTATAATTACTTCTGGCATAGCATGCACAGACTATCCTCGAAAGCTGTGTTAGGTGCCTACTTGATGTTATGGATTCGGGATTATGTATTCCCTGGAGGGTCTGGATCAGTCGAGAGAGTGACCAAGAACCTGATCTTGCCTGTTATGAAGCTGGCATTTGGCCATCGTTTGGATCTGCTTTCTGTAGAACCCAAGAGGGGGTGAATAGGGTAATAAAATGATTACCAAGAGAACTACGCAATTTATATGCCAATAAAAGAAAGAGAGAGAAACAAACACTCGATGTATCATGGTATCCTCCTAGGGGCACTCCAGTCCCAAAACTCTCTCCGACTTTAATCCACTATTTGAGTAAATAGTTACACATGAGTTTGGATCCAAAGAACTCGTTGTCACGACCCGCACCCTAGTGTAAGGCCACGGGAAGTGGGTATGTCCAGCCTACACCGTAGTGTCGACGGTAGAATACTGTCCTAGGTCACATACATCTAACAGTTAAAGGTACTTGCATAGTTTACACTCTCCGAATGGAGAAACAATATAAGATGTACAATCTCAATCACAACTAAGGAAGAAGTACGAATGATAGATAGATAGATATGATCTGAAACCACAAACTGAAACATAAACAAGAGAGGGGTCTAAGTGTCTAAGATAACATCTCCACAACATCCAGAATAACATAAGGTCCCAAATAATACAACTCCAGAACACAAAAACAAGAAGAAAGAAAATAACAGACTAAAATATCCACTCTAAGCAGTAGTGTCATCCTCAGCAGCTGCCTGAACCACAGGGTCCAGGTTGCGAGTGTCATCTATGCCTGCTCCGTAGTAGGTAGGATAGAAAGCCTTATCCTCATCCTCTGTAATATTTTCAACAGGTCCAGTCAGGACAGGAGCGAGCACAGTACATTTCAACAGTTCATATCATGACATGAATGTAAATCTAGTAATAGAATAAGATACATAAAATGCTGTAAAAAATGTACATGAAGTAAGAGAGATAGTTGTAACTGGAAATATCTACTATAAGTAAGAAACTGTAAGTGACTAGTGAATCAGAGTACAAGATAGACATGTGAATGGCTGGGAATGAATCATGATTAAACTACGAAATTGATTCGTGATTACGCTACTTGGGATTATTCACATGACTATTTCTACTCCCCCATCCCCAAATCAATAGACAAGTATCCATTCAAGTTATGTTAAGATTCATGATTACACTACTGACTCGTAATGAGTGATTCATGAATTTGATTCGTGAAGGCTTTGTGATTCATGAGGGTACATGAGTCACAAGCAGATTTATGATAGTAGAAGTATGAGAGTACATGATGTAAGTGAAACACACATGATATGAAGTACCCGATGCTCCCGAGAGAAATAACATCTCATGAAAAGATCCATATAGTACCAATCTGTGTTACCAACGTGACAGTATCAAGTAAAGTAGTCTAGAGCAAGATATAAGTCCTAACAATTATGAAATGATCAGAGAATGTACTCGCCTGGTATCCTGAGTATCCTATGAAAATATATGTCCAGACATAGTAGATGAGTCCTAAACAGAGCAACACAGGTCACAACATGTCCAGAATGGTAATACTGAAGATTATAATGTATTCTATATGATTCTAGGTTGAACTAGGCCAAAGTCAACTCTTTGTCAACTCTGGTCAACTACACTAGTCAAACTAGGTCAACTAGGCCAAGCTAGGTCCAATCCTAGTCCAATAAGTCTCACTCGGCCTGACCAAGCCTATAGTATGCAATTAAGGCTAGACACGAGCAAAGCAATGTGAACCACACCAAGGCATATATATACATACTATATTACATTACATACATTCATGCATCCATAATATACATCTATACATTCATTCATACATGCCTTTATACATTGCATAGAGGGGAAGGGAACATACTTGCATATTCATCATACTTACATTCATACTATATTCATGTTATCACTATGTTGCATTGATATATTCATGCTTATATTACATTACATTGATACATGCCTACATTGGCTATATACCAATACATTAGATTACGAATATGCATACATTGGTTACATGATTACATTACATATTTATACGCATTACATATGTATATTACATTAACATACATGCATATTTACATTGCATTCATTCACATACATTCATGCATACATTATATATTACATATATACATAAACATATATGCATTCATAATAGCATACATTCCTATAAAAAAGGACAGTGGCATGTAGAGTGAGGAATGAGTGAGGGGGATGTGAATGTTATGCAAGGGGGTTGTGACGTGGGGTGATAGTGAGAGGGTGTGTGTGAGCATAGGGTGTGGAGTGGGTCTGGTGTACAGAGCAGGGGATGGGTGTGTGTGTATGTTCAGTGTGTGTGTGTGTGTGTGTTTGATGTGTGTCAGGGCTGTAGTGAGGGTAAGGGTGTGTGTACACTATGTCAGTGTCTAGCTACAACACAGATACAAAACCACACACACACACACACACACACACACACACACACACACACACATATATATATATATATATATATATATATATATATATATATATATATACAGTTTTGTATTACAGTTAACAATAAAACTCAGTTTTGACATCAAGAACTCAGTTTACTGGTTCAATTAAACCTTTATTCAGAATTTAATATAACCCACTGTACATTACAAATTCAAACCCAAATTCATCAACATGAATCCTATATATTGTAACATGTCTGATGAGAACATAAAATGTTATATTTTTATCCCTTAATGTTCATCATTTTATGCTCATTTTATGACTAAAGGTACTCATTATATTTATATTTTGTTGTAGGATGAATTTGGAGACACTATGTGCAAAATGGAGCTAAAATGCAATTCTGGACAGTTTTGACACCTTTCACCAAAATGGACATAACATCCTCATCTGAAGTGAAATTGAGGTCCTTCAAAATGATTCAGAAAGCTAAGACACAGGGCTACAACTTTTATATTTTGTGTTTTTCGCAAAGCAAGCTACATCATGGACGAAATCAGACTTGAAGTTGGGTCAAAGATGATGTGAACAAAAATAGGAACTAAAATAACCATTTTTCTACTTGTTCTATGACTTAGTCTATTTGGTTTGAGAAGTTGTAACTTTTATAGGATATGTGGGGAGATATTGTGGGCTTGAAACAACTAATTTATGGTGCATAAAAGGGGGTAGAAATCATGAGAAGGGACACCACAAATACACAGCACAACTCTTCTCTTCTTCTCCAACTTTTTTTTTGAAGTTTTGATGAACATGTTCGGCTAAAGTCTTGTTAGTCGAAGTGTACGGAAGCCTTGAAATCAATAAAAACTTATGAGATCTAATTTGTGTTTATATGTTTGATTTGTACTTTGAGTATCAAATGTTTTCTTATGCACATTTCATGATTATCTTGTTTAATTACTAGGATGCATACTAGTTTATTATTCTTGATAATCTACTGCTAAATTAGATATCGAATCCGAAATTATTCGATCCCTCTAATTTGTGAAGCAACCAAGATTTAATAAATTACTGCTTTGTATTATTAAATCTTAGGAAGAAACCATTCGACTAAATTAAATGCAACCGCTTGTGCTTGTGTTGTTTTGTTTCATCTATCTCATTGAGTTTAATATGCTACTAGATTAAACCTTTAGTGCTTGTCTGGGGTTGTTTAGTAGTTAAGGTTAATTAGGTCGCTTGTTTCTAATTAACTATGGCTAAAGGAGATAGGAAAATAATTCCAACGATGAATATTCATAATACATATCAATATATGTTTGTATCTATGATCAGTTTCAAGATTCCAATGGTAGACGTAGACTTAGACCAACGTGTGTTATTTTGATTTATTTTCATATTCTACTTGCTCTTTTTTTATTGACTTTTATTTTATTAATCCCCCCTTTCATTATTCACATAGCACAAATCTAAACTAATTACTCTCCGTGGAAACGATCCTTACTCCCACTTCTACAAATCATTTTAAGAGTAAAGGTTTTATTTTTGGGTGCCTGCGACAGCACACAATGTCCAACGTTATAATTTGACATTTATTATCAATTTAATATGTAATAATAAAAATACAGAAACCAAATCTCAAAATACAGTTTGATCACTGCACAGAGTCGAGTATCAGGGAATGTCAATATTTCGAAATTCCAAAACACCAACCCACATGCATATTTTGATTCCCACACATGCAACACAGTATCTCAGATAAGTACACATGTAGACATCAACTAATTAGCATAATTAGCATTTAATTTCATTTTAAATATCATTTAAACTCTGAAAAATTTAGAAATGAACATGTATCAGAATATTACATGTATTCGAGCCTAAACCCAATCAAACATGCATTTCAGTTAACCCAGTCATGTAAACTAAATCCTTGACATGTATTCATGTTTACACATTATCAAATGAACCTCAAATTACATAGATTAACATTTAAATATCGTTTAAAACTCTGAAAACTAAGAACTGTACACAGGTATCAGAGTTTATAGGGAAACCCTAAATTACATTCGAAAATCACATAATATATCAAATTAACCACTGTTATAGGTTTGTGTACATGTGCAAGTGTCCCACGAGTCTACTCGTGTCCAAACAATTGGACAAGAGGTGTCCAAACAGAGATAACACACAGACACGCGCTGTACAGCGCAGCGTCGTACGGCGAGGACACGGTATCGTACGTGCGACACAAGACACATGACACTTCGTGCTCGTGTCCATGTGTTCGCCACATATAGGGCTACATATTGGAAACAACACGAGATGTCCAAGTGAGTCTTGTCAAGTGTACGAGACACGTATCAGAACGTGTCTTACAGCGTGTGCAAGTGCAGTACAAATTCGATGCACGGCCAATAGTGTCCGATACGATATGGGGTCGTGCGAGACTTGGGGGTGACCTGTCAGTCACTACCCCAAGGTACACACCAAGTTTCGCGTGTCGAAATGCCGTGTCCAGAGAGAATTAGGACACGGGTAGCAGGACGTACACCGGCTCGTGCTGCATGTTCGTGTCCAATTTGGACACGGACACGACACCATAATCAAATCATTCTTTACGAAATGTAAAACACATATATAGGTCTAAAAATTCATGTAATTAGTTTTGAAAATCATTAACTTTTATTTCTAAGTGGCATTTTACGAAACACCTATTTAAAAACACCGATATGTGTCTGACACGCATACCTAATGGACACGAATTCCTACCAAACTTGGGCTACTCCTAGGAGAATCCTAAATGGATGCATTTATGGAAAGAAATCAGGAATTCATTAGGGTTTGTAGGGTTTTACCTAATGAGAGTTCAAACTCAATATAAGGGGCTCCTAAATGAGAAGTTCCCTTCCTCAAGCGATGTCCAAATGAGCTCCACTTCTTGCAAGCAAGCCCCCACTAGCCTCCACTTCTGAATGAATCCCAATGCAAGAGCGTAGCCTCAATTTGTGATCAATTTGGATAAAGGGGAAGGAATTTGGGGAAGAACAAGTTAGGGTTTCTTAGTAGGTGTTAAAAGAGGCAAGAACAACATAGGAGCATACTTATGGGGGGGATACTATGTTGTGGCTGCCATAATAGAAATTAGGGTTAGGTTTAGATGTAGATGAGGGGCTAAGGCTTCTCCACCCATTTTTAAGTTCTTCCATTGGTTCAATTTAGTCCTAAGGCTTTCTTTCTACAAATATCCTAAGGAGAAAATATCCTACTTAGAAATATCTAGATATTGCTAATCTTGGCACTTAGCATGAAGGTTCTAATCATTATCTAATTCTCATGACTAATCTAGATTAGGCTAAACTTCTAGGTTAAGTCTCAAATAAATAACTAGCACATATTTAATTAATATAATTTACAATTTCACAAAATTATCAAAATGACCAAAATATCCTTAGGCTAGAAAGTTGTAATTAGTCATCCTAATCATATGGTTAGGTTCCCATGGTCATGGTTAATCTCTAGGTCATGCAGTCTCTAGGATTGCACTAGCAAAATATCAAAATCACAAGTCATGATTTTAAATAGTTTTAAATAGATTAAAAAATCACCATAAATCATATCATGATTTAAATAATATTATTAAATAATAAAAATACAAAAGCTCAAAATTAGAAAATTGGGTGTTACAAGTCTACCCCTAGAAGAATTTTATCCTCGAAATTAAGATGGTAGTACTCCTTCTAGGTCAAATACCCCACAATCATAGTCTCAAACACACAGTTCGATAATCATATGCGTCTGTCCAAAATCATGATACTCAGAACCTCTGTCATGTTAGTGAGCAAGGCTATGATATTCACAGAGTCCTTAACTAAGGTACATACCTCTAGAATCATGGTATTTAAAATTTTTGTATTGTCGCATGCTTGGTCGCGAAAATCTTAAATTCCTATACCCGAGAAATACATCCAAAATCTGACTATATGTCCTCACTATGCCAGCTAACATGACTATAGACGACTCTAGATCCTATAACTGAGGCGACCTAGCCCATAAGGCTTATCTCAAAGAAAATCGAATCACAACGAATCATCAGAACAAAATTTATCAACCAACAAGGAACAGATAGAATCGAATTTCAAGACAGTTATAAGGAGGCAAATGCGAAAGTAGAATAAAAAAGAATGGAATATGCAACAAGATCTCCAATGGCCTGTGCATCCTCGGCTGTCATAGAGAAAGCTCACCCCTGCTGGCCTCCCCTGGGTTGCTGCTGGTGCTGGACAAACCTCTACTGCTGTGTCTGTAAGGCTGGTCCCCTATGCTGATCTACTGGAGCCTTGGCTCCTGCTCCCTGCCCTGAACGTACCGAGAACAGAGGGCACTCCTTCAGCTGATGGTCTGCTACTCCACAAAGTAGGCATCTGCCTAGCCTCTTCCTGTGTTCGCTCCATCCGTGCCCCAGCTTCTTGCAGTAAGCACAACTAGTGGGCTGCTGGTGGTAAGGTGTATGTCCCTGGCCCTGAAAGTACTGTTGAATAGGTCTCTGCTGCTGTGCTATATCTGCTGTGGATGGAACTGCTGCCCCTGCTGATGATGGTACTGAAAGTGAGGCCTCTTGGCCTGGCTCCACTACTGCTGGCACCATGAGCGTCCCGTCCCCTCTTGAGCCCCAGCTCAAGGTCATCCTCCGTTGCTAGGGCACCCACCAGGATCTCCTCAAAAGTGGCACTGTGGTCACTCTTGGTGTAGGACTTCACCTCTTTGACTAGCCCTTTCCTGAACCTCCGGGCCTTCATCGCCTCAGAAAGTCCCTCAACAAATCTGCTCAAACGGCAGAACTCCCCGGCGTACTCCTTGACAGTCTGACTGCCCTGCACCAAAGCCTCGAACTGCGTCTCGAGGGCACCAAGTGCTGCATCGGAAAAAAACTTCTCCTTGGACAGCTTTTTAAAAGCTGCCCAAGTATATCCAGCTGTACCAACCCTCAGATCTGTCTGGTACCACGTGCGAGCCAAGTCCTGCATCATACTAGCGGCCGCCTCAATCTGCAGTCTCGTTGGAATCTCTGCTAGCCTGAAGATCTCCTCCATGTGCTTGATCCACTCGTCTGCATACAGGATGCCCTATGTGCCCCTGAAGTCTCGTGGGTGCATCTTCTGGAAATCTTGTATGCCCTTCTCCTTCGGCTGATGCTGCTGCTGACCTGCCGGAGGCTGAGATGTAGCCCTCTCAACTGTCGTCAGGGCCAGATCGATGCCCCGACTAAACTCTGTCGTCTGCCGCTACTGCTGAGCCTACTGAGCCTCCATAAACTGCTAGAAGAATATAAACAGTTGCACTGCATCAACTGATCCCGTAGGTGGCGGCTGATGAAATATATCCGGAATAACGGGGGAAGACCTCTGAACAGGTGGAGGCGTACCCCTAAAAGCTGCAGAAACTCTGACATACGAAGTATTGGGAGGAGCTACGGTCCCAGTGTCTACAATCGGGCGAGAGGTGGCAGACCTCTCACCTGCGTCTGCTGGGGCAAAACTATGCGATCGTGTCTCGATCACCATCCTGGAGACAGATCGAACAAAGAATCAATACTGAGATAGAAGCGATAAATCAAGGGAGGACAGTTTGCTTCAAAAGGAAGCATTAAAGCAGCAAGAATTTTGATAACAAGAATCAGGTCAAGAGCTTTTCCTAATGTGATTGAGTACCTCAAAATATCCTACTCCTACTGCTGGCTGTAGTGATACTCTAGTTCGAATACCACTACATAAACTCGACCTGCATGGGCCACCACTAAAAATGTGTCACAACTTGCACCCTAGTGTAAGGGCACGAGAAGTGGGTATGTCCAGCCTACGCCGTAGTGTCGGCGATAGAACGCTGTCCTAGGTCATATACATCTAACCGGTAAAGGTGCTTGCACAGTTTGTACTCTCCGAATGGAGGAACAATATAAGATGTACAATCTCAATCACAACTAAGGAAGAAGTACGAATGATAGATAGATAGATATGATCTGAAACCACAAACTGAAACATAAACAAGAGAGAGGTCTAAGTGTCTACGATAACATCTCCACAACATCCAAAATAACACAAGGTCCCAAATAATACAACTCCAGAACACAAAAACAAGAAGAAGGAAAATAACAGACTAAACTATCCACTCTAATCAGTGGTGTCATCCTCAGCAGCTTTCTGAACCATCAGGTCCAGGTTGCAAATATCGTCTATGCCTGCTCCGTAGTAGGTAGGACATAAAGCCTCATCATCATCCTTTGTAATATTTTTGACAGGTCCAGTCAGGACAGGAGCGAGCATAGTACATCTTAACAGTTCATATCATGATAGGAATATAAATCTAGCAATAGAATAAGATACATAAAATGATGTAAAAAAATGTACATGAAGTAAGAGAGATAGTTGTTACTGAAAATATCTACTATAAGTAAGGAACTGTAAGTGACTAGTGAATCAGAGTACAAGATAGACATGTGAATGGCTGGGAATGATTCATGATTATACTACGAAATTGATTCATGATTACGCTACTTGGGATTATTCACATGACTATTTCTACTCCCTCATCCCCAAATCAATAGACAAGGATCTATTCAAGTTATGTTAAGATTCATGATTACACTACTGACTCGTAATGAGTGATTCATAAATTTGATTCATGAAGGCTCTGTGATTCATAAGGGTACATGAGACACAAGCAGATTTATGATAGTAGAAGCATGAGAGTACATGATGTAAGTGAAACACACATGACATGAAGTACCCGATGCTCCCGAGAGGGATAATATCTCATGAAAAGATCCATATAGTACCAATCCATGTTACCAATGTGACAACATCAAGTAAAGTAGTCTAGAGCAAGATATAAGTCCTAACAAGTATAAAATGATCAGAGAATGTACTCGCCTGGTATCCTGAGTATCTGATGAATATATATGTCCAGACCGAGTATATGAGTCCTAAACAGAGCAACACAGGTCACAACATATCCAGAATGGTAATACTGAAGATTACAATGCATTCTATATGATTCTAGGTCGATCTAGGCCAAAGTCAACTCTTGGTTGACTCTGGTCAACTACACTAGTCAAACTAGGTCAACTAGGCCAAGCTAGGTCCAATCCTAGTCCAACAAGTCTCACACGGCCAAACCAAGCCTATACTATGCAACTAAGGCTAGACACAAGCAAAGCAATGTGAATCACACCAAGGCATATATATACATACTATATTGCATTACATATATTCATGCATCCATACTATACATCTATACATTCATTCATACATGTCTTTATATATTGCATAAAGGGAAAGGGAACATACTTGCATATTTATCATACTTGCATTCATACTATATTCATGTTATCACTATATTGCATTGATATATTCATGCATATATTACATTACATTGATACATGCCTACATTGCCTATATACCAATATATTAGATTACGAATATACATACATTAGTTACATGATTACATTACATATTTATATGCATTCTATATGTATATTACATTAACATACATACATATTTATATTACATTCATTCACATACATTCATGCATACATTATATATTATATATACATAAACATATATGCATTCATAATATCATACATTCCTATAAAAGAGGACAGTGGCATGTAGAGTGAGGAATGAGTGAGGGGGATGTGAATGTTATGCAAGAGGGCTGTGACAGTAGGGTGGTAGTGAGAGGGTGTGGAGTGGGTCTGGTGTACAGAGCAGGGGATGGGGGTATATATGTTCAGTGTGTGTGTGTTTGATATGTGTCAGGGGTGTAGTGAGGTTAAGGGTGTGTGTACACTGTGTCATGTCTAGCTCAGACACAAACACAAAACCACATATATATATACAGTTTTGTATTATAGTTAACAATGAAACTCAGTTTTGACATCAAGAACTCAGTTTATAGGTTCAATTAAACCTTTATTCAGAATTTAATATAACCCACTACACATTACAAATTCAAACCCAAATGCATCAACATGAATCCTATATATTGTAACATGTCCAACATTATAATTTGACATTTATTATCAATTTAATATGTAATAAAAAAAACACAGAAACCAAATCTCAAAATATAGTTTGATCACTGCACAGAGTCGAGTATCAAGGAATGTCAATATTTTGAAATGCCAAAACACCAACCTACATGCATATATTGATTCCTGTAACGGCCATAGTTCGTATTACATATTTTGGAATACGTGTACGTATCTTGACTCATATTGCATGTTTCCTTGCATGGTATATTTGGGCATTTCCTTGCTTGGTTTATCTTGGTTTGGTTCGGCTTGGCTTGGTTTGCTTTTGAGTTCATCATGAACCAAAGGAAAACCCCCTACCTACCACCATCACCATTTATTAACCCATCCTCTTTTCTCTCTCCTTATTACTTCTCATTTACTCTTCTTCTTCCTCACCATTTACTCTTCACCTACCTGAGAGAGAGGGAGAGCTTAGGCAAGTACATCTTGCTTCATGGAGGAACTCAACTTTTGTTGTTCCATTCTCTTCCTTACAATATCCTGAGACACTTTAGTACTTAGCATTTTTAATTTCCATGGCTAAATTTATGTAGATCTAAGTTTATTTTTATTTTTTTGGATTTCTTGGATTTTGATCTATTTAACCTTGTTATTTCCAAGTTTTGATGGTTCCATGTTGTAGAGAATTTTATTTTGTCCCATTTTGACCTATGGAAGTTCAGATTCTGACCTCGGATGATAGATTTATGGAGCTTGGAAGCATGGCCTTTATGGTTCTTCTTCTCTGAAATTTGGAGAAGAAGAACAGTGCTTGACCGCATAGATTTTTCATGCGGCAAGTTTCTTTCCTCAGCCGCAGGAACTTTCCCCGCCGCATAAATCTTCCAGCCGTAGGAACCAATTTCTCAGCCGCATGAACTTTTTATTCCGAGCCGTATGACTCAAATTTAACTTCCAGCCGCATGAACTTTTTCTGAGCCGCATAAGACTCAGATCTTGAGCTGCATGCGCCCTGATTATTTCGGCCACATAGACTCGCAATCCCCTTTGCCGCATGGCATTTGAATGGACTGGGCCGCATAAGAACCATGTCTCCGAGCCGCATGAGACCCACTACCCTCCTGGCCGCATAAAGACCCATTCCTTCCAGCTGCATGAACTCGGATTGTTTCCTGGCCGCATGAGCTCTGATTCCTATGTCGTATGAGCCCAGTCTCCCCGAGCCGCATATGCCCTTAAACCTCGACCGCATTAACCCGAGCCGCATGAGCCTGCTGATTTTGGCCGCATGAACTCATTTCCCTGAGCCGCATGACTCCTCCCCTAGCCTTGCCCCTTTATATTTTAATTGTTATATGTACTATGATCCTCTGTGTAACTTGAGTCCCTTGATAGAATGCTTGTACTATGTTATCTTGCACATGTACCATGAATACGACAGTAACCCGTAGTGGTGCACTCTTCACAAGTAAAATGACATGATAGTGGCCCACCGTGGCGCACTCTTGACAAGTAAACCTGACATGATATACCTTGATATGCTGTTGCGACGGCTAACATGACATGACAAGTATGAATGACCTGGACACCGTAGACGATTGTGCTTGTACAAATGAATCAGTCTTGTCTTGCATCATGTCTAGGACAGGGACCCCTGAGACCACAGTCATGGGTACCTACTGAAATTGACTAAGGCTAATAACTAGAAAAATTCAGTAGTCATGAAGAGATTTTCCCAGCTACAGGAAATCCCGTTATCTGGGCGCCCCACCTGGGATCTGTAGCCTGCCGTCGAGTAGGACACATTTCCAGCACACAGTCATGTGGTGCACCTTTCAAGCTACTTAAGGGTACATACGTTTCTTGGACGATGTACCCACCTGAACTCAACCTCTAATTACGTCCGGATAGCCTGGATGGTCTGCAGGGCTTGTGGCTGTGGAATAATCTTACTGCATCTTGCTAGTAACTAGGCCTGTGATAATCCTAGTTAGTTAAAGTATCAAGCCGTACTTATTGCTTGGCCGTGATTGTTCGATGAGGTATAATCAGTCTAGTCTTGTCTTGATCATGTACAAGATTGTTACATGACCTGATTTCTTATATTTATTTTGCCGATAAATGGTGGAAAACCAAGTTCCGTTCAGACAAAGGGTTACAACTCCGGTCCTTGTTTGGTTTACGGGTTGTAACCTGGTTATCTGAATAGTCCTATGGTTATCTCATCGTATATCATCGTGAATTCCCGTATTTTTAGTTCTTATTATTTATTTTACTCTTGTGCTAATTGCTGGGTTTTAGTTCTTAAGTGAAGCCTCCTTTGTGGTACTTACTCTTTCTGGGATCTAATCCAGCTGGTTTTGAATGGCCAGATTTCGGAGCAGCTCCAGAGGATCTACCGACCTTCCAGCCAGATGGTGACCACTAGAAAGAATCCTGGCAACGAGTGGATTTATTTTGGCTCTCCCACTCTATTGTAAAAATATTCTTTTAAGGCTTTTAGCCGACGAGCACGTGTTAGCTCGATTGTACTTTATTTACTGTCCACCTACGGGCTGTAACATGATTGACAAATCCTAGGGTTGATCATGTATGACTGAAACTCTTGCTAGTTTTCACATTTTATAATAACTAGCTTCATGATCATCCAAATATGTAATGTATGGGACGCCTTACTATTGTATTTTGATGCTCTAACATCTTGCGACTGTTATTACTTGCTTGAGATTGAGACACTAGGCATGTTCATGACCTTAAGAGACTGATGGCCTGTAGTTAAACCCTCATATATCTAGACAGCCATGACCGTATGGTGAGATGGATTCCATTTTATTATTCATAGCTGGCTATGTATGCCCCCGCTCTCCAGTATTCTGGTTCTGGGACGTTATATGGTTTAAGTGGTGGCCCATGCAGGTCTTGTAAATCAAGATATATGAGGGTTTACCGAATAGATGTCTCAATCAGTACTCGTCCTTGATCTCTGTTCGTATCCTCTGAATCCCTGAATTCTTGACCTGATCACATGCTTGTATCTTTGATCTGTCCTGGTACTTCCTTATTGTTCTCTATGTCATCTTCTTCAGCGGTATTGTAAGCCCCCTGAATTTCAGGATTTATTTTTTTATTTTTCTTAATAAATTATTTTCGATAAATGTTTTATTATTTAATTGTTTAGATCATTAATGTACCTTTCCATGACTTTGACTTCTGGAGCGTCAGGGATGCCAATCTCTGTAAACTCTCCTCACGAGTTTTGTAGTAGACAAGATTATCTTCGTTTTGATATATCATGTCCCACTTAAACTCGTTCCCTTGTGCTCTTTTTGTATCGCGCAACTTCGGGTCAACTTAGACCAATTAATCATTGAAGAATTATTCCCACTTTCATCTTTGATCATCGTTTGCACGTTACCATGACTTTTAATTTAGAAGCACCAGACCAGTCGTTTTCTCAGAACCAACTTCTCATGAATGATCGACTCGAGACGCTCTTCACCCATGACCTTCGTGTCCCACTCAGACACTCCATTTTGTGCTTCATTTTCTTCGCACAATTTTTGGGTCAATTTAGGCCGATTAATTATCTACCGTAAAACCTGATTTAATTTCCAATTTAATTTCGGGACCCCACATCGACCCAACCTGTCAACCTAAAGTATAGACGTGGCCCACATGAAGCCTATTACCCACATGATACTTGTGTCCCATTTATTTGAGTTCCTGCATGTTATTCATTTGCCCATGATTTTAAATACCTATTTTAATTCAATTATTGCACCCTGTTCGATTTTGACCCGACCCGGCTCGACCGAACCCGAACCCAAGCTCCACGTTGTCCTCTCATGACTGTCCAAATACCCCACGTAATTTTCCTATTTTTTTTTATTTTTGAAAATATCTCTTCCTCCCTCTACTTTATTAAATATCTTAAAATATATTATATATATATAAAAAATATATATATATATACATACATATACATATATATATATATATATATATATATATATATATATATATATATATATATATATATATATATATATATATATATATACATCACTTTCTCTCTCTCCTCACACACATACTCACCCCCTCACCCTCTCCTTTATAGCACACTCTTCCCCCCCTTTTGGACCGACTTCACCTCCCCCTCTCTCAAATATCACTCACTCTCTCTATCTCTCTTCTATATATTATAATATGTACATACACCCATGTATCACTCTCCCTCTCCCTCAACACAAACACAACACACACCATTACCACCACCACAACCACTGCCGACCTCCTCCATCCATGGCCGACCACCACCCTGAGCTCCTCCTTCCTCTCTATCTTCCTCCTCCCTCTCCTCATTCTTCCCTCCATCACCACCACCATCATAATACCATCACCACCACCATCATAATACCATCACCACCACCATCATAACACCCTCGCCATCGCCACCACCGCACGGCCACCACACCCGGCCGTCGTGCCCGGCCAGGCCGGCCCCGCCCCACTACAGCACGGCAGCAGCAGCAACGCAAGCTGCAGCAGCAGCGGCGCGCACGTGCGCGCGCGCACGTGCACGTGCGCGCGGGCCGCCGTCGTGCGTCGTCGTGCCGCCGTACGGCCGCCGTGGCCTCCCCTTGAGGCACGCGTGCCCCCGACGACCTCCCCTGAGCCGCCACCTTCTTCTCCGACGCGCCGAATAGCCTATTTGTGCGTTTTGCGCGAAGTTCCGTCGTGACGCGCTCGGGAACGAAGCTGAAATTGTGTTTTGTCGCAGCGACTTCGCGTGTATTTTCTGGTCAATCCGACTGTTGGACCGGAGATTTCTTTGCTCAATCACAATCTCGGTATATCCATCTTCACTCCTGTCAATTTTCGTCCGTTAATTTCTTCGTTTGATACCTCAAACTGACCACCAAGTTGACGTTTTAAATTAAACTATTTTTGGACAGTTTCGTGGAGCCGACTTCGTCAGCTCGTAACTCCACCGTCGCAGCTCCGGTTGGCACGCTACCTATTCCTGTGCGTAGCTGGTATAACCCTCTTCCTGCCTCCTTTAAGTTTCGTTTCATTTTAAGCACGTTCGGTTGGTCGAATTCGACGCCAAAGTTGGCCGTCCGAATTCTTTAATTTGTACTTGTTAAATTCTATTTTTGAACTCGGGACTCCGGATTCAATTTTTGACACCACCAGTAGACTCGTGGCATCGTTCTGGCTTGTTTTCATATAAAGTATGTTTGATTTGGAGAACGTGGGCCCTGGCACGCATTTCGGTGCAAAGCGGGTCCCACATTTCGAGTCAACGGGTCACTTTGAGATCGGCTCATCGGAATCCAATTCCGGATATACCGTCGAGTTCGTATCCTCATTCTGGACTCGTTGACATATAATTTGCTGAGTTTTGAAGACATTTGCTCCGACACGCATTTCGATGCAAATCGGATACCAAGTGTCCGCGTCAACGTGTCATTTTGAGATCGGCACATCAGAATTCCATTTCGGACATACCGTTGGGTTCGTATCATCATTCTGGATTCGTGGACATATATTTTGCTAGGTTTTGTAGACTTCTTTTTTGACACATTTTTCGGTGCAAAGTGTGTCCAACGGCGGACATTATTTTGACCCAAAATTACGGTTTTGCCCCTGTGTCTAAATTGGACTTATGGATAGGCTATGCTAGCTAATTTGACCGTTCTGGACACGTTGGTGATATTTATTTTATCATCCGACAACATCTGTAGATTTTGATTATGTATTATCCTTAATTTGTAATTAATTATTTTTCCAAAAATTGTTACTTTCTGTTTTTGAATTTTTTATATATATTTTAATTTCTGTAAAAATCTGGGAAAAATTGTATTTAAATATTATGTTAATTTAGCTAATTTATTATAATTTTTCTAGCATTTATTAAGTGCTTTTGGTATTTTATAAAAATAGGAAAACAGAACTCATTTTTAGTATATTTATGTTTGCTGATTTTTAATAAATATTTATGAAGGTTTATAAATTCTAGAAAAATTAGTATAAATTTTTATAATTAACAAGGATTATTCTGGTACTTTATTTTAAATATAATTGAGCTTTTTGTCTATCTCAAAAATTGTTGGAACTTAGTGTACAGTTTGATTTATTTATTGAATAGTTACGACTTACAAGTTTTGTGTTGTTTTGAGTTATAGACGTATTGGACCTCACCCCGCACTAGTGTATAGATCCTAGGAAGTTAGTTTGTGTATAGTGGCACTCTACATTACACTTTTATGCTAGGTCCCCACTTGTCTAGTATCCAGTTAGGAGTCGTGTCACACCACTAGTGTAATCTTAATCATAACTTAGAGGCTGAGTTTGTATATCATTATTGACAGGACACCGGACATCTATATCTTCATACTAGTATTCTTGCTTTGCTCGAGGCAAGTACATCTACAAACTCATTTACTGTCTTTTAATGCTAGAACATGTATTAACCCTGTTAAAATACGGATCCTTGAAGTAGTAAGTTAAATTTTCACATGTTGTATTACTTACAGTACCTGACATGCTTAGGACAGTTCCTATATCTTCACATGCTTCGTACTGGTTCTCAGTATATGTTTCACTATGCTTTATACTGCTCTGAGTATTCACATATTTTATACTGCTCCCAGTACCTGCTATGCTTATATTGCTCCCAGTATCTTCCACATGTTTTTACTGTTCTCATATCTCTCACATGTTAGAATATGGGTTATGGGAAAACTGACAGTTGAGTACGTGATCACGACCCCCTTCTCCGTACGTATGTACCGAGCAAAGTTTCATTTTATATGAATACTGCACCGTAGGCCTTATCTCAAAGAAGATTTGTGCGTGTGTACATCTATCACCTTTTCACTTGTACGGAAGTACATTTCATTATGTGCCCCTGGCACATTGTACATCTATTGACCGATCACGTACCTGTTACAGTTTTAAATATTACATACACATCTGTCTATATGACATATGTGTCATTGCCATGATAGACTATGAGATGCCATGTTCCCTATGTTACTATGATACTGTGATTCCAGTCATACCATGATTCCAGTTATGCCATGTTCCCTACATTACTATGATACTGTGATCCCAGTTGTACCGTGAGGCCATGTTTCCAGTATTTCCTGTTTTATAGACTTATCACACCATGTTTCATGTTGTACATCTCTTTCATTATATATTCAGTACTTTAGTTGTAGAGGTTGTACTTGCTCCCGTCCTGACAGGATAACGTTGTAGGTATACTTTCTGAGGAGGAAATGCTATGTGTTACATATTATGGCACTGATTTTGAGAACCTGGCCTTAGCTCCAGAAGAGGCCCCAGCGGGGAACCTTGCTTAGTTATCTTTCTTGTGTTTTGAGACTTAGACTTTGTCTATACTTCTATTTGGATACTGGACTTTGTCTCCAGTTAGATACTTATAAAGTGTATTATTAAGTCTGTGCTTATGTTATCTTCGCTTATAGATGCTGTGTTGTGATGAACCTTTAAATGTGATTTTAGAACTGTTAGCATCTTAGATCCTTTATTGTCTATTCTTAGAACAGCTTACTACGCTTTAACGAAGCGTAGGCTGGACATGGCTCGGCCCGTCCCAATAATTTGGGTAACGGGTCGTGACATGTTTTTAGTGGTGGCCCATGCAGGTCAAGACTTAAATTGTTTGGTTACATTATTGTACCAAGCATGCCTACAATTAGGATCTAGGACAACTTGATAACACTAGGAATAACATTTAGAACATCTAGAGGATTTCTAGAATTGCAATATAGGAAAACTCATCACAGCATAGGACCGTTAACTGTATTTAGTCTTATGTTTGAAATTCAGTGGGTTACAATTTTGACCAGGATAGTACCCTTGGGATGACCCCTGAGGATCTCACTCTAATCTTATATCGAAATCTGTTTCCACTTATTTCTATTTGCTCTTCCTTAAATTCGTTGTTGAATTTAATTTCTGATTTTTGTTGTTGAATTTGATCTTGCATCGTGATAAATTTTGTGGATTGAATTATGATATATCCTGATAAGGTAAACGTCTGCTTTAGTTATGGAGTTTAGAATTTATCGCAGCCATATTAGCTGGTATGACAAAAACATAGAGCCTGATTTCGGATATACTTATCCTAGTTATGGAATTTAGATTTTCTCGCAGCCATACCGGTTGGCGTGGTGAGAATTCTAGATAACATGATTATAGGGTGTATACCATAGTTATGACTCTATCGTTTATTGCATCTAAGCTTACTGGTGTGGCAAAAATTCTGGCAACATGATTTCAGGAAGGCGTGTATGGTTATCAGATCATATCTCAACTTGGTTCACTTTGTTATGACCGAATGAGCAAGAATAAATTATTATCATCATTCTTTCCCGTCTTGATTAACTTTGTCATATCTACATCTACAACTAGGATTATAGGTTCTCTAGGATTCTCCAACAGGTTGCCTTCATGTTATCTTTTTGGACATAATTACTTTTGTGTTCCATCTTTTCTATGACTTGACTAAACTCTTCTTCGTTAACCTCTTGGGTATTTTTTGTTATGTATCTCGTTGTCTTCGTATCATTCTTGGAGATATTTCGATAAACTTTCTTGTCTTGCTTGACTCTTTAACTTGTTTGGATACTGTTATGGATTGCTTGACCCAGTCTTAGGCCTTGTTACCTTCTACTTGATAGACGACCGAAATAGCAAAACCTTGTTAACTGATTCTGTAGTATAACTATAGATGTATTGTGTAATTGTGATAAATACTTTTCCTAGGGATTGGTTAGACTAAGCTTATGGGACGAGTATGAGTGACTGACTGTAGTAGACTTGGAAAACCATTAAGAACGATTGCATTGATAGTATGACTCGATGATAGGGTATCTAAGATAGAAAAAATGAGATAATATATTGTTGTGACTATGGATTGAGCATTAGAATCTTGTGCTTAGAGTTTGAGGATTGAGTATTCTTAGGATTTTGATGACCAAGTGATTATTGGTTATCTACGAGCTAATTACATGTGATTAGAGGGTAGATCGATATGTGGATTGATATAGAATAAATTAGAATGAGTTATCGTATTGCGTACGAGATCGGAAAGATATTAGTTAAAAAGACAAGGAACAAGACAAAGACATATGTACATTAGTAATTAATAAATCGGGAATTTTGAAATCGAGGATTTATATTCGGAGGACTTGTTGAGTAAAAAGAAGAAGGGTCTACGCCAAGAATAAGAATTGAACGTATGCTTTCAAGGAGAAGCTATAGGAAAGGATTGACGACAAATAATGCAAAGGAACTGTGGATTGATAGAATAAGGAAACTTAGGATACGACAAGGAAATCAAGTATTTACAATTGAGGTTGAAAATATGGTTGATGATTAAGCATTTTAGGCTTATAGACATACCCAGAGAATGACCTATAGTTTAGGGTATACATAAATGTTTCATGTTAGTATGAAATATTCTAAAGGATATATATGACCTAGTTTATGATAGAAGTACCTTTGTTGAACCTGAACCAAAAAAGATTGTAAAGAGAAACAGAAGAGATGATTACAAGGGTAACAGATTGAGTATTGTAGCCAGAGCAGCTACATGTTATAGTTTGACCTATTGGATGATTTTTAATTTCGAGGACGAAATTCTTGTAAGGTGGATAGGATGTAAGCCCCCTAAATTTCAGGGTTTATTTTTTTATTTTTCTTAATAAATTATTTTTGATAAATATTTTATTATTTAATTGTTTAGATCATTAATGTACCTTTCCATGACTTTGACTTCTGGAGCGTCAGGGATGCCAATCTCTGTAAACTCTCCTCACGAGTTTTGTAGTAGACAAGATTATCTTCGTTTTGATATATCATGTCCCACTTAAACTCGTTCCCTTGTGCTCTTTTTGCATTGCGCAACTTCGGGTCAACTTAGACCAATTAATCATTGAAGAATTATTCCCACTTTTATCTTTGATAATCGTTTGCACGTTACCGTGACTTTTAATTTAGGAGCACCAGACCAGTCGTTTTCTCAGAACCAACTTCTCATGAATGATCTACTCGAGACGCTCTTCACCCATGACCTTCGTGTCCCACTCAGACACTCCATTTTGTGCTTCATTTTCTTTGCACAATTTTCGGGTCAATTTAGGCCGATTAATTATCTACCGTAAAACCTGATTTAATTTTCAATTTAATTTTGGGACCCAACATCGACCCAACCTGTCAAAGTATGGACGTGGCCCACATGAAGTATATTACCCACATGATACTTGTGTCCCATTTATTTGAGTCCCCGTATGTTATTTATTTGTCCATGATTTTAAATACCTATTTTAATTTAATTATTGCACCTTGTTCGATTTTGACCCGACCCGGCTCGACCGAACCCGAACCCAAGCTCCACGTTGTCCTCTCATGACTGTCCAAATACCCCACGTAATTTTTCTATTTTTCCTATTTTTGAAAATATCTCTTCCTCCCTCTACTTTATTAAATATCTTAAAATATCTTATATATATACATATATATATATACATACATATATATATATATATATATATATATATATATATATATATATATATATATATATATACATCACTCTCTCTCTCTCTCTCCTCACACACATACTCACCCCGTCACCCTCTCATTTACAGCACACTTCCCCCCCTTTTGGACCGACTTCACCTCCCCCTCTCTCAAATATCACTCTCTCTCTCTCTCTCTCTCTCTCTCTCTTCTATATATTATAATATGTACACACACCCATGTATCACTCTTCCTCTCTCTCAACACAAACACAACACACACCATTACCACCACCACAACCACTGTCGACCTTCTCCATCCATGGCCGACCACCACCTTGAGCTCCTCCCCGAGCTCCTCCTTCCTCTCCATCTTCCTCCTCCTTCTCCTCCTTCTTCCCTCCATCACCACCACCATCATAATACCATCACTACCACCATCATAATACCATCACCACCACCATCATAACACCATCGCCACCGCCACCACCGCACGGACACCACCCCCGGACGCCATTCCTTGCTAGGCCGGCCCCGCCCTACTGCAGCACGGCAGAAGCAGCCAGCAGCAGCAATGCAAGCTGCAGCAGCAGCGGCACGCACGTGCGCGTGCGCGGGCCGCCGTCGTGCGCCACCGCACCGCCGCACGACCGCCGTGGCCTTCCCCTGAGGCGCGCGTGCCTTCGGCGACCTCCCCCTGAGCCGCCACCTTCTTCTCCGACTCGCCGAATAGCCTATTCGTGCGTTTTGCACGAAGTTCCGTCGTGACGCGCTCGGGAACGAAGCTGAAATTATATTTTGTCGCAGCGACTTCGCACACATTTTCTGGCTAATCCGACCGTTGGATCGGCGATTTCTTCGTTCCGTCACAATCTCGGTATATCTATCTTCACTCCTATCAATTTTCGTCCGTTAATTTTGTCGTTTGATACCTCAAAACTAGCCACCAAGTGGACGTTTTAAATTGAACTATTTTTGGACAGTTTCGTGGAGCCGACTTCGTCAGCTCGTAACTCCACCGTCGCAACTCCAGTTGGCGTGCTACCTGTTCCTGTGCGCAGCTGGTATAACCCTCTTCCTGCCTCCTTTAAGTTTCTTTTCATTTTAAGCACGTTCGGTTGGTCGAATTCGACGTCAAAGTTGGCCGTCCGAATTCTTTAATTTATACTTGTTAAATTCTATTTTTGAACCCGGGACTCCGGATTCAATTTCTGACACCACCAGTAGACTCGTGGCATCGTTCTGGCATATTTTCATATAAAGTATGTTTGATTTGGAGAACGTGGGCCCTAGCACGCATTTCGGTGCAAAGTGGGTCCCACATTCCGAGTCAACGGGTCACTTTGAGATCGGCTCATCGGAATCCAATTCCGGATATACTGTTGAGTTCGTATCGTCATTCTGGACTCGTTGACATATAATTTGCTGAGTTTTGAAGACATTTGCTCCGGTACGCATTTCGGTGCAAATCAGATACCAAGTGTCCGCGTCAATGTGTCATTTTGAGATCGGCACATCGAAATTCCATTTCGGACATACCGTTGGGTTCGTATCATCATTCTGGATTCGTGGACGTATAATTTGCTAGGTTTTGTAGACTTCTTTTCTGACATATTTTTTGGTGCAAAGTGTGTCCAACGGCGGACATCATTTTGACCCGAAATTACGGTTTTGTCCCTGTGTCTAAATTAGACTTAAGGATAGGCTATCCTAGCTAATTTGACCATTCTGGACACGTTGGTGATATTTATTTTATCATCCGACAATATCTGTAGATTTTGATTATATATTATCCTTAATTTGTAATTAATTATTTTTCCAAAAATTGTTACTTTCTATTTTTGAATTTTTATATATATTTTAATTTCTGGAAAAATCTGGAAAAAAATTGTATCTAAATATTATGTTAATTTAGCTAATTTATTATAATTTTTCTAGCATTTATTAAGTGCTTTTGGTATTTTATAAAAATAGGAAAACAGAACTCATTTTTAGTATATTTATGTTTGCTGATTTTTAATAAATATTTATGAAGGTACATAAATTCTAGAAAAATTAGTATAAATTTCTATAATTAACAAGGATCATTTTGGTACTTTATTTTAAATATAATTGAGCTTTTTGTCTATCTTAAAAATTGTTGGAACTTAGTGTACAGTTTGATTTATTTATTGAATAGTTACGACTTGCAAGTTTTGTGTTGTTTTGAGTTATAGACGTATTGGACCTCACCCCTCACTAGTGTATAGATCCTAGGAAGTTAGTTTGTGTATAGTGGCACTCCACATTAGACTTTTATGCTAGGTCCCCACTTGTCTAGTATCCAGTTAGGAGTCGTATCACACCACTAATGTAATCTTAATCATAACTTAGAGGCTGAGTTTGTATATCATTATTGACAGGACACCGGACATCTATATCTTCGTACTAGTATTCTTGCTTTGCTCGAAGCAAGTACATCTACAAACTTATTTACTGTCTTTTAATGCTAGAACATGTATTAACCCTGTTAAAATACGGATCCTTGAGGTAGCAAGTTAATTTTTCACATGTTGTATTACTTACAGTACCTGACATGCTTAGGACAGTTCCTATATCTTCACATGCTTCATACTGGTTCATAGTACATGTTTCACTATGCTTTATACTGCTCTGAGTATTCACATGTTTTATACTGCTCCTAGTACCTGCAATGCTTATACTGCTTCCAGTTTCTTCACATGTTTTTACTGTTCTCGTATCTCTCACATGTTAGAATATAGGTTATGGGAAAACTGACAGTTGAGTACGTGATCACGACCCCCTTCTCCGTACGTATGTACCGAGCAAAGTTTCATTTTATATGAATACTGCGCCGTAGGCCTTCTCTCAAAGCGGATTTGTGCATGTGTACATCTATCGCCTTTTCACTTGTACGGAAGTACATTTCATTATGTGCCCCCAGCACATTGTACATCTATTGACCGATCACGTACCTGCTACAGTTTTAAACATTACATATACATCTGTCTATATGACATATGTGTCCCTGTCATGATAGACTATGAGATGCCATGTTCCCTATGTTACTATGATACTGTGATTCCAGTCATACCATAATTCTAGTTATGCCATGTTCCCTACATTACTATGATACTGTGATCCCAGTTGTACCATGAGGCCTTGTTTCCAGTATTTCTTATTTTATAGACTTATCACACCATGTTTCTTGTTGTACATCTCTTTCATTATATATTCAGTACTTTAGTTGTAGAGGTTGTACTTGCTCCCGTCCTGACAGGATAACGTTGTAGGTATACTTTCTGAGGAGGAAATGCTATGTGTTACATATTATGGCACTGATTTTGAGGACCTGGCCTTAGCTCCAGAAGAGGTCCCAGCGGGGAACCTTGCTTAGTTATCTTTTTTGTGTTTTGAGACTTAGACTTTGTCTATACTTCTATTTGGATACTGGACTTTGTCTCCAGTTAGATACTTATAAAGTGTATTATTAAGTCTGTGCTTATGTTACCTTCGCTTATAGATGTTGTGTTGTGATGAACCTTTAAATATGATTTTAGAACTGTTAGCAGCTTAGATCCTTTATTGTCTATTCTTAGAACAGCTTACTACGCTTTAACCAAGCGTAGGCTGGACATGGCTCGGCCCGGCCCAACAATTTGGGTAACGGGTCGTGACAGCATTGTTCCTGGTTCTACCGATCGACAAGGCGGAGCACCTGTAGCCCCTCTTCCCAAATTTTGATAAAAATTTATTTATTTATTTATTTATTTATTTATTTTATTGGAATGGTGATTTGTAGATTCTATAGATAATTATTTAGTTAAATATTACGGTAGATGATTTTAGCCATAATAGAGTTTTGGAGTACAAGATGACTAGAAATCGAGGCACGGATAGTGCAAGGGCGTGCTTTGACGAGAGTACTAGCCCTGGTAGGGAAGGCCAAGCCATAGTGATGTCCTAACTAGGAAAAAAACCAGGCTACGTTGTGACATGACCATTATCAATAGTTTAATTATCTATATTTAATATTGTTTGACATTAGGAGACTCAGTCGCACAAAACAGAGCCCAAGCCCATGTAGGTCATGCGGCATGTCCAATGACATTCGTGCTGATGGAATTTTGGATATGAGGGTGTTGTATTTCGTGTTAATGATTTAATAAATATTTTCTAAAGTATTCGTTGATTTAATATTATAAATATCATCAATTGTATACAGTGGGTCTTTGTACATTTGAGATTATTGTACTGCGCATAATGGTATTTATACACCATTATGATTTATTGAATTTATTTTCATTATTATCGAGGTCATTATTATATAATACTAATATTATTATTATTAGTTATATTTATTTGGTTATCAAATAAATGTTACATATATATTCATATTTATGTAAATAGGCCTACGCTAGAATTTGATAAAAAATGAGTTTTTATTTAGATTTATGATATTATTATATATATATATATATATATATGAATATATATAGAGAGACTTTTATTTGGTATAAATAATTATAAGTATAAATGACTAAAAGATATGTGTAATAATATATATGTAAAGGTGTTAGTATTAATAAAAGAGAAAAAAAAAAGAAATAGAAATAGATAAAGAAAAAGAAATGAAATAGTAGCAGAATCCTAAGCCAACCATTATTTTTCCCCACGGGCCCATCACAGAGCTCGGGCTCAGTTGAGCCCGACTGTGCAACCCAGAGCAGCGAACTGAAGGCCCCCCTTGCGTTCGATAAAACCCAAAGTATATATAGAGAGAGAGATCGAGGGAGAGGGGTTTTCATCAAAAACCCTAAACCCCATCGCACCTGACGACACCCCCGACCTGGACGGCGACGGCGCGCCACCCGCCGCCGGGGACGCCGCCGCGCGCGGCCGCGCGAGGCCACTGGAAGAGCGCACGCGCAACAGGGAACACAGCGACAGCACAGCAATCCGCTGTCTTCGCGACGTGATTTCCGTTCCCTCGGTTGATCAAATCTAGACCCGTCTTCGCAGGTACAACCACAACCTAACCCCCTTCAACTCCTGTCAATTCGTTCTATTTTAGAAGACCTAGGTTGCTCGTTAAGTCGACGCAAAGTCGACAAAAAACCAGTCTAAAACTGAGCACTAGTTCAGCCCAAACCCCCATGTTCGAGGATCGTTCCCGATCAATCCAGTACAATTTTAGAAAAACTTTTTAAAGACAGTCCTAGACACCATGTAGGGCTTCACAACCCTTTTTGCGGAATTTGAAATCATCGACTATGCGTCGAGAAATCGAATCCCAAAGTTTCCCAAAAATCTGTTTTCAAAAAACTAGAAATCGCTCCACACAACGTCCGTCCCGCCATTCCGGGCGACGTGGTCGCACACCGAAGACATCGAAAGCTGCGAAACGGCTTTGTGGTCGTGTGGGCTTTGACGGAATTCAAATTGGTCGCGTGTGCGCGACGAATTCGACGCGTATCCGTCGGAATCGCCCCGTATCCGTCCAATGCAAATTTAGTCATAACTTTGTGCATGTTAATCAGATCGAGACAAAACTTGCACCAACAGGACCGTATCATTTTTCTGGTCCTGTATGCCCAGTTTGGTCCAATTCTGAGACAGCTGAATCTGACGTCGTTTTGCGGGCCCCATGGTCCCACTCAACGGACGATTTTGTGCACGGCCCGCCGGAATCCAACTTTGGACATACGGTTGGGTTCGTATCAGAAAACTGGATCCGTAGACATGTAGTTTGACGACTTTAGAGACCATTGACTCTGGCACGCTTTTCGGTGCAAAGCGGGTCCAACGGCGGACATCGTTTTTGCCCGAAATTACCGTTTTGCCCCTGTATCCAGAATTGGACTTAAGGACAGGCAATCCTAGCTAATTTGACTATTCTAAGAATATTGGTAAATGTTTATTTCAGCTTTCGGGGACAGTTGTACGGGTTTTGACTATTGTGGCACATTGAGTGGTTCAGATTGTCGGTTTCACCAGCAGAGGACCCCAGACGAGTACAGTTTATTGTCTGCATTTCGATATTGATTTTCACTATATTTCATTTGGTTGGTCATTGGTTATGTGATTTTTTTCTATTAAAAATTGTTGAGTCGGGAATGAGAAGTACCAACGATGTGTGATCTGACCTTAGACAGTGTAGACAGTGTAGACAGTAATTTATTTATTTCTTGTAGACAGTGTAGACAGTGATTTATTTATTGCAAAGTAGACCGTGTAGACATGATTATTACTGCATTTAAATTATGTAGATCATGATTATTATTTTGTAGACAGTGTTTCTTTATTGCAATATTTTCTGTAGACAGTGTAACTTAGACAGTATAGACAGTGTAACTTAGACAGTGTAGACAGTGTAACTTAGACAGTATAGACAGTGTAACTTTAGACAGTGTAGACAGTGTCGCATAATAGTCCCGAGACCGATCACATATCAAAGGTACTTCTAGCAGTTGGGGAAAGTCTGTTGTGTCTATTTATTTATTATTAGTTTTCTGTATTTCCTGTTTATTTTCAAAACTCATAATTGATGTCTAACCTTTGTTTTATAGTCATCTTCTTTATTTGAAATTGCATTCAGTGAATTGTGCTCGTTCCATTCCTGACTGGAAACCAACATTTTCAGGTAGCCGTGGATTTACTTAGCGTGGGAGATACGGGGGCACTTGCAGACAAAAGCCTAGAGACTAGCTAGATAGTTGATTTATAGTCATTCATTTTTTTGTACAAGTTTATATTTTTCCTATAAATGTAAAACTTGTGATCATTATAAATTAAATTAATTTTTGTGAATGAGTATTATTTGTGATTCTGATCTTCATGGTCGTGACAGCGTTCTACCGCCGACACTGCGGCGTAGGCTGGCTTGGACACGTCTCGTATCCGTTAAAAAGGAAAAAAAAAAAAAAAACGGGTGCGGGTCGTGACAAGTTTTTGTGGTGGCCCATGCAGGTCTATCTTCGCAAATCATGCGAACTCGTGATAGTACTCAAGTTAGTTGTACTATTGCGAGCCTGCGACTAGAAATGCTCATTCACGAATTAGAAATTTATTTAATTTACGAGAATGACTAGGACTAGGAGTCCATTATACAAAATTTACCGATGGGTAGTCTAGGCCATGCAATGTAGATAAGGAGTTATTAATTTTGGTAGAGTGTCAGATTCTTACAAGTACACTATTACCTCTTGGTATGGTGATATGATCCAATGTGGATAAATTATTCACTTGGTGAAGCAGAGCTTCCTAGAATTAATGGTCTAACCTTGATAAGATAATTCAATTCCTTCTCTTGCCTCTTTAGATATCGTCATCATATCTTAGTCCGAATTGCCTATTCAATTCCCATTTTGCCCAAGAATTATTATTTTATATAATTTCTGATCAGGTTAACCATATGCGAACCTCAAGTTAGTGTCGATTCAAAAATTTTCCTCAATAGTTGAATACACATGGAATAGATTAGAATGTTGTATCCCTTTATCTTCAGTTATTTCCTCCATGTTCATCTTTTAATCTGAGGATTATGACTGATAGATACTTACACTTTATTTCATAGCCAGTTGTTTGAATCTCTAGAAACTCGTGAATTCTTACAGATGTAGTTAAAGAAATGTTAGTTAACTCATAATGGCAGGACAGCAGCGCACTGTCGCCATTTATTTAAATTAGAATGACTATGGATTCACTGCAGCCAGCAGCGCACTGGCGAGACAAAACCCCTAGAGTTGAAATTTGTTATATAGGCTATAGGATGTTACTAGAAACTATGGCTAGTGGTCCTCTTTTTCATAGTTACCCTTGAGTCTATATTGGTTAGAGTTAAGAAGTATTCGATTTTGTATCACATATGAATCACGAAACCAAGGGTCTACCACAGCCAGAGTATACGGGCAAGGCATAACTCTCGGTGGAATGACTTCAGACGTGATTACAGGTTTAGGATTCTATGAAGGATAGGGCAATGCCATGTATGTTCCGTAAGATCCGAAGCCAATGTTAGTGGAAGTTTGTAGTTGGGTAACACGTCTCCCGATCTAGCATTCCGTGGTCCTTGTGACCTATTGACGAGGAAATTGATTGACGCTAATAGGTTACCTAGAATGTAGAATTTAAGGGGTTCATAACCCACTAGTCGACCAAGACCTTATAGATAAGAAGATAGTAGGAAGACTGTATGAACAAGAACCCCGAGTAAGGTTTGATTCTCTCAAAACCCGAATTACTTGTGCTTTCTTTCAAAAATCTCGCGTACTTGTATCTTGACTATTTTGACCAATGCTGCTATTATAGCCTAGTTTTGCAAGCTTGCTCTTTTATCGAGCTTGATTCAAGACATATGTTTATTGGGGACGCCTGCTAACATATTGTCTAATCAGAATCAGTGTATTATGGTCTGATCAACCATGATGCATTTGGTTCGCTCTTCGTTTAGTTACACTACGTGGATGGAGATATATAGGTACCTAGGATCTCATCCGCGACTGCTTTGACAATTCCTCTTGAATTATATGTTCGCCTTCGAATCATGAATTTACATGCAGTAACATCTCCCTTGAATTCTTTATTGTTTTTGTCTTTCACTGATTTGGAAAGACGGAAGCTCATAATTGGTAGAGAGATACAGAGTATCCCCATGGTTATAATAGTTGTATACACAAGTATAGCTACCATCGGCTAGTCATATGACTGAGTTACTCGTTCTCCTCTCGACCCTCAAACTACTATTAAGACCTTCTAGCCATTCGAATTTGAGAATGATTAGGTTTTACCCTTAGTCGAAATGCCAACCTAGGAGACTACCTATTCTTTGGAGACCAAAAGTTGCGAGTCTCTAATTAATTGCCGGAAGCTTGCCTTAACTAGCAACCCTTAAGCCTTGAACCAACCCTTCCTCGACCGAAGCCACAGTTAGACATGAGATGAGTGGACAATAGAGTAATCATTTACCGTGACACTCATTCCGCGAGTGGTTTCCAACCAGTATTGTCCTAGTTATGTAAATTTTATTATTAAGACCTAACTAGTGTTGGAACACCACAGCCACTAGCTTAGCCAATACCATAGCTTAAATACCCTGTCATACTATGACCTACCTATTGTCAACAACAATACATGATCACTACAACCCTTGTGACCATAGTCCGGCAGGTTTGACACAAATAGAATTCCTTGGCTCAATTGTTAGAAATCTTATCTTATGTTGTGCCTTGGAGTTGGTTACCCATCGAAAACTTTCGTATACTATGGACGAGTAGGTTATTCTATTTTATCGACCATATGACATTGTACACACTCGTTTTCCATTATTGAGGAACGATCATTGACTTGACTTAGCTCTACCGTATTTCCCTGATGTCGTGCCTTATTCTTTATTACCAGGAGTCGAGGTGCAATATCCGAAATTTGAAATTCTTCTGACCTCATTATTCCTAAGACCATGACTTAACTTCTAAGGTGGGTAGACTGTACGCCTTCCCAATTTTGGGAATATATGAGGATTACCGATTGATTAGAATAATTTCTATTAGGAAGATGATTAGTGCCCTATGGACTCCCACTTTCTATTTAGATTATTTTGTGCCCCGGCCGTGTCATTAATATTCGGAGCACTAGACCAGCTGTTACCTTCCAACAAATTTTGTGTGCAAGATGTAGACGAGTCCACCTTCATCTAGGTATATTATGTCCCACTTAAACACGTCCCCTTGTACTATATTTTTATGGTACGACTTTCAGGTCAAAAGGACTAGCTATGACCCTTACCATAATACCGGTAAACTTTCCGGTTCCAATTAGAGACTCAATCTTGACTCAAACCGTTCGACCCAATATATGGTTGTGATATACTCAAAGCCCACTATGCACATGTCACTAGTGTGCCACGCAATTGTGTCTTCTCATGCTACGTAAACACAAAAGTCACGGAAGACGCATTTTTGGGACTTTAGGGACCTAACTAACTAACCTGACTGGCAACTAGCTCAACCTCTTGGGTGAAAACTTATTCCAGGTTACCCTAACCTAGTAAAAATAGTTCTAACATTGGGATCTCATCCAGTCAATATAGATCAAAGCCCAAGGATCATCAAACCGACAACTGATGTCCAATTGGGGAACCCATTAAGATCCAGTAATGTCCATTCATGCATACCACTATAATTGGACTATAAAACCGAACTTTCTGAGATAGGTCCCTATATCCATTTTGTTAACTCCCCTTCTTAGAATGTGAAGTCGTGCGTAACCTTTTTCCATCTACCTGGAAGTTGCGATGCGATCTTGCATTGCATTTATATCCTTGTTTGTGTGTTTGAATAACCACGGAAAGGATCACAACCTTGATTTCTCAAATTTTCGTTCTAATTTGGAACCTTGTTTAGGACTTTGAGAACAAAATTTTTGTACTGCATGGATTGCAAGACCCTCTAAGAAACGAAGGGTTCTTCGATTTAGCAGTAGTGACTAGACTAGAGTAGCCAATCTAGCAAATAAGTCAATGGTTCATAGACTTTTCTTCTATCTGCATCTTTGAATACTCTCCATCACTCTTGAAACTTCATAATTGCCTTCGATTTTTCATCCTTATCTTCCTGTCCTTTATATTGCGGAGTGACGTATGGTGATGCTTAATTGAATTTACCAATATTTTGCTTGTTAGATTTTTGGATTGCTTGGTAGATAGGAGAGGATTATAGATACCGTAGATATCTGTCGGTAAAATTGTTAGAAACTGATTAGAAAATTATAAGATTTTAGTGACCATGTTTGGGAAGAGTAGTGTGATCAAAGGTGGGTAGAAGTCCTCGATATTTTTGTAGTTGTCAAAATGGCTAGGAGGAGGATGTAAACTATTTTTGAGGAATTAAAATCAAGGAGATTAAGGTAATAGTATATATTTTTGAAATTGAGGAATAATTATGAATTAAAATTTCGAGGACGAAATTATTTTTAAGGTGGGTAGATTTGTAGCCCCTCTTCCCAAATTTGATAAAAATTTATTTATTTATTTATTTATTTTATTGGAATAGTGATTTATAGATTCTATAGATAATTATTTAGTTAAATATTACGGTAGATGATTTTAGCCATAATGGAGTTTTGGAGTACAAGATGACTAGAAATCGAGGCACGGATAGTTCAAGGGCGTGCTTTGACGAGAGTACTAGCCCTGGTAGGGAAGGCCAAGCCATAGTGATGCCCTAACTAGGAAAAAAACTAGGCTACGTTGTGACATGACCATTATCAATAGTTTAATTATCTATATTTAACATTGTTTGACATTAGGAGACTCAGTCGCACAAAACAGATCCCAAGCCCATGTAGGTTATGCGGCATGTCCAATGATATTCGTGCTGATGGAATTTTGGGTATGAGGGTGTTGTATTTCGTGTTAATGATTTAATAAATATTTTCTAAAGTATTCGTTGATTTAATATTATAAATATCATCAATTGTATACAGTGGGTCTTTGTACATTTGAGATTATTGTACTGCGCATAATGGTATTTATACACCATTATGATTTATTGAATTTATTTTCATTATTATCGAGGTCATTATTATATAATACTAATATTATTATTATTAGTTATATTTATTTGGTTATCAAATAAATGTTACATATATATTCATATTTATGTAAAAAGGCCTACGCTAGAATTTGATAAGAAATGAGTTTTTATTTAGATTTATGATATTATTATATATATATATATATATATATATATATATATATATATATATATATATATATATATATATATATATATATATATATGAATATATATATAGAGACTTTTATTTGGTATAAATAATTATAAGTATAAATGACTAAAAGATATGTGTAATAATATATATGTAAAGGTGTTAGTATTAATAAAAGAGAAAAAAAAAGAAATAGAAATAGATAAAGAAAAAGAAATGAAACAGTAGCAGAATCCTAAGCCAACCATTATTTTTCCCTACATGCCCATCACAGAGCTCGGGCTCAGTTGAGCCCGACTGTGCAACCCAGAGCAGCGAACTGAAGGCCCCCCTTGCGTTCGATAAAACCCAAAGTATATATATATAGAGAGATCGAGGGAGAGGGGTTTTCATCAAAAACCCTAAACCCCATCGCACCTGACGACACCCCCGACCTGGACGGCGACGGCGCGCCACCCGCCGCCGGGGACGCCGCCGCGCGCGGCCGCGCGAGGCCGCTGGAAGAGCGCACGCGCAACAGGGAACACAGCGACAGCACAGCAATCCGCTGTCTTCGCGACGTGATTCCCGTTCCCTCGGTTGATCAAATCCAGACCCGTCTTCGCAGGTACAACCACAACCTAACCCCCTTCAACTCCTGTCAATTCGTTCTATTTTAGAAGACCTAGGTTGCTCGTTAAGTCGACGCAAAGTCGACGAAAAACCAGTCTAAAACTGAGCACTAGTTCAGCCCAAACCCCCATGTTCGAGGATCGTTCCCGATCAATCCAGTATAATTTTAGAAAAACTTTTTAAAGACAGTCCTAGACACCATGTAGGGCTTCACAACCCTTTTTGCGGAATTTGAAATCATCGACTATGCGTCGAGAAATCGAATCCCAAAGTTTCCCAAAAATCTGTTTTCAAAAAACTAGAAATCGCTCCACACGACATCCGTCCCGCCATTCCGGGCGACGTGGTCGCGCACCGAAGACATCGAAAGCTGCGTAACGGCTTTGTGGTCGTGTGGGCTTTGACGGAATTCAAATTGGTCGCGTGTGCGCGACGAATTCGACGCGTATCCGTCGGAATCGCCCCGTATCCGTCCAATGCAAATTCAGTCATAACTTTGTGCATGTTCATCAGATCGAGACGAAACTTGCGCCAACAGGACCGTATCATTTTTCTGGTCCTGTATGCCCAATTTGGTCCAATTCTGAGACAGCTGAATCCGACGTCGTTTTGCGGGCCCCATGGTCCCACTCAACGGACGATTTTGTGCACGGCCCGCCGGAATCCAACTTTGGACATACGGTTGGGTTCGTATCGGAAAACTGGATCCGTAGACATGTAGTTTGACGACTTTAGAGACCATTGACTCTGGCACGCTTTTCGGTGCAAAGCGGGTCCAACGGCGGACATCATTTTTGCCCGAAATTACCGTTTTGCCCCTGTGTCCAGAATTGGACTTAAGAACAGACAATCCTAGCTAATTTGACTATTCTAAGAACATTGGTAAATGTTTATTTCAGTCTTCCGGGGACAGTTGTACGGGTTTTGACTATTGTGGCACATTGAGTGGTTCAGATTGTCGGTTTCACCAGCAGAGGACCCCAGGCGAGTACAGTTTATTGTCTGCATTTCGATATTTATTTTCACTATATTTCATTTGGTTGGTCATTGGTTATGTGATTTTTTTTCTATTAAAAATTGTTGAGTCGGGAATGAGAAGTACCAACGATGTGTGGTCTGACCTTAGACAGTGTAGACAGTGATTTATTTATTTCTTGTAGACAGTGTAGACAGTGATTTATTTATTGCAAAGTAGACCGTGTAGACATGATTATTACTGCATTTAAATTGTGTAGATCATGATTATTATTTTGTAGACAGTGTTTCTTTATTGCAATATTTTCTGTAGACAGTGTAGCTTTATACAATGTAGACATTGTAACTTAGACAGTGTAGACAGTGTAACTTAGACAGTGTAGACAGTGTAACTTAGACAGTGTAGACAGTGTAACTTAGACAGTGTAGACAGTGTAACTTTAGACAGTGTAGACAGTGTAGCATAATTGTCCCGAGACCGATCACATATCAAAGGTACTTCTAGCAGTTGGGGAAAGTCTGTTGTGTCTATTTATTTATTATTAGTTTTCTGTATTTCCTGTTTATTTTCAAAACTCATAATTGATGTCTAACCTTTATTTTATAGTCATCTTCTTTATTTGAAATTGCATTCAGTGAATTGTGCTCGTTCCATTCCTGACTGGAAACCAACATTTTCAGGTAGCCGTGGATTTACTTAGCGTGGGAGATACGGGGGCACTTGCAGACAAAAGCCTAGAGACTAGCTAGATAGTTGATTTATAGTCATTCATTTTTTTGTACAAGTTTATATTTTTCCTACAAATGTAAAACTTGTGATCATTATAAATTAAATTAATTTTTGTGAATGAGTATTATTTGTGATTCTGATCTTCATGGCCGTGACAGCGTTCTACCGCCGACACTGCGGCGTAGGCTGGCTTGGACACGTCTCGTATCCGTTAAAAAGGAAAAAAAAAATGGGTGCGGGTCGTGACAGCACCTCCCGTGGACCAGCAGCAACCTGGAGATCAAGCCCAGCATTCAGGAGTAGCCTCCAATGTTATGCCTACTGGGGGTCAAGAGCCACCAGTCCAGCCAGTCCAGCCTGCAGAACCCGATGATGGCACCTTGGTGGGTCTCATCAGGACATTGCTAGCTTCTCAAGATCGTCGAGGTGATACATTGTACCAGGCAGTATAAGATGCTCTGAACAGAGGTGGTCCTCCAGGTAACAGTACGACCAACAGTTTCAAGCGCTTGAACCATCCCTTCTTCGATGGCAGCGAAGATGCTATTGCTGCTGATATATGGCTTCAGGATACTGAGGTCATTCTAGAGGCAGCCAGGACTCCAGAAGATGATAAGGTGGCCGTGGTGCGTCTACAGTTATTGGATTTAGCCCGCAACTGGTAGGCGGCACAGGCCGTTGGATTAGTAGCACCTATTGCCTGGACAGTGTTCCGTGAGAGATTCCAGATCTAGTATTTCGATGTTGTAGCTCGGTACGATTTACACACGAGGTTCACCAATCTGAAGCAGATGGGCAGGACGGTCGACGGATATGCGGTCGAGTTTTTGAGACTTAGTCGGTTTGCTCCCACCTTGGTGGCGACCGAGTTTGACAGAGCTCAGCGATTCCAGCAGGGACTTTACCTGGAGATTTTATTGGCAGTGGAGCAGTTCGAGCATCAGACTTTCGATACAGTGTTGAAAGGAGCTAGGAGGCATGAGTATACCTCCCAGAGGATCGTGGACAGGACCGGAGGTCGGAGGCGATCTCATGGCTTCATAAATCAGTCTTCAGCACCAGCCCCGGCAGCTAGGGCTTTGACCATTGGAACCCAGAGGCGGACGGCCTCAGTGACATCGATTCAACATTCAACCCCGACGAACCCTCAGCAGCAGAAGCAGAAGCTTTCTTCTGCAGTGGGATGTTCACATTGTGGGAAGCCAGGACATGTGGTGGCGGAGTGTCGCATGGCACAGGGATTGTGCCTGGCTTGTGGAGCACCGGACCACAGGGTTAAGAACTGCCCGAATAGGGAGAGTTCCTCTTCTTTGACCTTTTCTAGTCCTTCGATGAGGGGACCAGCACCAGTCCAGCAGCAGCAGCAGTACCCGTTGTCGTGGCCCTTGCCGTCTCAGACCCAAGTATTTCAGCAGCAGAATTTCTAGCAGTATGCACAAGCCCAAGCCCAGATTCAGAGCAGACAGAGAGGGTTCCAGCAGAGGGGACCAGCACCCAGAGGACATGGTCAGGCGATGGCGATGACCGTATAAGAAGGATTGGCACCAGGTGAGGTAGTGGCAGGTACTATTCTTGTCAACTCCTTTCCAGTATCAGTATTATTCGATTCTGGTGCATCGCATTCATTTATGTCTGCACGATTCGCGACACGGATAGGACTGGAACCCGAGTCATTATCAGTAAGGCTCAATATACTTACTGGTAATGGTCTTGTGGGAGTAGATAGAGTGTTTTCCTCGTGTCGAATCGTAGTTAGCAGTAGAGAATTCTCCGCTAGATTGATAGAATTCTCGATGGCCGATTATGATGTGGTCTTAGGGATGGATTGGTTGAGAAACCAGTATGCTAGGATAGACTGCCATATTGGCAGGGTTGTTTTTAGCATTCCAGGCGAGCCAGAGTTTTTCTTCTTCCGAAGCGAAGTTGAACCTTCTCCTCCAGTATTGCGGATGGCAGTAGCATCAGTGCAGTTACCCCGGATAGTCGAGGAGTTTCCAGATGTTTTCCCAGAAGAGCTTCCAGGAATGCCGCCAGAGCGAGAGATCGAGTTTACTATCGACTTGATCCAAGGAACAGCCCCAGTGTCAGAGAGAGTCTACAGGATGGCGCCATCAGAGTTAGAGATGTTGTACAAGATGATTGAAGAACTCAGGACCAAGGGATTCATTTATGCTAGTGGATCGCCTTGGGGAGCCTCGATGCTTCTTGTGAAAAAGAAGGATGGTACGTCCAGGTTATGTGTAGATTATCGTACCTTGAACTCAGTGACAATCAAGAACAGATACCCTCTCCCGAGGATAGACGACTTGTTTGATCAACTCAAGGGGGCAGCAGTATTCTCGAAGATTGATTTGCGATCAGGATACCATCAGATCAGAGTCAGAGAGCAGGACATCCCGAAGACAGCTTTCAGATCTAGATATACGCATTAGGATTTCCTTGTTATGCCATTTGGAGCGACCAATGTAGTAGCCATATTCATGGACCTCATGAATCGTATCTTCATGCCTTATTTGGATCAGTTCGTGATTGTGTTCCTAGATGACATCCTGGTCTACAGCAAGAGTGAAGCGGAGCATGAGCAGCATCTCAGAGTTGTCCTCCAGATTCTCAGAGAGCACCAGTTATATGCCAAGTTCAGTAAATACGAGTTCTGGCTCGATCGTATTTCGTACTTGGGTCATATTATCACAATAGGAGGAGTAGAAGTGGATCCCCAGAAGATCGTGGCCATTGAGACATGGCTGGTACCCAGCACAGTTGCAGAAGTTTGCAGTTTTCTTGGCTTGGCTGGCTACTACCGGCGATTTGTTTCATATTTTGCTCGAATTTCAGCGCCATTAACCCAGTTGACCCGCATGGATGTACAGTTTGTTTGGACAGCAGAATATCAGGATTCTTTTGAGAAGTTAAAGCGAGATTTGATCACGGCACCTATTCTCACTCTTCCAGTTGGGACCGGAGGATTCTCAGTGTATTGTGACGCTTCAGACAGAGGTTTAGGATATGTTTTGATGCAGCATGGAAAGGTAATAAATTATGCGTCACGTCAACTTCGTGATCATGAGAGAAATTACCCAACCCATGACTTGGAGTTAGCAGCGATAGTGTTTGCACTTAAGCTTTAGAGACACTACTTGTATGGAGATAGGGTAGAGATTTTCATCGATCACAAGAGTCTGAAGTATGTATTCACTCAGAAGGATCTTAACATGCGTCAGAGGAGATGGCTAGAGCTTCTTGTGGATTATGACGTCAACCTGCAGTATCATCCTGGGAAGGCCAACGTTGTTGCAGATGTATTGAGCAGGAGGGCCGAAGTTTATTTTCTAACAACGCAGCCAGAGTTATTAGCAGATCTTCAGAAGATGGGTATAGAAGTTGTCCTTCCTACCAATGTGGCCTTGATGGCCAACATGCAAGTTCAGTCTAATATAGTTGAGAGGATCCGGATAGCGCAGTCAACAGATTCCAAGCTTCAGCAGCTCAGAGCAGAGTGTGAGGCAGGACGGCGACCAGAGTTATGCATTCATGAAGATGGTACACTTCGACATGGTAAACATCTTTGTGTACTCGGTGGAGATATCAAATAAGAGATCATGGCAGAAGCTCATCCGGGCGGCTCAAAGATGTACCGTGATATCCGTCAGCACTTTTTATGGAATGGCATGAAGAGGGAGATAGCCCAGTTTGTCTCTCGGTATTTTGTTTCCTAACAGGTTAAAGCTGAACATCAGAGGCCAGCAGGACTTCTTCAGCCCTTGCCGATTCCAGAATGGAAATGGAAGCATATAACCATAGATTTTGTGACTGGATTACCTAGGTCCCCGGCCGGTAGAGATGCTATTTGGGTTATTATAGACAGGCTCACGAAGGTGGCTCACTTTCTTCCGTTTAGAGTTGGTCAGTCGACGGCTCAGCTAGCAGAGATGTACCTCAGGCAGATCGTCAGACTTCATGGAGTACCAGTCAGTATCACCTCGGACAGAGATTCAAGGTTTACATCATACTTTTGGTGTAGTTTGTAAGAGAGTTTGGGAACTCACCTCCAGTTCAGCTCAGCTTATCATCCGCAGACAGATGGTCAGTCAGAGCGTTCCATACGAACCTTGGAAGATATATTGAGGTCTTGTACCCTCGACTTCGGTGGTTCATGGGAAGATCACCTGCACCTGTGGAGTTTTCGTACAATAACAGTTTCCAAGCCAGTATCCAGATGGCACCGTTCGAGGCACTATATGGTAGGAAGTGCAGATCCCCGCTAGCATGGGACGATGTTGGAAAAAGGCAGATATTCGGTCCAGAAATGATTGCTCAGACAGTTGAGGTAGTCAGAAGGGTCAGAGATCATCTCCGAGTTGCCCAAGATCGCCAGCGCCATTGGACCGATTCTCATCGGCGCCCCCTTGAATTTTCTGTCGACGACCATGTATTCCTGTAGATTTTACCTAACCGTGGCGTTATTCGTTTCGGCGTACATAAAAAGCTTAGCCCTAGGTATATAGGGCCATTCGACATTCTGGAGTGAGTAGGTGATGTGTCCTATCGTCTTGCTCTCTCGCCGTGGTTGCGTGAGGTACATGATGTGTTCCATATATCCCAACTACGACGGTATATCCCAGACCCGAGCCACATCCTGGATCATTCAGAATTGGTTATTGGTACCAATCTTTCGTATGAGGAGAGGCCCGTGTCTATATTGGACCGAAAAGAGAAGATACTCAAGAACAAGACTATCAAATTAGTCCGTATTGCTTGGGGTCATCACTCTTTAGGTGAGTCAACGTGGGAGCGTGAGGATGATATCCGATCGCGATATCTCGACCTGTTTGACTCGCAAGGTGTAATGTCTTCTTTTGCTTTATGCTTTCGATTCCTTACTTGAATGAATTATTGCATGGTAAACTGTTTAGTATAGCTTGTCTTTGATTAGTTTGGCTTGTCCTTGCCTCTCTAGCCTCTTAATTAAATTCCGAGGACGGAATTCTTTTAAGGTGGGTAGAGTTGTAACGGCCATAGTTCGTATTACGTATTTTGGAATACGTGTACGTATCTTGACTCGTATTCCATGTTTCTTTGCATGGTATATTTGGGCATTTTCTTGCTTGGTTTATTTTGGTTTGGTTCGGCTTGGCTTGGTTTGCTTTTGAGTTCATCATGAACCAAAGGAAAACCTCCTACCTACCACCATCATCATTTATTAACCCATCCCCTTTTCTCTCTCCTCATTACTTCTCATTTACTCTTCTTCTTCCTCACCATTTACTCTTTACCTACCTGAGAGAGAAGGAGAGCTTAGGCAAGTGCATCTTGCTTCATGGAGGAACTCAACTTTTGTTGTTCTATTCTCTTCCTTACAACATTCTGAGACACTTTAGTACTTAGCATTTTTAATTTCCATGTCTAAATTCATGTAGATCTAAGTTTATTTCATTTTTTGGATTTCTTGGATTTTGATCTATTTAACCTTGTTATTTCTAAGTTTTGATAGTTCCATGTTGTAGAAAATTTCATTTTACCCCATTTTGACCTGCGGAAGTTCAGATTCTGACCTCGGATGATGGATTTATGGAGCTTGGAAGCATGGCCTTCATGATTCTTCTTCTCAGAAATTTGGAGAAGAAGAACAGTGCTTGACCGCATGGATTTTTCATGCGGCAAGTTTCTTTCCTTAGCCGCAGGAACTTCCCCAGCCGCATAAATCTTCCAGCCGCAGGAACCAATTTCTCAGTCGCATGAACTTTTCATTCCGAGCCGCATGACTCTGATTTAACTTCCAGCCGCATAAACTTTTCCTGAGCCGCATAAGACTCAGATCTTGAGCCGCATGCGTCCTGATTATTTCGGCCGCATGGACTCGTAATCCCCTTTGCCGTATGGCATTTGTTTGGACTGGGCAGCATAAGACCCATGTCTCCGAGCCGCATGAGACCCACTTCCCTCCTGGCCGCATAAAGACCCCTTTCTTCCAGCCGCATGAACTCGGATTGTTTTCTGGCCGCATGAGCTCTGGATCATATGCCGCATGAGCCCAGTCTCCCCGAGCCGCATATGCCCTTAAACCCCGCTCGCATGAACCCGAGCCGCATGAGCCTACTGATTTTGGCCGCATGAACTCATTTCCCTGAGTCACATGACTCCTCCCCTAGCATTGCCCCTTTACTATTTTAATTATTATATGTATTATGATCCTCTGTGTAACTTGGGTCCCTTAATAGTGTGAGCACCCTGAATTTCGGGTTGATTATTTTTTATTTCTATTTTATTTTCTGATTGTTTGGTTTCGATAAATAATTTATTCTGCTATTTTTCCTTAAGTGTACTTTTCCGTGCCTTTGATATTTGGAGTGTCAGGGATGTTCAACTCTGGAAATCTTCTTTACGAGTTTTGGAGTGGACATGATTACCTTCATCATGGTATATAGTGTCCCACTAAAACTTGTTCCCTTGTGCTCTTTTTGCTTCGTAGAACTTCTGGTCGAATTAGACCATTTGATCATTAATTGATTTTCCCACTCTTTTCCTTGATCATTATTAGCACGTTACCGTGACTTTTAATTTGGGAGCGCAAGACCAGTCAGTTTCTTGAAACCAACTTCTCATTGATGATCTACTCGAGACGCTCGTCACCCATGACCTTCGTGTCCCACTCAGACACGCCATTTTGTGTTCCATTTGCTTCGCACAACTTTTCTGACACGTGACCCGATTTTATTTTACCCTACGGTGTCACATTCATTTTCCAACTTGATTTGTGGGTACCCTGTCGACCAAAACCTGTCAGCCCCAATTATGGACATGGCCCACATTGAGCCTACTACCCGTCCGACACTTGTGTCCCATTTATTGGAATCCCCATGTGCTACTTATTTACCCATGAACATCAGCACCTATTTTTTATTCGATTTTTGCACAATGTCCGGTTTTGGATCCAATCCGGCTCCACTGAACCAAACCCCAGCTTTATTTTTCCTCTCTCATGACGCCCTCATTTTTCTTACCCAAAAATAATATTAAATACCCTATCTATCTATTTCAATATTTATTGGAATTTTCATTTATTTAAATCCCTATTGGAATGACCCAATTTTAGCCATTTAAATTCTAGCCTTTGGATCCTCCCATTTAATCCCATCCATTAATTCCTTCATGCAACTTTTTCCCCAACACCCCTATGCATTGGACGGCCCTAACTCCCAAGTTTCTTTTTCTCTCTCTCTCATTAACTATTCAATTATTCAACTCATCTCTCTCTCCCTCCCTTCTTAAAATTTTCACACCTACAGCAACCTACAACAAAGCTAACACCACCACCATTGCACAGCACCAATACTATCACCTGACCAACTCCTCCGGCCACCCCCAGGCCGTCGGCCACCACCACCACCACCAGTCTACTCCATCTCCTCCTCCCACTTCGAAATCACCATCACCACTTCTTCCCACCACTACCATCAACACCAAACCGCCACCACACCCCGGCCAACTCCGCCAGCCACCACCCCCCGCCGTGCTGGGACGTACGCCGCCCGCCTCCGTCTGGCCAGGCTGGACCGGCGCCGCCCAGTAGCTGCTGCAAACAGCAGTAAGTGGCAGTAACGCCAGGTTCGGCCCTATGGGCGTGTGCAGGCGGCCACCGCCGGCGCCACCGCCGCCGTGGTCGGCGTGGCCGACCCCCACAAGGCCGGGCGCACCCCTAGGGTAGGCCCCATGGCGGCCACCGTCCTCCGGGACGCGCTGTCGAGACGATTCGTGCTTTTTGCACGAAGTTCCGTCGTGACGCGCGCGGAATCAAGTCCATTTTGGCGCTCCGTCGCAGCAACTTCGCACGTATTTTCCCAGAAATCCGACCGTTGGATCGACGATTTCTTCTCTCCGTCACAATCTCGGTATATCCACCTTCACTCCTGTCAATTTTCATCCGTTGTTTTTGTCGTTTGATACATCAAAACCGGCCACCAAGTTGACCGTTTAAATTGTATTAATTTTGGACAGTTTCGTGGCGTCAACTTCGTCAGCTTGTACCTCCTCCACTGCAGCTCCGTTTGGCGTGCTACCAGTTCCTGTGCGAAGCTGGTATAACCCTCTTACTACCCCTCTAGTTTCGTTTCATTGTGAGCTTGTTTGATTGGTTGAATTCGACGCCAAAGTTGGCCGTCCGAATTCGTAATTTTCAACTTGTAAAATTCCATTTTTGAACACGGGACTCCAGATTTCATTTCTGACACCACCATTAGATTCGTGGCATCGTTCTGGCATGTTTTCATATAAAATTTGTTAGATTTGGAGAACGTGGGCCCTGGCACATTTTTCGGTGCAAAATGGGTTCCACATTCTGGGTCAACGGGACTTTTTGACGCCGGCTCATCGGAATCCAATTCCGGATATACCGTTGAGTTCGTATCGTCATTCTGGACTCGTTAACATATAATTTGCTTGGTTTTGGTGGACATTGGATCCGACACGCATTTCGGTGCAAGTCGGATACCAATATTTGGGTCAACAGGTCATTTTGAGATCGGCTCATCGGAATCCAATTCCGGATATACTGTTGAGTTCGTATCATCATTATAGACTCGTTGACATATAGTTTGCTGAGTTTTGAGAACTTTGGCTCCGGCACGTATTTTCGTACAAACCGGAATTCCAAGTTCTGGTCAACGGACCAAATTGAGATCGGGTCAACGGAATCCAATTCTGGAGATACCGTTGGGTTCATATCGTCTTTCTGGTTTTGCGAACATATAATTTATTGTATTTTATAGACTTGTTTTCTTGCACATTTTTCGGTACAAAACGGCTCCGACACGGACACCGTTTTGACCCGAAATTACCTTTTTGCCCTTGTGTCCAAATTGGACCGTTGGGTAGGTTATCCTAGCTAATTTGACCATTATGGACACGTTGGCGATGTTTATTTCATCGTTCGACAATGTTTGTTGATAATTTCTCTGAGTTTAACCTTTTTATAATTTATTAATAATTAATTCTTATAATGTTCGTATTTCGGAATTAGTACAACGAAACTGAGATCAGTCAATTCCAGTGATCTCACATCGCTGAAATTGACAAGTTGGACACGTGGATCACTATAATAAGATTATCAACTTTACCGTTGATCATCTCATCTCGATTTGCGTGTCGTAAGTTTCGACGTACGAATAACGAAGTACACTTTATATCTTTAATAATTAGACTAGAATTGACCCTGATTGACCAAAGTTGACCAGTTGACCCAAAGTCAACCGTAAGTCAACACTTGAGCTAGTTTGACTAGATTATTGGCCGGAGTCAACCTAGAGTTGTTTTGACTTAGAAGAACCTAGGATAATGTAGATTGATTATAGAGATTCATTTATTACAACTTCAACACCTTGTAACCTGTGTTGCTTTAAATAGGACTCTGTGGCTTCAGTTGGACCCCCTATACTTATCAGCTGTTCAGGTTATCAGTTGAGTACATTCTCTGATCATTTCATATCCTGCTTAGAATTATATTCCTGCTTTAGATTACTATACTTGATGCTGTCACGACATTATCACGGATTAGTACTATATGGATTTCTTCATGCGATGTTATTTCCCTCGGGAGCATCGGGTACATTGTGTCATGTGCATTTCACTTTCATCATGTACTACTGTGCTTTCACCATACATGTACACTCTTGTGAATCTTGTACTCCCCTGTTCACAGAGCCCTCATGTATACTATCATGTGCACCCTTTCATGGGCCCCATGTGATATCATGTACAATAACATAACCTGTTTAGATCCTTGTGTATTGATTGGGGAAAATGGAGGAGTGCTAGTAGTCATGTGAACAATTCTATAGTAGTGTAAATCATGTGCAACTCTTTAGTGTAGATCATGTACAAATCTGTCATGTTCACATGTGCTATCCTGTACTCTACATCACTAGCCACTGTTAGTTCTCTATTTATAGTAGATATTTCTATTACAGTTCTCTCTCCCTGTTTACATACTGTATTTCTTCATATCCTGTATCTTACTTTACTGCATGATTATATTTTCTAACCTGCTATGATTTGTTGAGATGTATTGTGCTCGCTCCTGTCCTGACTGGACCTGTTGATAAATTTTACAGATAGCCTGGGATTGCCTGCTAGCCTAGAGGAGACACAGTAGAGGTTGTTTAGATAGTTTTTCCATTGTCTGGAATTGTATTATTTTATGGATTACTGTATTTTTGAGATTTGAGATGTATTTCTGGGTTTGTATATTTTAGACACTTAGATTTCTCTCTGCTGTATTTCTTTTGGATTTCATGTTTTATCTATCCTTATCATGCTCTACCTTAGATGTGATTGAGACTGTATCTGCTATGTCACCCCCATTCGGGGAGTATAAACTGTTTATCCTTATATTGCTAGATGCATGAGAACTAGGACAGCGTTCTACCGCCGACACTGCGGCGTAGGCTGGGCGTTGTTACGTTCTTGTGCCCTTACTCTAGGGTGCGGGTCGTGACACATTTTTAGTGGTGGCCCACGTAGGTCGAGTTTATGTAGTGGTATGCGAACTAGAGTACCACTACAGCCTGCAGTAGGAATATGATATATTTTTGAAGATACTCAATCACAATTAGGATCCCTTGAGAGATTCCTGGGACGACCCTTGAGAATCTTGTTTAACTCCGATTTGAAAACTCTTTTTCCTTGATTTGATTTATCTTTACTTTCTATTGTTGAATTTGATTTTGATGTATTATTATTGAATTTGAGTTTGTATTTATTGATTTTAATGAAGATTGTGGAATTTTGAATCTTGATGTTAGCTGTAGCATCCGAGTTTGTAGTTATATGATTTGAAGGATTTTGTTCATTTTTGAATTTTGATGTTCGTTGATAAATTTGATTTTTTTTGGTATTCATTGTTGATTTAATTTAATTTTTGGCAAGATGAAATTATATGGGCTAGGTCATCTAAGTTATGGAAATCTTGTCTTCTATAGTCACATTAGCCAGCATGGTAAGGACATATAGTCTGACTTTGGATATATTTTTCGGGTGTGGAAATTTAAGGTTTTCGCAGCCAAGCTGGCGGCATCGCGAAAATGTTAAATACCATGATTCTAGAGGTATGTGCATAAGTCAAGGACTCTGTGATTATCGTAGCCTTGCTTACTAGTATGACGAGGATTTAGAGTACCATGATTTTAGATAGACGCATATGATTATCAGATTGTACCTTAAATATTTTTGAACATGTTTTCTCTACTTTTGTTTCAGTCATTCAAAAAAAAAGAATTATTGTTGTTTTTTTTGTTTTGCTTCTCATTTTTTTACTTAGGATGTAGCTTTAGCTATTTTTATAAACCTTGTGTAACTTCTTACCATGAACTCCTTCTTAATACAATAAATCGACGATTTTGCTAGACTTTATCTTGGATTTGATAATTTAGCTCTGGGTTTCAAAATGGTTCTTCTTTAAACAGATAAGCAAACAGATTTTATCGTTATTTCTTTCTTGCTATTATTCTTGTATTAGATAATAATAAATTGTCTTGATTACACCAATCACCTACTTTGCAACCTTGGTAGGAATCTAATTGTTGGACTTAACGTAGAATTAAATTTTATATTGGGACATGAGAATATATATATATTGGACACAGACTCTTTGCCTGACACGTATGCATGCTACACTTGATTTCCCACCTGCCTAAATACATATTAATATGTTGTTGATGTTTAAATTGTCAAAACCCCAATATTTCTGGTTCTCTGCTTTTTCCAGTTTAAATTCGTAATTCAAATATAGATTTCATGTTATTAATTATGTTTACATCACTGCACATGTATATTATACGTAGGGTTGCAATTCAAAAATTTTAGTTGAGTTTTGTGTTTGAATTTGTCAAATCTAAGACTGTGTACATATTAACCCTTAATACTGGATTTTTAAATGTTAGTTCAAATTGATTATTTTAAATATAATATTTAGAGCTGTGTACATTGTTGTATGTAGAGATATAATGTTAGGTTTCATATTCTTACATGTTAGGTTGTGATAAACATTGAGTTATTTTTGATGTGCAAATTCTCCAAAATCCTGAAAACTGAATACATGTTAACATTTTTACATTGATTTCCATGTTTAGTCCAATTTCAAATTTAACATGTAATATTGAACTGTATGCATAGATAAATGTATAGATAGTATGTTAGGGTTTCATTTCAATCATGTTAGGATGTATTGGGAGCATTGAGATTAGTTGTGATGTTTCAAACTCCTAAATTTTAAAATTGCATTATGTTAATATTGCACTGGTTTAAATGTTAGCTTATTTTCAGATTTTGTATCTAAATGCTAAACTGAAACTGGATTTAACCTTTTAATACTAAGCTATAACCCTGTACAAGGACACACACACACTCTAACATAGTATACACTGCCATGTAACCTAACCCTTTCCCCTCTATGTTATGTTCATATATCTATATAGATATATATGGAATTTATACGTACATGTTATAATGTATATAGATACATAACTAAGTCTCTACCTTTTATATATATATATATGGTTAGCCATGCATGTTATGATTTAATAGGTTGTATATTGTAGATTGTTAACCCATATGCCATGAGTAGTGTAACAGGATAGCTATTGTTTTGAAACCCAATCCTCATATACAATTTCATGTATATTTCACCAACACACATGCCTACTATCTAACCATATGAACATGTTCACATACACCTATACACACACAAACCACATAACATTACATAATGCTAGTTTTCCCCCTCTAACGCTCTCTATATATATCGTGATTGGATCTCAATGCAAGTGATTTTCAATTCCTTAATTTTTGAATTTGATTTTTCTGTACCCTTTATAGATAATTGGTAGTTGCCTTTATTTTATTTTGATAAGTACCAGTTTTCATATAGGATGGTAGACTGCCTTACAGTTTTGATGGTTTGTTGTTTCTGTAACTTCTTTAGTTTAGCACCCTAGATTGCTTGTGTGTTTTGATACCCTATGACCGTTTTGGTATTAGCACGACTAGTATACCTAGATGAGACTTTCACTACCACCGTATGCCAAGACCCTGTATGTCGTCCTTTTGATCACATGATTTGTTTTAATCTGGGACTTTGAATGTGGGGGTTTGACTTAGAGGGAGCACGGACATTTTAATTTTGAGGACAAAATTTTTTTAAGGTGGGTAGGATGTGAGCACCCTGAATTTCGGATTGATTTTTTTTATTTCTATTTTATTTTCTGATTGTTTGGTTTCGATAAATAATTTATTCTGTTATTTTTCCTTAAGTGTACTTTTTCATGCCTTTGATATTTGGAGTGTTAGGGATGTTCAACTCTGGAAATCTTCTTCACGAGTTTTGGAGTGGACAGGATTACCTTCATGATGGTATATAGTATCCCACTCAAACTTATTTCCTTGTGCTCTTTTTGCTTCACAGAACTTCTGGTCGAATTAGACCATTTGATCAATAATTGATTTTCCCACTCTTTTCCTTGATCATTATTAGCACGTTACCGTGACTTTTAATTTGGGAGCGCAAGACCAGTCAGTTTCTTGAAATCAACTTCTCACTGATGATCTACTTGAGACGCTCGTCACCCATGACCTTCGTGTCCCACTCAGACACGCCATTTTGTGCTCCATTTGCTTCGCACAACTTTCCTGACACGTGACCCAATTTTATTTCACCCCACGGTGTCACATTCATTTTCCAACTTGATTTGTGGGTACCCTGTCGACCAAAACCTGTCAGCTCCAATTATGGACATGGCCCACATTGAGCCTACTACCCGTCCGACACTTGTGACCCATTTATTAGAATCCCCATGTGCTACTTATTTACCCATGAACATCAGCACCTATTTTTTATTCGATTTTTGCACAATGTCCGGTTTTGGATCCAATCCGGCTCCACTGAACCAAACCCCAGCTTCATTTTTCCTCTCTCATGACGTCCTCATTTTTCTTACCCAAAAATAATATTAAATACCCTATCTATCTATTTCAATATTTATTGGAATTTTCATTTATTTAAATCCCTATTGGAATGACCCAATTTTATCCATTTAAATTCTAGCCTTTGGATCCTCCCATTTAATCCCATCCATTAATTCCTTCATGCAACTTTTTCCCCAACACCCCTATGCATTGGCCGGCCCTAACTCCCAAGTTTCTTTTTCTCTCTCTCTCTCTCATTAACTATTCAATTATTCAACTCATCTCTCTCTCTCTCTCCCTTCTTAAAATTTTCATACCTACAGCAACCTACAACAAAGCTAACACCACCACCATTGCACAGCACCAACACCATCACCCGACCAACTCCTCCGGCCAACCCCAGGCCGTCGGCCACCACCACCACCACCAGCCTACTCCATCTCCTCCTCCCACTTCGAAATCACCATCACCACTTCTTCCCACCACTACCATCAACACCAAACCGCCACCACACCCCGACCAACTCCGCGAGCCACCATCCCCCGCCGCGCTGGGACGTGCGCCGCCTGCCTCCGTCGGGCCAGGCTGGGCCGGCGCCGTCCAGCAGCTGCTGCAAACAGCAGCAAGTGGCAGCAACGCCAGGTTCGGCCCTATGGCCGCGTGCAGGCGGCCACCGCCGGCGCCACCGCCGTCGTGGTCAGCGTGGCCGACCCCCACATGGTCGGGCGCACCCCTGGGGTAGGCCCCATGGCGGCCACCGTCCTACGGGACGCGCCGTCGAGGCGATTCGTGCGTTTTGCACGAAGTTCCGTCGTGACGCGCGCGAAATCAATTCCATTTTGGCGCACCGTCGCAGCAACTTCGCGCACGTTTTCCCGGAAATCTGACCGTTGGATCGGCGATTTCTTCGTTCCGTCGCAATCTCGGTATATCCACCTTCACTTCTGTCAATTTTCATCCGTTGATTTTGTCGTTTGATACATCAAAATCGGCCACCAAGTTGACCGTTTAAATTGTATTAATTTTGGACAGTTTCGGGAGGTCAACTTCGTCAGCTTGTACCTCCTCCACCGCAGCTCCGTTTGGCGTGCTACCTATTCCTGTGCGAAGCTGGTATAACCCTCTTACTATCCCTCCAGTTTAGTTTCATTGTGAGCTTGTTTGATTGGTTGAATTCGACGCCAAAGTTGGCCGTCCGAATTCATAATTTCCAACTTGTAAAATTCCATTTTTGAACACGGGACTCCAGATTTCATTTCTGACACCACCACTAGATTTGTGGCGTCGTTCTGGCATGTTTTCATATAAAATTTGCTAGATTTGGAGAACGTGGGCCCTGGTATATTTTTCGGTACAAAGTGGGTCCCATATTCTGGGTCAACGGAACTTTTTGACGCTGGCTCATCGGAATCCAATTCCGGATATACCGTTGAGTTCGTAACGTCATTCTGGACTCGTTGACATATAATTTGCTAGGTTTTGGGGGACATTGGATCCGACACGCATTTCGGTGCAAGTCGGATACCAATATCCGGGTCAACGGGTCATTTTGAGATCGGCTCATCGGAATCCAATTCCGGATATACCGTTGAGTTCGTATCGTCATTCTGGACTCGTTGACATGTAGTTTGCTGAGTTTTGAGAACTTTGGCTCCGGTACGCATTTTCGTACAAACCGAAATTCCAAGTTCTAGTCAACGGACCAAATTGAGATGGGTCAACGGAATCCAATTCTGGAGATACCGTTGGGTTCGTATCGTCATTCTGGTTTCGTGGACATATAATTTATTATATTTTATAGACTTATTTTCTTGCACGCTTTTTGGTGCAAAACGGCTCCGACACGGACACCGTTTTGACCCGAAATTACCTTTTTGCCCTTGTGTCCAAATTGGACCGTTGGGTAGGCTATCCTAACTAATTTGACCATTATGGACACGTTGGCGAAGTTTATTTCATCGTCCGACAATGTTTGTTGATAATTTCTCTGAGTTTAACCTTTTTATAATTTATTAATAAATAATTCTTACAATGTTCGTATTTCGGGATTAGTACAACGAAACTGAGATCAGTCAATTCCAGTGATCTCATATCGCTGAAATTGACAAGTTGGATACGTGGATCACTATAATAAGATTATCAACTTTACCGTTGATCATCTCATCTCGATTTGCGTGTCGTAAGTTTCGACATACGAATAACGAAGTACACTTTATATCTTTAATAATCAGACTAGAATTGACCCTGATTGACCAAAGTTGACCAGTTGACCCAAAGTCAACTGTAAGTCAACACTTGACCTAGTTTGACTAGATTATTGGCCGGAGTCGACCTAGAGTTGTTTTGACTTAGAAGAACCTAGGATAACGTAGATTGATTATAGAGATTCATTTATTACAACTTGAACACCTTGTAACCTGGGTTGCTTTAAATAGGACTCTGTGGCTTCAGTTGGACCCCCTATACTTATCAGCTATTCAGGTTATCAGGCGAGTACATTCTCTAATCATTTCATATCCTGCTTAGAATTATATTCCTGCTTTAGATTACTATACTTGATGTTGTCACGACATTATCACAGATTAGTACTATATGGATCTCTTCATGCGATGTTATCCCCCTCAGGAGCATCGGGTATATTGTGTCATATGCGTTTCACTTTCATCATGTACTCCTGTGCTTTCACCATACATGTACACTCTTGTGAATCTTGTACTCTCCTGTTCACAGAGCCCTCATGTATACTATCATGTGCACCCTTTCATGGGCCCCATGTGATATCATGTACAATAACATAACCTGTTTAGATTGATTGGGGAAAACGGGGAAAACGGGGGAGTGCTAGTAGTCATGTGATATCATGTACAATAACATAACCTGTTTAGATCCTCGTGTATTGATTGGGGGAAATGGGGGAGTGCTAGTAGTCATGTGAACAATTCTATAGTAGTGTAGATCATGTGCAACTCTTTAGTGTAGATCATGTACAAATCTGTCCTGTTCACATGTGCTATCCTGTACTCTACATCACTAGCCACTGTTAGTTCTCTATTTATAGTAGATATTTCTATTACAGTTCTCTCTCCCTGTTTACATATTGTATTTCTTCAGATCCTGTATCTTACTTTACTGCATAATTATATTTTCTAACCTGCTATGATTTGTTGAGATATATTGTGCTCGCTCCTGTCCTGACTGGACCTGTTGATAAATTTTACAGATAGCCTGGGATTGCCTGCTAGCCTAGAGGAGACACAGTAGAGGTTGTTTAGATAGTTTTTCCATTGTCTGGAGTTGTATTATTTTATGGATTACTGTATTTTTGAGATTTGAGATATATTTCTGGGTTTGTGTATTTTAGACACTTAGATTTCTCTCTGCTGTATCTCTTTTGGATTTCATGTTTTATCTATCCTTATCATGCTCTACCTTAGATGTGATTGAGACTGTATCTGCTATGTCACCCCCATTCGGAGAGTATAAACTGTTTATCCTTATACTGCTAGATGCATGAGATCTAGGACAGCGTTCTACCGCCGACACTGCGGCGTAGGCTGGGCGTTGTTACGTTCTCGTGCCCTTACTCTAGGGTGCGTGTCGTGACAAATAGAATACTTATACTATGTTATCTTGTACATGTACCATGAACACGACAGTGACCCTTAGTGGTACACTCTTGACAAGTAACATAACATGATAGTGGCCTGCCGTGACACACACTTGACAAGTAAATCTGACATGATATACCTTGATATGCTGTTGCGACGGCTAACATGACAAGTATGAATAACCTGGACACCGTGGATGATTGTGCTTGTACAAATGAACCAGTTTTGTCTTACATCATGTCTAGGACAGGGACCCCTGAGTACCACGGTCAGGGGTACCTGCTGAAATTGACTAAGGCTAATAACTAGAAAAATTCAGTAGTCATAAAGATATTTTTCCAGCTACAGGCAATTCCGTTATCTGGGCGCCCCACCTGGGATCTGTAGCCTGCCGTCGAGTAGGACACATTTCCAGCACTCAGTCATGTGGTGCACCTTTCAAGCTACTTAAGGGTACATGCATTTCTTGGACGATGTACCCACCTGATCTCAACCCCCAATTGCGTCTGGATAGCCTGGATGGCCTGCAGGGCTTGTGGCTGTAGAATAATCTCACTGCATCTTGCTAGTAACTAGGCCTGTGATAACCCTAGTTAGTTAAAGTATCAAGCCGTACTTATTACTTGGCCGTGATTGTTGGATGAGGTATAATCAGTCTAGTCTTATCTTGATCATGTACAAGATTGTTACATGACCTGATTTCTTATATTTATCTTGCCGATAAATGGTGGAAAACTAAGTTCCGATCAGACAAAGGATTACAACTCCGGTCCTTGTTTTATTTATGGGTTGTAACCTGGTTATCTGAATAGTCCTATGGTTATCTCATCGTATATCATCGTGAATTTCCGTATTTTCAGTTCTTATTATTTATTTTACTCTTGTGCTATTTGCTGGATTTTAGTTCTTAAGTGAAGCCTCCTTTGTGGCACTTGCACTTTCTGGGATCTAACCCAGCTGGTTTTGTATGGCCAGATTTCGGAGCAGCTCCAGAGGATCTACCGACCTTCCAGCCAGATGGTGACCACTAGAAGGTATCCTGGCAACGAATGGGTTTATTTTGGCTCTCACACTCTATTGTAAAAATATTCTTTTGAGGCGTTTAGCCGACGAGCACGTGTTAGCTCGATTGCACTTTATTTACTGTCCACCTACGGGATGTAACATGATTGACAAATCCTAGGGTTGATCATGTATGACTGAAACTCTTGCTAGTTTTCACATTTTGTAATGACTAGCTTCATGATCATCCAAATATGTAATGTATGGGACGCCTTACTATTTTATATTTGATGCTCTAACATCTTGCGACTGTTATTACATGCTTGAGATTGAGACACTAGGCTTGTTCATAACCTTAAGAGACTGATGGCCTGTAGTTAAACCCTCATATATCTAGACAGCCGTGACCGTATGGTGAGATGGATTCTATTTCATTATACGTAGCTGGCTATGTATGCCCCCGCTCTCCAGTATTCTGGTTTTGGGCGTTACAATTCCCACACATGCAACACAGTATCTCAGATAAGTACACATGTAGACATCAACTAATTAACATAATTAGCATTTAATTACATTTTAAACATCATTTAAACTCTGAAATTTTTTGAAACGAACATGTATCAGAACATTACATGTATTTGAGCCTAAACCCAATCAAACATGCATTTCAGTTAACCCAGTAATGTAAACTAAATCCCTGACATGTATTCATGTTTACACATTATCAAATGAACCTCAAATTACATAGATTAACATTTAAATATCGTTTAAAACTCTAAAAACTAAGAACTGTACACAAGTATCAGAGTTTTTTGGGAAACCCTAAATTATATTTGAAAATCACATAATATATCAAATTAACCACTGGTATAGGTTCGTGTACACGTGCAAGTGTCCCACGAGTCTACTCGTGTCCAAATAATTGGACACGAGGTGTCCAAACAGAGAGAACACACACAGACACGTGCTGTACAGTACAGCGTCGTGCAGCGAGGACACAGTGTCATACGTGCGACACAAGACACATGACACTTCGTGCTCGTGTCCATGTCTTCGCCACGTATAGGGCTACACATTGGACTGTTACCCCCAGTTTTCAGAAACAGGGGTATTTTTATCATTTTTTATTTTAGAATATTTTTGAAATTATTTATTTATTTATAATATTAATTTGGGGTTATTTGAGTCGGGTTCGAATTTCAACTCAATCCGACTTGTATCGGGGAACCGGGGTAGTTTTGGCTCTAGTGGGACCCACACTAGTTAGCCATGGCCCACATGTTAATTATTTTAGTTAGTGACTAGGCTAATTTATTTTGGTTAGGATTATTTGGTTTAGTGTTTTAGGAATGACCAAACTAGCCCCGACTTAACCTCTTTCCAATATATTAGCACATAGATTAGAGAGGGGGCTTTTTAGACTTTCCACTAGGTGCCAAAAGACCCCCATGGCCGGCCACTTCATGTGGATAGGGCTCCATCACTTATCATTATTTCTTCTTCCATTCTCTCTCTTGTTCTTCCCCATTTTGTTTTAGAGAGCAAACCCTAAAAATTTCTCCACCAAATCCTTCCATTTCTCCACCCAACCTTCTTCTTTCCTTCTGCATTCAAGCCAAGGAGGAAGCTACCCAAGTTTGGGAGGAGTCGGAGCTCGTTCGTGTCCATTCGGGGTTCCTACGTGTCGGTGGCGCATCGGAAAGATTTTTCTTCGATCCGAATCACCGGGAGGTATAAATCCCTTCTCCTTCTCATTTCTCTCATGCATTAGGATAATTTTGACCCATAGGAATGACCCCCATGGTTGTGTCTCCATTTGTGTTCATTTCATGTCCATTTGGAGACGTAGAGATGTGTTCTATGTGTAGGATCGTGTCCTAATGGGAAAACCCCTATTTGGACACATGTGAATTTATTTATATATTAATTTATTGTTGTTTTAATATTTATTCCAGATTTTTCTATGTGTTTAGGAATGTGTTTCCTATGTATCATATTGTATCATATTATAAATCTATATTGGTATATATATACGGTGGTATATATACTATTCTCTTTATATATATATGTATATGTATATTATGGCTTAGATATATATATGGATAGATACTATGGTGTGTATGTGTGATTTGTGTTTGGATGGGGGCACCTATAGGTTCGGCCAAGTGATGGAATGGGTGGGTGTTTGTGTTGTGTGTTGGAGAGTGTAGGAGAGGTGTTTGAGGGAATGCTTGAGATTGGTGTGTGTAATATGTTAGAATAGAAGAGTTAAGAAGAGTGGTGTAGTGGTGTTTAAGTGTGGAGTTAGAAGAGGGATAGAGAGAGTGGGATTTTGAAGGAGAAAATGGGGGAGGACTGCTGCTGCAAACAACAGCTGTAGCAAGGCATTGACAGGCCTCCTAAGCCCCATTGACATCCCCTTGTAATCATCCCATGGCATCCCTAAAACCTGCCCTAAAACAACATGTTAGCTGCCCCCTTAACATACCCATTATCTGTCCTTTGCAGCCCCCTACAACCCCCCTTTACCTGTCCTAAAATATCCATAGCCCGTCCCATTTAGAGCCCCATATGCTGTCCAAAAAATACCCCTAAACTGTCCCATAGCAGCCCCTCCAAACCACCATTTAACAGTCCTAAACCTGTCCAGATTTCAGCCATATATGCAACCCCAAACCACCCTTTGGTACCACCCATATGCCCTTCAATTCAGCCATTAAATAGCCTCCCCAAAACCTGTCAAAATCAGTCCAACATTGGCCTCAACATTCAGTCGTTGTTTGCCCCTATCATTCAGCCCAATAACAGCCATAATGTTGTCCTAAAATCAGCCATAATATAGCCTATATGGCAGTCCATAGTTCAGTCCAAATACACCCAAATACCTGTCCATTTGTCACTCTATAATCAGTCCAATTTCAAGCCCAAGTGGCTGTTGTCACCCCCCAATCCTGGAATACGTATTTTAATACGTAAACCGATAAATTGTATTTACCTTGTATTTATACTATATTTATTATGCTGTATTTCTTCATGCATTTCCCAAAAATAATTGGTAAAATATTATTTTCTAATTTATTTTCTGCATTTGGGCCTACAGCTTCGGCTCATTTGGGTAACCTATTCTTGGTTCACCAATGGTTCATCATGAACCCTTTGGTTCATCATGAACCCATGGGTCAAAGATCAATATATATAACTCATCACATTCTCTCTCCTCTCATTTACTTCCTCTCATTTATTTCCTCCACCAACCAAATATTTCCTCCATCAACCAAGGCAAGTACCAACTTGCTCAAGAGATGGATCCATATTTTTGTCAACGATTTCTTACAAAACTATTTGCCAAAACATGTTCTTCTCCTCAATCTATACTAGTTTAGAACTTAGAAATTTCCATTTTGAAGCTTTGATTTTTGTAGATCTAGGTTTTAATCATTTTCGGATTTTGCATGGTTTGATCTACTTTAGTTGGATTTTATGGGTTTCTGATGCTTCCATGTGGAAGAGCATTCAGTTTCACCCAAGTTGGAACTTTGGAAATCTGGATTTGGAGTTCGGATGGCCAAGTTATGATGCTTTGAAGTTTGGGTTCAGCCATGGTGTTCTTGCTGTTTGGAGAAGACAGTGAACAGTGTGCTCCTGTTTGAGCACGCTTCCTGTTGGAAGCGTGTCTCTCCTTGAGCTTGCGTGACTTTTCACGCAGCTCTCTCCTTGAGCTTGCGTGACTTTTCACGCAACTCTCTCTCCTTGAGCTTGCGTGACTTTTCACGCAGCTCTCTTCTTGAGCTTGCGTGACTTTTCACGCAGCTCTCCCTCCTTGAGCTTGCGTGACTTTTCACGCAGCTCTCTCCTTGAGCTTGCGTGACTTTTCACGCAGCTCTCTCCTTGAGCTTGCGTGACTTTTCACGCAGCTCTCTCTCCTTGAGCTTGCATGACTTTTCACGCAGCTCTCTCCTTGAGCTTGCGTGACTTTTCACGCAGCTCTCTCTCCTTGAGCTTGCGTGACTTTTCACGCAGCTCTCTCTCCTTGAGCTTGCGTGACTTTTCACGCAGCTCTCTCCTTGAACTTGCATGACTTTTCACGCAGCTCTCTCCTTGAGCTTGCGTGACTTTTCACGCAGCTCTCTCCTTGAGCTTGCGTGACTTTTCACGCAGCTCTCTCTCCTTGAGCTTGCGTGACTTTTCACGCAGCTCTCTCTCCTTGAGTGAGCCTGCGTGACTTTTCACCCCTCGAGCGTGCGTGTTTTTGTACGTACGCTTTTGACCCCGGAGAACAAAGTGTTCCTACCCGATACATGTACCTGAATGTTCCAGTTTTTGTTCATGCTCGACAAATGACTCGTAACTCCACGTGGCGTATTTGCAATGATGCATTACACCAAGGAGGGTAGCACATGTTGACATACTGATTGACATGGATCTTCTTTGGGGTACTCGTACTAAAGTACGACTTTAGGAGGATAATCATGCAGGCCACAGCATGAGAGTCCAAGATTTCACCTAGGGTTAAACTAGGCAACTAAATATACTAGATGCATGGGGAGGACAGAATCCCAAGATCGTGTTACACCAGCCGCCTTGAGATATTGTCTTGACGTGCCGGCTGGTCTCCACGGATACTGTGTCATCCGCAACGAGCGGATGACTGTATCCGATTAATTCCTGCTATATATTACATGTTTTGGCAAGGTGGCCTTACGAGGGACCTGTGCTCAATAACACCTGTCTACGCGAACCCCTGGGTTGGCTAGCCTTGCTGGAAAGATACGATCTGAGGATTTTCTAATAACATGACGCGAGGATAACCTCGTCCCACTAGAAACGCGTAGACTTGATTGGCCGTGAAAACGACTTGCTTGTATCCTATTACCTTCCACGAATAATCGAGGGAAGCGGACTGTTGTGGTACGTGATCCAACCCATGTTCTTGTTTGATTGTTGGGTTGGTTATCGTACTGTGACAGGCTGTGGAACGAAGTTATGAACGGAAGACTTATTCTGGTTGTGAAGTGCTACTTCTGTGAATGACTGAGGAACATGGTCTATCATGGTACATGATCCAACCCATGTTCTTGTTTGATTGTTGGGTTGGTTATTGTGCTGCGATAGGCTATCGACCGAAGTCACGATCAGGAGATTTTATTGTTTATACCTTTTTAACTTATGTGAAAGTTATAGAGTACGACACGTCCCGACTCCATGCGGCACCTTTTGTCCTTGTTTGGTTGTAAGGGTGCCATATGGGCTCAAAGATGTTGCGCCACCCTATATTAGTAGCATAAGTGTTACTATTATCAGTCATTCTATTAGCTGGGTTTTTAATCTTAACTCTTGTGCCCCTTTGGCGGTACTTGCTATTCGGGGCTGACCCCGCTGGTTTTGTTTGGCCAGATCTCGTAGCAGAGCCAGAGGACACGATCTTCCTCCCTGACATCCATGGTGCATACTAGGAGCATGGTGATTCGGGGACTCGAGTCGGTTTCTTCTCCACCACTCCTGCTTATACTTTTGTGGCGTTTAGCCACCGGCACCTGTTAGCCGGATTACTCGATATTTTGTGTCAGTACATATTTGTAATTAAACAGACTACAGCTGTGTATAATTTTGTACTCCTGACTCTCTGAGATAGCTAAATTATAAAGCTAGTCTCTCATGATCATTTTGATAAAGCGTCAGGGACGCCTTACTGCTTTATCTTTAATGTTCATTTAATTACTGATTTGACTTGATTGATTGAGACATAGAACTCTGTGGGACCATAGGAGACTTGATTGTAGCATGTACCCCCTCGTCTCTCGACAGCCACGATCGCCGTATGACGTTACGTACCTCATATGGAGTACCTGGCCTAGTCCGTCTCCGTATTTCGGTACTGGGGCGTGACAAGGTTTTAGTGGTGGCCCATGCAGGTCTGATTTTCAGACTTGTGGGGTATTATGTATTATTAGGAGTCTCAATCAAAACTTGTTCCCCTTGAAATTCTGTTTCGAATTCTCCGTCCTTGCCTTGATCTCTAACCTGACTTGCATCCTCGAAATCTTCCTCGTTCGGACTTGATAATCTTATACCTTTCTCTATAGGGGTGCTTCATTCTCAGTAGCGGGTGAGGCCCATGAGGAAGAGCAGCAAGAGCATGGCTCGACTGGGCAGCAATAGGGGAGAGAACCTTCTCCAGTGCAGGCACGAGCAGAAGTGGGACCAGAGGCAGTGCAGCCGCAGGTTATTGGAACTCCTGCAGCACCAGCAGCGACGGCAGTACCAGATACCGTAGCACTCCTGGAGATCGTCTGAGGGATTCTTGTCACTCACCAACAGCAACAGACTCGACAGCAGGAGCAGAACGTGTTGCTGAACCAGGGGATTCAGTTAGCTCTTGAGAGGAGTGCCGGGGTTGACTCGGGAGCATCAGGAAGGTTTCGTCGCTTGAACCCGAGGTATTTTGATGGCACGGAGGATGCCATCACTGCGGATGCATGGATTCAAGACATTGAAGCCATTCTTGTGGCAGCCAAGGTTCCAGATGATGAGAAGGTTGATCAGGTCAAATTAGTACTTAGGATCTTGCCCGCGACTGGTGGGCATCAGAAGAAGTTGGTATAAGACGCCCTGTTCGTTGGACCACCTTCAGTGACAGATTCAAGGCCAAGTATTTTGGCGTAGTAGCTCGATATGAGCTCCAGCAGAAGTTTATCAGTCTCAAGCAAGCAGGCAAGACCGTTGATGGGTATGCAGCAGAGTTCTGCAGATTGTGCCGTTTCGCACCAGCAATGGTGGCAACGGAGCCAGAGAAAGCTATGAGGTTCCAGCAGGGACTTCATTTGGAACTATTACAGCTTGTGGAAGGACACGACTACCAGACGTTTGACGCTGTTTTGACGGCCGCTCGGAGGCACGAGCTTACCCAGCAGAGGTTGGCATCGAGGACAGGAGGTCAGAAGAGATCTCATTCCCAGGTTGGAGAAGGAGCAGTGTAGCGAACGTCGACACCAGCACCCGGTGTACGTATTCATGATGCAAGAGCGCCGCGGAGGACGGCCGTGTCAACTAATACAGCGCCAGTTCGACATCAGCAGCCGAGGAACCAGCAGCAGCGTCAGGGAGCACCCCAGGGCTGTACCTTCTGTGGGAAGGCAGGGCACACGAGGAAGGTATGTCGGTCAGCGAATGGCTTATGTTTGAGGTGTGGTCGTGCAGACCACCGTATTTCCACTTGTCCTATGATGCAGAGGCCAGGAGGGCCAGCTCAGCAGTTTCCAGCATTGCCAGCTCTAGTGGCAACCCCGAGTGGAGGGCCAGTATTAGCAGTAAGGCCCTTAGCCCAGCGTCTGCCAACGCAGGCTCAGATGTTCCGCCAGGCACAGGAAGCCGAAGACCCTCAGAGGCAGCAACAGCATGGTCGAGGAAGGCCGCAGCAAGGAGCTCAGCGGGGCCAGGGCCAGGCTCTCACATTATCCTTGGAAGAGGCTCTAGCGTCTAGTGACGTGGTGGCAGGTAAAATTCCTGTCACCTCATTTCCCGCTGTAGCATTATTTGATTCAGGCGCTACTCATTCATTCATCTCTGCACAATATGCTACACGGATTGGATTAGAGTTTGAGGCATTGCCAGAGAGGATGGATATACTCACCGGCAATGGGCTCGTAGAAGTTAGCAGAGTGTGCTTTTCATGTCCGGTGGAGGTGTGTGGGTATTTACTGCCCGCATCATTGATTGAATTCCCAATAAAGAATTTTGATGTCGTTCTTGGCATGGACTGGTTGAGAGACAGTCATGCGACAATTGATTGTAGAGGAGGTAGGGTCATATTCAGCGTTCCTGGGATGGAGCAGTTCATCTTTACTCGAACCTTGAAGAATCAGGCCGGAGGCGTCATCGCAGCAGCAGTGTCAGAGCCAGGACAGATTCCGAGAGTGGTCGAAGATTTTCTCGACGTCTTCCCTGATGAGCTCCCAGGGATACCCCCAGTCAGAGAGGTAGAATTTAGCATTGAGTTGAACCCTGGAACGAGGCCTATTGCAGACAGAGTTTACAGAATGTCGCCGTCAGAACATGATAAGTTGTATCAACATGAAGAAGAGTTGAAGTCTAAGGGATTCATCCGAGACAGTAAATCGCCCTGGGCTGCGCCAGTGATTCTAGTTCCCAAGAAGGATGGGTCGACGAGGATGTGCATCGACTACCGCAAGCTGAATGCAGTAACAGTGAAGAATAAGTACCCACTACCAAGGATTGATGACCTGTTTGACCAGTTGAGCAAGGCCAGCGTCTTTTCCAAGATCGATCTTCGGTCAGGATACTATCAAGTAAGAGTCCGGGAGCAAGACATACCGAAGACAGCATTCAGATCTAGATATGGGCATTATGAGTTTTTAGTAATGCCCTTTGGACTAACCAACGCCCCTGCAGTATTCATGGATTTAATGAACCGCATCTTTCTGCCGTATTTGGATAAATTTGTGGTGGTGTTCATAGATGACATTCTTGTCTATTCCAGCAGTGAAGAGGAGCATGAGAAACATCTTAGGACTGTCTTACAGACATTGAGGGAGCATCAACTTTATGCGAAGCTTGACAAGTGTGAATTCTGGTTAGATCACATTTCGTTCCTGGGACATGTAGTTTCTGGGACAGGAGTGTCAGTGGATCCGAAGAAGATTGAGGCCGCAGAGCATTGGCCAGTCCCGAGAACAGTTGCAGAGTGCAAAGTTTCTTAGGATTAGCTGGTTACTACAGAAGGTTCGTGGCGGACTTTGCCAAGATCTCTGCGTCCTTAACGCGTTTGACGCACAAGGACGTAGAGTTTGTTTGGTCAGCTAGCTGTCAGGCATCATTTGAAGAATTGAAGAAGAGATTGATCTCAGCCCCGATCTTGACACTTTCAGTAGGAGCAGGAGGCTTTACAGTATATTGTAACGCATCAGGGAAGGGTCTTGGATGTGTATTGATGCAGCACGAAAAGGTGATAGCATATGCATCTCGGCAGCTTCGAGACCATGAGAAGAATTACTCGACTCACGACTTGGAGTTAGCAGCTGTGGTGTTTTCACTCAAGTTGTGGAGGCATTATTTATACGGGGATCGGGTAGAGATCTATACTGATCATAAGAGTTTGAAATATGTATTCACGCAGCGAGATTTGAACATGAGGCAAAGAAGATGGTTAGAACTACTGAAGGATTTTGACTTCGATCTTCAGTATCATCCAGGCAAGGCGAATATAGTTGCAGATGCACTGAGTAGGAGAGACAGTACCTTTATCTTGACCTCGCAGAAGCATATTTTAGAAGACCTTCAGAGTATGGGAATCGAAGTAGTTTTGCCAAAGGATATAGGAAGAATGACCAGTATGCAGATTCAGTCAACCTTAGTAGAAAGGATAAGGGCAGCACAAGCAGGAGATCCACAGATTCAGAAGTTGCGGTCAGAGTGTGAATCGGGCCGTAGGAAGGAGTTAGTGATTCATGAAGATGGTACGCTCAGGTTTGGAAACAGACTCTGTGTACCGAGTGGAGACCTTCGGCAAGAAGTTATGTCCGAAGCTCATAGTTCTATTTACTCCATTCATCCAGGAGGAACGAAGATGTATCGAAATATCAGGCAGTTCTTTTGGTGGAATGGCATGAAAAGAGAGATAGCGAGATTTGTATCCAAGTGTCTGGTATGTCAGCAGGTGAAGGCCAAGCAGCAGAGACCAGCAGGATTGCTACAGCCGCTTCCTATCCCAGAATGGAAATGGGAGCACATCACGATGGATTTTGTGACCGGTTTACCTAGATCCCCGGCTGGCAAGAATGCAGTCTGGGTAATAGTAGATCGACTCACGAAGGTCGCTCATTTTCTTCCCTTCCGAGTTGGACAGACTACTGAACAGTTAGCAGAAATGTACATGAAACAGATAGTAAGGCAGCACGGTGTTCCAGTTAGTATAGTATCAGATCGGGATACACGGTTTACTTCCCATTTTTGGCGGAGCTTGCACCAAAGTTTGGGAACCAAGTTAAGATTCAATACTGCTTATCATCCACAAATCGACGGGCAATCAGAAAGAACCATTCAGACATTAGAAGATATGCTACGGGCGTGTACCTTAGATTTTGGCAGATCTTGGGAGGATCACCTTCTTCTAGTAGAGTTCTCCTATAACAACAGCTATCAGGCTAGCATTCAGATGGCCACGTTCGAAGTATTGTACGAAAGGAAATGCAGGTCCCCTTTGGCATGGGACGACGTCGGAGAACGGAAGTTGTTGGGGCCAAAGATGATCACGCAGACTGTGGAGATAGTTAAGTTGGTCAGAGAGCGCCTTCGAGTTGCACAGGACCGACATCGTCGTTGGACAGATCAGCATCGTAGGCCTCTAGAGTTTAGAGTTGGCGACCAAGTGTTTTTGCGGATTTCGCCTACTCGGGGTATCATCAGATATGGAACCCGGGGAAAGCTTAGCCCAAGATACGTTGGTCCTTTTAAGATTTTCGCTCGGGTAGGCGATGTGGCTTATCGACTTGCCCTTCCGCCTTCGTTAAGTGGCATACATGATGTGTTTCATGTGTTCCAATTACGTGGGTATGTCCCGGATCCGAGTCATGTCCTCGATCATTCTGAGTTAGTCGTTGGTACCGACCTAACTTACGAGGAACAACCCGTATCTATTTTGGACCGGCGAGAGAAGGTACTCAAGAATCGAACGATAAGCCTTGTCCGTGTTTCTTGGAACCATCACTCTTCGGGAGAGTCAACCTGGGAGCGCGAGGACGAAATCAGATCTCGGTATCCGTATTTGTTTGGCTAATAAGGTATATTTTTGCACCTTATTGACACGATTCCATGCTTATCTGCACCTACTTGTTTTGCACCTTGTGATGTATGATAATAACTGCTATGATAGTTAACTTGTATATGATTGAGCCTTGCTTTCCCTGATTTTACTATCCTGTCTTGGCTGGAATTCCGAGGACGAAATTTTTCTAAGAAGGGTAGAGATGTCACCCCCCAATCCTGGAATACGTATTTTAAAACGTAAACCGATAAATTGTATTTACCTTGTATTTATACTATATTTATTATGCTATATTTCTTCATGCATTTCCCAAAAATAATTGGCAAAATATTATTTTCTAATTTATTTTCTGCATTTGGGCCTACAGCTTCGGCTCATTTGGGTAACCTATTCTTGGTTCACCAATGGTTCATCATGAACCCTTTGGTTCATCATGAACCCATGGGTCCAAGATCTATATATATAACTCATCTCATTCTCTCTCCTCTCATTTATTTCCTCCACCAACCAAATATTTCCTCCATCAACCAAGGCAAGTACCAACTTGCTCAAGAGATGGATCCATATTTTTGTCAACGATTTCTTACAAAACTATTTGCCAAAACAAGTTCTTCTCCTCAATCTATACTAGTTTAGAACTTGGAAATTTTCATTTTGAAGCTTTGATTTTTTTAGATCTAGGTTTTAATCATTTTCGGATTTTGCATGGTTTGATCTACTTTAGTTGGATTTTATGGGTTTCTGATGCTTCCATGTGGAAGAGCATTCAGTTTCACCCAAGTTGGAACTTTGGAAATCTGGATTTGGATTTCGGATGGCCAGGTTATGATGCTTTGAAGTTTGGGTTCAGCCATGGTGTTCTTGCTGTTTGGAGAAGACAGTGAACAGTGTGCTCCTGTTTGAGCACGCTTCCTGTTGGAAGCGTGTCTCTCCTTGATCTTGCGTGACTTTTCACGCAGCTCTCTCCTTGAGCTTGCGTGACTTTTCACGCAGCTCTCTCTCCTTGAGCTTGCGTGACTTTTTACGCAGCTCTCTCTCCTTGAGCTTGCGTGACTTTTCACGCAGCTCTCTTCTTGAGCTTGCGTGACTTTTCACGCAGCTCTCTCCTTGAGCTTGCGTGACTTTTCACGTAGCTCTCTCTCCTTGAGCTTGTGTGACTTTTCACGCAGCTCTCTCCTTGAGCTTGCGTGACTTTTCACGCAGCTCTCTCCTTGAGCTTGCGTGACTTTTCATGCAGCTCTCTCTCCTTGAGCTTGCGTGACTTTTCATGCACACTGCCTTGAGTGAGCCTGCGTGACTTTTCACCCCTTGAGCGTGCGTGTTTTTGTACGTACGCTTTTGATATTTTATTAGATATTATATGCCCATTTTATATCCTTACGCCTTTTGTCCCGAGCATGATATGAGCACTGATGTGACCTCGGAGAACAAAGTGTTCCTACCCGATACATGTACCTGAATGTCCCAGTTTTTGTTCATGCTCGACAAATGACTCGTAACTCCACGTGGCGTATTTGCAATGATGCATTACACCAAGGAGGGTAGCACATGTTGACATACTGATTGACATGGATCCTCTTTGGGGTACTCGTACTAAAGTACGACTTTAGGAGGATAATCATGCAGGCCACAGCATGAGAGTCCAAGATTTCACCTAGGGTTAAACTAGGCAACTAAATATACTAGATGCATGGGGAGGGCAGAATCCCGAGATCGTGTTACACCAGCCGCCTTGAGATATTGTCTTGACGCGCCGGCTGGTCTCCACGGATACTGTGTCATCCACAACGAGCGGATGACTGTATCCGATCAATTCCTGCTATATATTACATGTTTTGGCAAGGTGGCCTTACGAGGGACCTGTGCTCAATAACACCTGTCTACGCGAACCCCTGGGTTGGCTAGCCTTGCTGGAAAGATACGATCTGAGGATTTTCTAATAACATGACGCGAGGATAACCTCGTCCCACGAGAAACGCGTAGACTTGATTGGCCGTAAAAACGACTTGCTTGTATCCTATTACCTTCCGCGAATAACCGAGGGAAGCGGACTGTTGTGGTACGTGATCCAACCCATGTTCTTGTTTGATTGTTGGGTTTGTTATCGTACTGTGACAGGCTGTGGACCGAAGTTATGAACGGAAGACTTATTCTGGTTGTGAAGTGCTACTTCTGTGAATGACTGAGGAACATGGTCTATCATGGTACATGATCCAACCCATGTTCTTGTTTGATTGTTGGGTTGGTTATTGTGCTGCGATAGGCTATCGACCGAAGTCACGATCAGGAGATTTTATTGTTTATACCTTTTTAACTTATGTGAAAGTTATAGAGTACGACACGTCCCGACTCCATGCGGCACCTTTTGTTCTTGTTTGGTTGTAAGGGTGCCATATGGGCTCGAAGATGTTGCGCCACCCTATATTAGTAGCATAAGTATTACTATTATCAGTCATTCTATTGGCTGGGTTTTTAATCTTAACTCTTGTGCCCCTTTGGCGGTACTTGCTATTCGGGGCTGACCCCGCTGGTTTTGTTTGGCCATATCTCGTAGCAGAGCCAGAGGACACGATCTTCCTCCCTGACATCCATGGTGCATACTAGGAGCATGGCGGTTCGGGAACTCGAGTGGGTTTCTTCTCCACCACTCCTGCTTATACTTTTGCGGCGTTTAGCCACCGGCACCTGTTAGCCGGATTACTCGATATTTTGTGTCAGTACATATTTATAATTAAACAGACTGCAGCTGTGTATAATTTTGTACTCCTGACTCTCTGAGATAGCTAAATTATAAAGCTAGTCTCTCATGATCATTTTGATGAAGCGTCAGGGACGTCTTACTGCTTTATCTTTAATGTTCATTTAATTGCTAATTTGACTTGATTGATTGAGACATAGAACTCTGTAGGACCATAGGAGACTTGATTGTAGCATGTACCCCCTCGTCTTTCGACAGCCACGATTGTCGTATGACGTTACGTACCTCATATGGAGTAGCTGGCCTAGTCCGTCTCCGTATTTCGGTACTGGGGCGTAACAGCTGTCCAAAATTCAGTCCTATTTACACCCCATAACAACCCATCAACCACCTATCTTGGCTGTCCATTTCAGCCTATTACCTGTCCCAAATCAGTCCAACAATTAACCCCATTTAGCTGTCCTAATATCCTCCATTATAGCCCCCATTACATGCCTAAACAAGCCCACATTGCTATCCTTGTATTGCCCCTTAAACCATTCCAAATCAGTCTATTTGGACAGTCTACAATCAGCCAAACCCTGTCCTAACTAGTCCCCATATCAGCTGTCACAACCCGCACCCGTTTTTCGGATACGAAGCGTGTCCAGGCCCAACTACGCATCGAGCGGACTCCAGCCCGACTCGAATATGTAAACGCTGTCAAGGCTTTGATGTACTGCCAAATCATGGCAAACAAATCTATATCTCAATCCACAATAAGAATATAAAACAAGAATGAACACTAGGGTCGTGGTCTCCAGCCCACTAGCATATATGTCCGATAAGACTCTAAAGGAAATAACAAGAGTCTAAAACGGAATCAAGAAACAGAATATCTCATGATAAGGTATGAAAGCACGAGCGGATAATAAACACAATAACGATACCTGAATCCCGCAAGAACCACAAATCCTCTGCCATCCAGTACTACTAGCTAACTCCATGCAATCGCTAAACCTGAGGAGATCATTAGGTCCTCAAAGGACATAGCAAGATACATAATATACATGCCTATCTAACAGTTTTATCATGCGGGAGAAAATAAACAAGAAGAAACAGGGACACGACAATGACTACGAACACGAACACAAACTCGAACACAAACACGAACACTAGAACAACTACGTATAAATGAACTGCCGGATGAACGATAATCACGAGATCAATGGAAGAAACCAAACCCTCATCCCGAGTGTGGACTCACGGGTTTGAACTAAATACTAACCCTCGTCCCGAGTGTGGACTCTCTGGTTAGTACTAACCCTCGTCCCGAGTGTAGACTCTCTGGTTAGTTCACGGCAAGGCACCCTCGTCCCGAGTGTGGACTCTCTGGTACAAATACTACATCCTCGTCCCGTGTGTAGACTCTCTGATGTAAACACCCTCGTCCCGAGCGTGGACTCTCTGGTGTAAGTCAAGTCAAGTCTACACCCTCGTCCCGAGCGTGGACTCTCTGGTGCAAAAAATCGATATCCTAGTCCCTAGCGTGGACTCACGGATGTAAACAGATCAAGGAAAACACCCTCGTCCCGAGTGTGGACTCTCTGGTGCCAAGGAAACAATGTTAAGGATTTAGCAGTTTACTTACACGTACTCGTTCTATGACACGACTCAAGCAAGGTACTGACGAGAACTCCGAATGTGAAACACAAGACCAAAACATGAACATGGCTATAGACAATAAAAACAACTCCACAGAAAATAACACGAAAAGCACATGTCCATAAACAATCAAATGACTGAAAAATAAAAAAAATGCATGTAAGTAAAACTGTAGAGGAAGGCAAGGTATACTTGCCTGGTGGCAGCGCAAAGAATCAATAAATACCGTCAACTGGTACACCATAACGTCCAAGTCATCACAACTGTCTCCGAAAGCTGAAACAAATATCGCCTACATTCTCAGAATAGTCAAATTAGCTAGGATTGCCTGTCCTTAAGTCCAATTCTGGACACAGGGGCAAAAACGGTAATTTTGGTCAAAAACGGTGTCCGCCGTTGGACCCACTTTGTACCGAAAATCATGCCAGGGTCAATGGTCTCTAAAGTCATCAAACTACATGTCAACAGATCCAGTTTTCCGATACGAACCCAACCGTATGTCCAAAGTTGGATTCCGGCGGGCCGTGCACAAAATCGCCCTTTGAGTTGAACCGTGGGGCCCGCAAAACGATAATTTTGTCAACGGTCTCAGAATTGGACCAAACTTGGCATACAGGACCAGAAAAACTATACGGTTCTGTTGGCGTAAGTTTCGTCTCGATCTTACGAGCGTGCACAAAGTGATTGGAGAATTTACAAAGTGCACGATACGGTGAATTTTGACGGATATGCATCAAATTCGTCGCGCACACGCGACCAATTTGAATTCCGTCAAAGCCCACACGACCACGAAGCCGTTACGCAGCTTTTGATGCCTTCGGTTCATGACCACGTCGCCCGGAATGGCAGAACGCACGTCGTGTGGATCAATTTTCTAGTTTTTAAAACAGGTTTTTGGGAAACTTTGGGATTCGAATTCTCGACGCGTAGTCGATGATTTTAGAATCCACAAAAGGGTCGTGAAGTCCTACAGGTTGTCTATAAATGTCTTCAAATAGTTTTTCAAATATTGTATTGGATCGATCGGGATCGATCGCCAAACTTGGGTGATTGGACAGTATATACCCTGTTTTTCGAACAGGTTTTTGATCGACTTCGTGTCGATTTCTTGGGTCGGTCGTACGACTATTTCGAAACCTAACTACTGGGATTCGAAGATGGTTATGTTGTGGTTGTACCTGAGCAAACGGTTCGACGTATCGTCGACCGAGGAGGGAGAAATCATGTCGCAAAGTTGGGTCTCCTCGCACTCCTGCTGCTGCCGTTGTCCACTGTCACGCGCGCTCTGTTGCGCGCGGCTGGGGCCGGCCTGCTGCCGGTGACGTGCGGTGGCGCGCGCGCAAGGGTCACGCACGGGGAGGGCTTCGCCTGGGTCGGCACCGCTGGGTTAGATTAGGGTTTTTGTCGAGCAACCTATCGTTCTCAATCCCTCTGTTATATATACCTATGTCCTCGGGTTGGCGTGTGATTTGGGAAGGCCCATCGGGTTGGGATGAGAATTGTGGGTATTAGCTGCTAGTGTGGGATTTGTGACTTGTGGGGAAAAGTTTAGTTTGGGTTCGAACAGCTCTCTGTAGGCTTGGGTGTTCCCACGAGCTGTGGACTGGGCTGGGAGTTGGCCCGGCGAGCTGGGCCGCTACCTCTTATTCCTTTCTTTTTCTTTTTCTTTTCTTTTCTATTCTAATATATACATATATATATATATATATATATATATATATATATATATATATATATATATATATAAATATATATATATATATATATATATATATATATATATATATATATATTCATATATATATACACCTGTACGTATACATATACCATATATATTATATATATACACATATACATATATTTATAATATATATTTATATACAATTACACATATACACCTAAATACATATATATTATATAAACATACTCTTACACACATATAATATATCTTTATTTACACACATCTATATATATATACCTCATATATATATATACATATATATATATATATATATATATATATATATATATATATATATATATATATATATATATATATATATAAAATATATATATATATATATATATATATATATATATATAAAATATATATATATATATATATATATATATATATATATATATATATATATATATTTTTTTTATATACCTCATATATATATATATATATATATATATATATATATATATATATATATATATATATATATGTATATATATATATATATATATATATATATATATATATATATGTATATATATATATATATATATATATATATATATATATATATATATATATATATATATATATATATATATATATATACATATTAATATTTTTTTTTATTAATATATATATATATATATATATATATATATATATATATATATATATATATATATACATACATATTAAAATAAAATATATATATATATATATATATATATATATATATATATATATATATATATATATATATATATATATATATACATATTAAAATACTCAATTAACCAATACAATAATATCTATTAGTAATAAACATATTTATTTAATCACCACAAATTTATAAAATAATAATAAAATAATTAAAGGGGTGGTTTGGTGAATCCATACTATTCACCTTTACCCAGGTCCAGAAAATTATACAAATATGGTAAAACAATATTTAATAATAAAATACCAATTTTTGTACAAATATTTAAACAATTAAAATTGCACATCAATACCTAAAATAATTTAGAAAATGTTTGTACACACATCAAATATGTCTACATGGTCGTCTCTACACGTACTACCCGACTACTGGGGCTTGGTCTTGGTCAGGGTCCGGTCCGGACTAGTTCGGTACAACCGGGTTCCTGCAAAGTCAATAAATTTAATAATAAATAAATAAACTATCTATAATGGTCATGTCACAACTTGGCCTGGTTTTCCTAGTTACGACATCCCTATGGCTAGGTTTCCCTAGGCAGGGCTAGTACACTAGTCAAGGCACACTGCTCCATCTCCCGTGCCACAAATCCTAGTCGTCTAGTACTTCAAAACTCAAATATGGCTAAAGTCATCTACCGTAATAATTAACTAAATAATCATTTATAAAAATCGTAAAATCCCCATTTAAATTAAATAAATAAAATAAAAATATATTTCAAAATTTTCCGGGAAGGGGAGCTACAAATCTATCCACCTTAAAAATTATTTCGTCCTCGAAATTCTAATTCGTAGCTATTCTGAAAATTCAAGAAGAAAGTCTACCTTAACCTTAATCTCCTCAAATTTAATTTCTCACAAATATTTTATAACCAAGAATATTTGAGGACTTCTACCCACCTTTGGTCACACTACTCCCTTGAAACACAGGTCACTAAAATCATATAATCTTCTAACTAGTAACTAAAAATTCTACCAATACTATCTAGGACATATGGTACCTATAATCCCTCATATATATAAACAACCAATATTCAATAGTCAAGCAATATTATACTATAAATTAAGAATTTCTAATCAACCCTAGACAGCACGATCGTTCGTCACTTCGAAATAAAAAGGGACGAGAATCAATGATACGGGAAGCAAGGAACAATAATTCGAGGAAAAATATGGAGTTTGGAGAACGTAGAGAATTTCTAAGAGAATTTTTTAAGGCAGAGTGGATTGAGATTTCTAAGGTCTAGTCAAGGTCGCAGGCTCGTACCAGTACAGTTACGTAACCGGTACGATATGCTCTGACCTGCATGGGCCACCAAATCAGCCCCATGAAACACCCCTTCACAGTCTACTTTGAGGACCCCAAATCAGCCTATGTGTTTGTGTGTGTTGTGAGCTTAGAGGGTATATAAGTGAGCCTATATATATAGCTAATAGCTTATAGGTGTTAGCCTGTATGTGAGCCTATAGGAGAACCTATATGTGACCATATATGAGTGAGTGAGGAGTGAGTGTTGGTGTGTGTGAGTGTTCAGTGAGATGTGGGCATGAGATAAGGGTAAGGTAATGAGGATAGATAACATGCAACCTAAGATGGACTGGATACCTAGGAAACCAATAATCCTTGGTAGGTAAACCTTAGATAGGATAGTATCTAGCTACCCTAAGGAGCCTAGGCTAGTATCTCGGGTATTAGCGGGGTTTCCTTTGTATTGGGCAAGGTATTGGAATTTACCTTGGTAAGGTAATGTAGGTTTTACCTAGGAATAGGGTATTTGAGTTTAGAGTCTAAGTTGTGGTTAGAACTTGGTTTCCTTGGTTGGTAACGATCAAATATAGTACTCCTAGACTAGTTTTGACTTCGGTTGACCATTTTGACCAAAAGTCAACAAAAGTCGACCGAGAGTCAAACTTAGCTTATAAGCGACTAGATTTGCCCGAAACCAAACCAGAGTTGACCAGTTGACTAAAAGTCAACTGTGGGTCAACATTAGACTAGTTTGACCTAGAGTTGACCAGAGTTGACCAAAGTTGACCAGAGTTGACTTTTTGACCAAAAGTCAACTGTAAGTCAACCCTTGACCCCGTTTGACCTAGTTTAACTTGGATTGACTCCCAGTGATCTAGTATGACCTAGTACGACCCAGTTTGACCCAGTTTGACCTAGATTGACCTAGTATTTGACTTAGACTTGCATATCATGATTAGATTAGCTTTCTATTCATTCTTAAACCATGTTTTGACTTGTAGTATCTCATCTTTAGGTCTGTGATTACTCTGAGCATCTGTTCACCTTATCAGCTCAGGACCACAGGCGATTACATTCACTGATAGTTTTCATTGTCTTGATATCTACTATATCCGATTCAGTTGTAGTATCTTACTCGATTCCAGTCACGATAGTTCATGGACTAGTATATGCTGGATCATGACATGGGATGTTGTTTCTAGATTTCTATGGTATATTGGTACATATTCGGTTTTATTTCCATGTATTGGTATAGACACGATTTCTAAGGGGACTTTCTACCCTCTTATGGAATCCCGTGTCATGACGTGTCATGTCCAGATCCACTATACTATTCGGGGATGGGGGAATTATTAAGGGTTATGTGATCAAAGCCTCCTATCACTATTTTGCTAGCGCCACCCTCACCTCACGTAGGGTGTAGCAGATATCCTATTTCCAGGTTATCCAGGTTGGCCGGCATGACTCTCCGTTGAGGACACCGTGGATTGCCGGGCCAAGTGGATAACCCTACCATGACTCCCTAGCCGATCACATATCGCTCTAATAGTTCAAATCATATTTTATATTTATTATCGTATCTTACTTTCAGTTCAGCTCTACTTTCTGTACTTTCTCAACATACTATGATTTTATTTACTCACATGCTCTACATGCCTTTATACTGTACCTCGATTTGAGACAAAGTCCCGTTTGGAAGAAGGGTTACAACCCCAGTCCTTGTTTGGTTAAGGGTTGTAACTCGGCTTTCGAATGGTTTCCAAGTCGTCCTATATCTTTGTCTTGTATTTCATTATACTGTCTCTTATAAAATTTGTCAATTCATATGGAACTGCTGTTAGTGTTTGTACTTGCTCATTTTTCTGACAGGATACCGTTGACAAATTTTACAGATGTTTCTGAGGCAGGCTGCTCGACCTATTATGGGTTCTAGACAGATGGAGACTCAGGCCAGGGCTGTGGCCTGATAGTGTGGCCACTAGATTTTATACACCCTGAGTAGTAGCATTAGTTAGGCTTGCCTGGACTGCGATCCAGCTTTGGATTTTAGACTGTAGTAGCTTTTATATATATTCTATGATTCTGTGGTGTTGTGTATAGCTTTGGGCTTGTGTGGATCTTGAACTTATTTTCTGTTTTCATCTACCCTATTTTCCTTTTGTGCTATCTATCCTAGTTTGTTTTGTGATTGAGACTGTATTGCTATGTTACCTCCATTCGGAGTGTATATACTGTACAGGTACACTTATCTGTTTAGTTGTAGTATTTATAGATGACCTAGACAGCGTTCTACCGCCGATGCTGTGGCGTAGGCTGGACGTACCCACGTCTCGTGCCCTTACTCTAGGGTACGGGTCGTGACACATTTTTGTGGTGGCCCATGCAGGTCAGTGTCGCAATTAGTGCGATCTCGTAATGGTGCTCGACTTATAGTACTAATTACGAGCCTGCGATTAGGACATAGGATCTAGGGTATGATAGGAGTTACTCAATCACATTTTAGGAAAATTCTGATCTTTTGATTACTATGACAACTCTTCTTGCATTTGAATTCAATTGTCCTCCTTTGATAATATCTTATCTTGTGCCATATTGATCCTTTGGGTTCAATTCATCCTTAGGATGGCGATCACTCGCTCCCAGGCAGCAGGACGTAGTTCAGTTCCAGAGAGATCCGATCCAGTAGTACCTCCACTTCCGGCTATGGGAGCATCAGTCTCAGTTCCTGCCCTTCAGGAAGGAGTAGCAGCGGCAGTTCCCGGAGGTCTTCCACCTCTAGCAGAGGGAGCTGCAGTTGAGGGAGCTACCACCTCAGTTCCTACCCTTCAGGCGGGAGTAGCGACGGCAGTTCCAGGAGGTCTTCCACCTCCAGCAGTGGGACCGTCCGTAGTTGTTCCTGAGACTCTTCCACCGCCGTCTCCGCTACCGACAGATACTCAGGGAATGATGGCCCTTCTGCAGCAAATGTTGCAGAACCAGAGCGCTCAGACAGAGCTATTTCGATAGAGCATAGAGAACTCCTATCGGCTGATGATGGCAACAATTGAGAGGGTTGTACCGGGTACAGTTTAGGATACCCTAGTTTTGCACCAAGGACAGGACCAGAGACAGACTATTCTGTACAGTTTCTGCAGGCAACTGGGGCACACCTGGGAGGTTTACAGGATAAGGTTGGGCGTGTGTCTATTCTGTAGGGCACCCGACCACCAGCTGAAGGATTGACACGCTCGTGGAATCCGAAGAGGCCAGGACAGAGTACATCAGGCATCAGCACGTGACGACCAGCAATAGGGTCCGGGCAAGAGGCAGGCCATCCAGTGTGCTTTCTGCAAGAAGATGGGGCAAACCCGGGAGGTTTGTAGGATGAAGCTTGGACTTTGTTTATACTGTGGAGCTCCGAACCACCAGATGAGGAATTGTGCTGCTCATGCAGCCAGACAGGCAGACTGGGACAGAGTACCGCAGGCTAGGGGAGGCCAGCAGGGGTGAGCTCTCGCCGTGACATTTGAGGACAGTCAGGCAGCAGCAGGGCAGAGTGCAAGTTCCAAATCTTTCGATCTTATTCTGCATTTGCTTCCTTATAAACTGTTTGAAATTCGATTCCATCTGTTCCTTGATTGGTTGATGAATTTTTTTGTTCTTGTGATGTGACTTTCTTCTGAGATAAGTCGTATGGGCTGGGTCGCCTCGATTATGAGATTTTAGAATCCTCTAGGGTCATGCTAGCAGGCAGAGTGAGGACATATAGTCAGATTATGGACGTATTTCTCGGGTGTGGAAATTTAAGGTTTTCGCTGCCAAGCTAGCGGCAACACGAAAATTTTAAATACCATAATTCTAGAGGTATGTACCTTAGTCGAGGACTCTGTGATTATCATAGCCTTGCTCACTGGCATGACGGAGATTCTGAGTATCATGATTTGGACAGACGCATACGATTATCAAATTGTATGATTTTTTCTGTGTTTACTTCGCTTTAAATTTTGAGGATGAATTCTTTTAAGGTGGATAGACTTGTAGCACCCAGTTTCTAATTGAGAGTAATTTTAAAATTTTATAATTTTAGTCATTTAATTATTGTCATTTAATTCATGCTTTGATTCTGGAGATTTTTAATCATTTTAAAATTTTTAAGCCATGACTAGTGATTTTGATGTTTACTAGTGAAACCCTAGGGACTGTGTGACCTAGAGCCTAACCATGTGATTAGTATGTTTTCAGTATTATTTCTGGCCCAAGGGTATTTTGGTCATTGGATCTCTTTGATTTATTTTGATACTTTGCATTGGTGATTTTTGATTTGGCTTTTGATATGTGAGATTTTGTGTTGGTTTCGTGTCCGTGTCGGACACGTAACAGTTTTTATTTGCAAGTGTGTTGTGTCTTAAGAGATTTTTATTTTTGCTGAAAATTTTTGGAAGTATTCGAGAGGGATTATTTTCTGCATGTGTTTTTTTTTTTCTGTGATTGCTTTATTTTAATTTCGAGGACAAAATTTTTTTAAAGTGGATAGATTTGTCACCCCCACTTTTCAAAAACAGGGGTATTTTTATCATTTTTTATTTTAGAATATTTTTGAAATTATTTATTTATTTATAATATTAATTTGGGGTTATTTGAGTCGGGTTCGAATTTCAACTCAATCCGACTTGTATCGGGGACCCGGGGTAGTTTTGCTCTAGTGGGACCCACACTAGTTAGCCATGGCCCACATGTTAATTATTTTAGTTAGTGACTAGGCTAATTTATTTTGGTTAGGATTATTTGGATTAGTGTTTTAGGAATGACCAAACTAGCCCCGACTTAACCCCTTTCCAATATATTAGCACATAGATTAGAAAGGGGGCTTTTTAGACTTTCCACTAGGTGCCAAAAGACCCCCATGGCCGGCCACTTCATGTGGATAGGGCTCCATCACTCATCATTATTTCTTCTTCCATTCTCTCTCTTGTTCTTCCCCATTTTGTTTTAGAGAGCAAACCCTAGAAATTTCTCCACCAAATCCTTCCATTTCTCCACCCAACCTTCTTCTTTCCTTCTCCATTCAAGCCAAGGAGGAAGCTACCCAAGTTTGGGAGGAGTCGAAGCTCGTTCGTGTCCATTCGGGATTCCTACGTGTCGGTGGCGCATCGGGAAGCTTTTTCTTCGATCCGAATCACCGGGAGGTATAAATCCCTTCTCCTTCTCATTTCTCTCATGCATTAGGATGATTTTGACCCATAGGAATGACCTCCATGGTTGTGTCTCCATTTGTGTCCATTTCGTGTCCATTTGGAGACGTAGAGATGTGTCATATGTGTAGGATCGTGTCCTAATAGGAAAACCCCTATTTGGACACATGTGGATTATTTATATATTGATTTATTGTTGTTTTAATATTTATTCTAGATTTTTCTATGTGTTTAGGAATGTGTTTCCTATGTATCATATTGTATCATATTATAATCTATATATGTATATATATATGGTGGTATATATACTATTCTCTTTATATATATATATATATATATATATATATATATATATATATATATATATATATATGTATATATTATGGCTTAGATATATATATGGATAGATACTATGGTGTGTATGTGTGATTTTGTGTTTGGATGGGGGCACCTATAGGTTCGGCCAAGTGATGGAATGGGTGGGTGTTTGTGTTGTGTGTTGGAGAGTGTAGGAGAGGTGTTTGAGGGAATGCTTGAGATTGGTGTGTGTAATATGTTAGAATAGAAGAGTTAAGAAGAGTGGTGTAGTGGTGTTTAAGTGTGGAGTTAGAGGAGGGATAGAGAGAGTAGGATTTTGAAGGGGAAAATGGGGGAGGACTGCTGCTGCAAACAGCAGCTGTAACAGGGCATTGACAGGCCTCCTAAACCCCATTGACATCCCCTTGTAATCATCCCATGGCATCCCTAAAACCTGTCCTAAAACAACATGTTAGCTGCCCCCTTAACACACCCATTACCTGTCCTTTGCAGCCCCCTACAACCCCCCTTTACCTGTCCTGAAACATCCATAGCCTGTCCCATTTAGAGCCCCATATGCTGTCCAGAAAACACCCCTAAACTGTCCTATAGTAGCCCCTCCAAACCACCATTTAATAGTCCTAAACCTGTCCAAATTTCAGCCATATATGCAACCCCAAACCACCCTTTGGTACCACCCATATGCCCTTCAATTCAGCCATTAAATAGCCCCCCCCCAAAACCTGTCAAAATCAGTCCAACATTGGCCTCAACATTCAGTCCTTGTTTGCCCCTATTATTCAGCCAAATAACAGCCATAATGCTGTCCTGAAATCAGCCATAATATAGCCTATATGGCAGTCCATAGTTCAGTCCATATACACCCAAATACTTGTCCATTTGTTACTCTATAATCAGTCCAATTTCAAGCCCAAGTGGCTGTCCAAAATTTAGTCCTATTTATACCCTATAACAGCCCATCAACCACCTATCTTGGCTGTCCATTTCAGCCTATTACCTGCCCCAAATCAGTCCAACAATTAACCCCATTTAGCTATCCTAATATCCTCCATTATAGCCTCCATTACATGCCTAAACAAGCCCACATTGCTGTCCTTGTATTGCCCCTTAAACCATTCCAAATCAGTCCATTTGGACAGTCTACAATCAGCCAAAACCTGTCCTAACTAGTCCCCATATCAGCCCCATGAAATACCCCTTTATAGTTCACTTAGGTCCCCAAATCAGCCTATGTGTTTGTGTGTGTTGTGAGCTTAGTGGGTATATAAGTGAACCTATATATATAGCTAATAGCTTATAGGTGTTAGCCTGTATGTGAGCCTATAGGAGATCCTATATGTGACCATATATGAGTGAGTGAGGAGTGAGTATTGGTGTGTGTGAGTGTTCAGTGAGATGTGGGCATGAGATAAGGGTAAGGTAATGAGGATAGATAACATGCAACCTAAGATGGACTGGATACCTAGGAAACCAATAATCCTTGGTAGGTAAACCTTAGATAGGATAGTATCTAGCTACCCTAAGGAGCCTAGGCTAGTATCTCGGGTATTAGCGGGGTTTCCTTTGTATTGGGCAAGGTATTGGGATTTACCTTGGTAAGGTAATGTATGTTTTACCTAGGAATAGGTTATTTGAGTTTAGAGTCTAAGTTGTGGTTAGAACTTGGTTCCCTTGGTTGGTAACGATCAAATATAGTGCTCCTAGACTAGTTTTGACTTCGGTTGACCATTTTGACCAAAAGTCAACAAAAGTCAACCGAGAGTCAAACTTAGCCTATAAGCGACTAGATTTGCCCGAAACCAAACCAGAGTTGACCAGTTGACTGAAAGTCAACTGTGGGTCAACATTAGACTAGTTTGACCTAGAGTTGACCAGAGTTGACCAGAGTTGACTTTTTGACCAAAAGTCAACTATAAGTCAATCTTTGACCACGTTTAACCTAGTTTGACTTGGATTGACTCCCAGTGATCTAGTATGACCTAGTACGACCCAGTTTGACCCGGTTTGACCTAGATTAACCTAGTGTTTGACTTAGACTTGCATATCATGATTAGATTAGCTTTTCTTTTATTATTAAACCATATTTTGACTTGTAGTATCTCATCTTTAGGTCTGTGATTACTCTGAGCGTCTGTTCACCTTATCAGCTCAGGACCACAGGCGAGTACATTCACTGATAGTTTTCATTGTCTTGATATCTACTATATCCGATTCAGTTGTAGTGTCTAACTCGATTCCCAGTCACGATAGTTCACGGACTAGTATATGCTGGATCATGACATGGGATGTTGTTTCTTGATTTCCATGGTATATTGGTACATATTTGGTTTTATTTCCATGTATTGGTATAGACACCGATTTCTAAGGGGACTTGCTACCCTCTTATGGAATCCCGTGTCATGACGTGTCATGTCCAGATCCACTATACTATTCGGGGATGGGGGAATTATTAGGGGTTATGTGATCAAAGCCTCCTGTCACTATTTTGCTAGCACCACCCTCACCTCACGTAGGGTGTAGCAGATACCCCATTTCCAGGTTATCCAGGTTGGCCGACATGACTCTCCGTTGAGGACACCGTGGATTGCCGGGTCAAGTGGATAACCCTACCATGACTCCCTAGCCGATCACATATCGCTCTAATAGTTCAAATCACATTTTACATTTATTATCGTATCTTACTTTCAGTTCAGCTCTACTTTCTATACTTTCTCACCATACTATGATTTTATTTACTCACATGCTCTACATGCCTTTATACTGTACCTCGATTTGAGACTAAGTCCCGTTTGGAAGAAGGGTTACAACCCCGGTCCTTGTTTGGTTAAGGGTTGTAACTCGGCTTTCGAATGGTTCCCAAGTCGCCCTATATCTTTGTCTTGTATTTCATTATACAGTCTCTTATAGAAATTGTCAATTCATATGGAACTGCTGATAGTGTTTGTACTTGCTCATTTTCCTGACAGGATACCGTTGACAAATTTTACAGATTTTTTTGAGGCAGGCTGCTCGACCTATTATGGGTTCGAGACGGATGGAAACTCAGGCCAGGGCTGTGGCCTGATAGTGTGGCCACTAGATTTTATACTCCCTGAGTAGTAGCATTAGTTAGGCTTGCCTGGACTGCGATCCAGCTTTGGATTTTAGACTGTAGTAGCTTTTATATATATTCTGTGATTCTGTGGTGTTGTGTATAGCTTTGGATTTGTGTGGATCTTGAACTTATTTTCTGTTTTCATCTACCCTATTTTCCTTTCGTGCTATCTATCCTAGTTTGTTTTGTGATTGAGACTGTATTGCTATGTCACCTCCATTCAGAGTGTATATACTGTACAGGTACACTTATCTGTTTAGTTGTAGTATTTATAGATGACATAGACAGCGTTCTACCGCCGATACTGCGGCGTAGGCTGGACGTACCCACGTCTCGTGCCCTTACTCTAGGGTACGGGTCGTGACATGGACACAACATGAGGTGTCCAAGTGAGTTGTGTTAGGTGTACGAGACAAGTATCAGAACGTGTCTCACAGCGTGTGCAGTGTAGTACAAATTCGATACACAGCCAATATCATGTCTGATATGATTCGGGGTCGTACGAGAGTTGGGGGGTGACCTGTCAGTCACTGCCCCAAGGTACACACCTATTTTTGCATGTCGAAATGCCGTATCCAGAGAGAATTAGGACACGGTTAGCAGGACACAGTGCAGAGGCACGTGTTGCGTGTTCGTGCCCAATTTGGACACGGACATAACACCAAAATCAACTCAGTCTTCACGAAAATCAAAACACGTATATAGGTCTACAAATTCATGTAATTAGCTTTGCAAATCATTAACTTTTATTTCTAAGTGGCATTTCACCAAACACCTACTTAAAAATACCGATACGTGTCCGACATGCATACCTAATGGACATGAATTCCTACCAAACTTGAGCTACACCAAATGTAGCCTCTTTTCCCGGAGGTTTTTAAAATATTTTTTTATTATTTTTATTTGATTTAAATGGTAATTTTTAGAATTTTATAAATGATTGTTTAGTTAATTATTACGGTAGGTGATTTTAGCCATAGTTTTTGGGGTACCAAAATACTAGAAAACATGGCACAGGTAGTGCAGTGGCATGCCTTGACTAGTGTGCTAGCCATGCCCAGGAAGACCCAGCCATAAGGGTGTCCTAACTAGAAAACCAGGTCAAGTTATGGCTTGATTTGTATAAATAAATTATAATTAATTATTATTAGGATTATTTAACTTTTAGGAGACCGGGTTGTACCAATGTAGACCGGGCTGGACCCGAACTGAGCCCAAGCCCATGTATAGGTATTAGGTGTGCCAAGACGTCCGGGTTGGCATGTGGTATGTATATGCACATATTTTATAATTTATTTAAATGGTGTAATATTTATTTTATATATAGTTGTTATAAGTATAATATAATATTATTTGTTATTAAATGGATCTATAAGTTAAATATATGGATGACTAATAGTATATAATATTATCTTCCAAACCCTTAGTACTTTATTTCATTTTATCCATCTATTTATTTATTTATTTATTTTTATTTAATTATTTATTCAATTATGTATCATAGAATGTATTTACGTAGCAAAAGAATTTATGGTATAAACATTGTTTAAGCTTTAGATTATTTCTATAAATATTTCTAGTATTTATCTACAGTGTGTATAAATATATATGTGTACATTTACTTTGTTATATAGGGACATAATTTATATAAGAAATAAGAGCATTATTATTATTATTATTATTATTATTATTTATTATTATTATTATTATTATTATTATTATTATTATTATTATTATTATTATTACCATTAGTCTTGTTAAATAAACTAAGCAATAGGCCCAGCCCGGCCCAAGGTGAGCTCAGCCGAGCAACCCCATTTTTCCCAGCAAGGGGGCCTAATTCCTGATTACTCAGCCTAATTCCTAATTAATCTCAGCCGAAAGCCCGACCCTCTGAAAACATATACCCATATGTATATAACAGAGCGCAAAGCAACCCCGATCCGACCTGCGTTCCACAGCCAAACCCTAACCCCGATCACCAGCGCCGACACCACCTCTGTGCGTACCCCCACGTGTGCGGCGCCGCCCTGGGCCAACGCCGGCCGGCGACAGAGCCGCCGCACGGGTCGCCGGAAGACGCATACGCAACAGCAGCAGTTGCAGCAGTGGAGGTACTTCTCAATCGAATTTCTTCACGTTTACTCTATTGTTTTTGATTCCATAAATTTCTAGGGCTAGCCCATATAACCCTCTAGGAACCCATCTAATTACATCGTGCCGTAATGGTGCAGTGTCGACAAATATTCGACGTGAAGTTCCCGAAAAACTTCTCAGAAACAGAACATATAGGACAGTCCAACCCCCTTTTGGAAGGCAATTTGCAGCCAATCCATCGACCGATTTGGAAATCCAGTTGAATAGGTTTATAGACAACATATAGGAGATCAAAACCTATCTTGTATTTTTGAAATTAATTAATTATGCATGATGAAATCAGTTTCTAAAAATTACGAAAAACTTGTTTAAACTGTTTTTGAAAACTTGGAAAATTCGTCGATACGACGTGCGTCCCGCCAAACCGGGCGACATGGTCGCGAACCGAAAGCATCGAAAGGTGCGTAACGGCTTCGTGGACGTGTGGGCTTCGACGGAATTCAAATTGTTCGCGTGTGCGCGACGAATTTGATGCGTATCCGTCGAAATTCACCGTATCGACCTCTGTGCAAATTTTCCAATTACTTTGTGCACGTTCGTCAGATCAAGACAAAAATTACGCCAACAGGACCATATCACTTTTTTTGTCCTGTATGCCAAGTTTGGTCTCATTCTGAGACAGTTGATTGGACCGCCGTTTTGCGGGCCCTATGGTCCCACTCAACGGACGATTTTGTGCACGGCCCGTCGAAATTCAACTTTGGACATACGGTTGGGTTTGTATTGAAAAACTGGACCTGTAGACATATAGTTTGACGACTTTAGAGACCATTGACCCAGGCACGATTTTTGGTGCAAAGCGGATCTAACGGTGGACATCGTTTTTGTCCGAAATTACCGTTTTGCCCCTGTGCCCAGAATTGAACTTAAGGACACGCAATCCTAGCTAATTTGACTATTCTGAGAATGTTTGCAATGTCTGTTTCAGCTTTCGGAGACAGTTATGATGATTTGGACTTTACGGCTCAACAATTGACTATATTTTGTGGATTCTGCGTGCAACCTCCAGGCGAGTATACCTTGCCTCCCTCTACAGTTTATTTTCATGCTTATAGTAAACCTATTGTACTATGTTATCTTTAGTTACCTTAGTTGTTATAGATTTATATGATACCGCGTTTACCAGTTTGTTGTCTGGCTTGTATATCAGTATTTCATGACTTGATAGTGTAGTTATACCAGGCTTGTTTACGTCATAGATCATGCTGGAGTTGTCCTTACCTATGCCATGATCGAGTTGTACCATGTCTTCACCTGTATCTTGACTGAGTTGTGTCTGCAAGTATGTGTGAGTGAACTGCTATTCCTTTGTCTTTTCCACAACCTGCGAGTCCACACACGGGGCGAGGGTTGTCCTTTGCACCTGCGAGTCCACATACGGGGCGAGGGTGACTTGTCTTGAAACTGACATGCGAGACCACATTCGGGACGAGGGTTGGTATTCCATTGATCTACCAGTAGTTCATTTATGCATACTTGATCCCGTATCCGTGTTTATAGTTACCTGTCAGTAGCCACATGTCAGTTTCCTGTCTATTTCCTATTTATACCATGTATATATTATTGCATGATTAAACTGTTAGATAGGCATGTTTTATGTATCTTGCTAGTCCTCTGAGGACCTGATGATCTCTTCAGGTTTAGCGATTATATGGAGTTAGTTAGCAGAGCGGGATGGTAGAGGATTGCGATGCATGATACAGGTATTTGCTTGTGATATTTCTTTATTATCCTCTCTGCTTTATATTCAGTACCATGATATATTCTTCTTATTTATAGACTCATATCATTCTTGGAGTCTAATCGAACAATATGCTAATGGACTGCAGACCATAACACATACTTGTTTATTCTTGTTTATATGATTCCTGTGGATTGAGATATAGTTTAGATTAGACATGATACCCTGCTCTGGACAGCTTATACGTACTCGAATCGGGCTGGAGTCCGCTCGATACGTAGCTGGCTTGCTCACGAACTCGCGTTAGAAAAGCGGGTATGGGTCGTGATAAGTTTTTGTGACGGCCCATGCAGGTCAGAGCATATCGTATCGGTTACGTAACTGTACTGATACGAGCCTGCGACTATGACTAAACCCTTAGAAATCTCAATCCACTCTACCTTGAAAATTCTCTTAGAAATTTTTCTACCGTCTTTGAAACATCGTATTCGTTCTCGATTATTCTTCCTTGCCTTGTTGTACTCTTGATTTTCGTCCTATCCTATTTTGGGATGACGAATAATCGTGTTGTCTAGAATTTATCAGAAACTCTTAAGTTATAGTATAATATTGCTTGATTATTGAATAATTGGGTGTTTTGTAGATATAAGAGATTATAGATACCATATGTCATAGATATTTTGGTAGAATTATTAGTCACTGATTAGATGATTATAAGATTTTAGTGACCTGTGTTCCAAGGGAGTAGTATGACCAAAGATGGGTAGAAGTCCTCAAGTATTCGGAGTTATAGAATGGCTAGAGAAGGTTGTAAACTATCTTGAGGAAATTAAATTTAAGGAGATTGAGGTTAAGGCAGACTTCCTTTTGAATTTTAGGAATAGTTATGAATTAGAATTTCGAGGACGAAATTATTTTTATGGTGGGTAGATTTGTAGCCTCCTTTTCCGAAGATTTTTAAAATATTTTTTTATTATTTTTATTTGATTTAAATGGTAATTTTTAGAATTTTATAAATGGTTGTTAGTTTAATTATTACGGTAGGTGATTTTAGCCATGGTTGGGTTTTGGGGTACCAAAAGACTAGAAAACATGGCACGGGTAGTGCAGTGGCGTGCCTTGACTAGTGTGCTAGCCATGCCCAGGAAGACCTAGGCATAAGGGTGTCCTAACTAGAAAACCAGGCCAAGTTATGGCTTGATTTGTATAAATAAATTATAATTAATTATTATTAGGAGTATTTAACTTTTAGGAGACCGGGCTGTACCAATATAGACCGGGCTGGACCCGAACCGAGCCCAAGCCCATGTATAGGTATTAGGTGTGCCAAAACGTCCGGGTTGGCATGTGGTATGTATATGCACATATTTTATAATTTATTTAAATGGAGTAATATTTATTTTATATATAGTTGTTATAAGTATAATATAATATTATTTGTTATTAAATGGATCTATAAGTTAAATATATAGATGACTAATAGTATATAATATTATCTTCCAAACCCTTAGTACTTTATTTCATTTTATCCATCTATTTATTTATTTATTTAATTGTTTTTTAATTATTTATTTATTTATGTATCATAGAATGTATTTACGTAGCAAAAGAATTTATGGTATAAACATTGTTTAAGCTTTAGATTATTTATATAAATATTTCTAGTATTTATCTACAGTGTGTATAAATATATATGTGTACATTTACTTTGTTATATAGGGACTTAATTTATATAAGAAATAAGAGCATTATTATTATTATTATTATTATTATTATTATTATTATTATTATTATTATTATTATTATTATTATTACCATTAGTCTTATTAAATGAACTAAGCAATAGGCCCAGCCTGGCCCAAGGTGAGCTCAGCCAAGCAACCCCATTTTTTCCAGCAAGGGGGCCTAATTCCTGATTACTCAGCCTCATTCCTGATTACTCTCAGCCAAAATCCTGACCCTCTGAAAATATATACCCATATGTATATAACAGAGCACAAAGCAACCCCGACCCGACCCGACCCTGCGTTCCACAGCCAAACCCTAACCCCGATCACCAGCACCGACACCAGCTCTACGCGTACCCCTACGTGCGCAGCGCCGCCCTGGGCCACCGCCGGCCGGCGACAAAGCCGCCGCGCGGGTCGCCGGAAGACGCATACGCAACAGCAGCGGTTGCAGCAGTGGAGGTAATTCTCAATCGAATTTCTTCACGTATACTCTACTGTTTTTGATTCCGTAAATTTCTAGGGCTAGCCCATATAACCATCTAGGAATCCATCTAATTACATTGTGCCATAATGATGCGCTGTCGACAAATATTCGATGCGAAGTTCCCGAAAAACTTCTCGGAAACAGAACATATAGGACAGTCCAACCCCCTTTTGGAAGACGATTTGCAGCCAATCCATCGACCGATTTGGAAATCCAGTTGAACAGGTTTATAGACAACATATAGGAGATCAAAACCTATCTTGTATTTTTGAAATTCATTAATTATGCATGATGAAATCAGTTTCTAAAAATTACGAAAAACTTGTTTAAACTGTTTTCGAAAACTTGGAAAATTTGCTGATACGACGTGCGTCCCGCCAAACCAGGCGACGTAGTCGCGAACCGAAAGCATCGAAAGGTGCGTAACGGCTTTGTGGACGTGTGGGCTTTGACGGAATTCAAATTGGTCGCGTGTGCGCGACGAATTTGATGCGTATTCGTCAAAATTTACCGTATCGGCCTCTGTGCAAATTTCCCAATTACTTTGCGCACACTCGTCAGATCAAGATGAAACTTGTGCCAACAGGATCGTATCATTTTTCTGGTCCTGTATGCCAAGTTTGGTCCCATTCTGAGATAGTTGATTGGACCGCCGTTTTGCAGGCCCCACGGTCCCACTCAACGGGCGATTTTGTGCACGGCCAGCCGAAATCCAACTTTGGACATACGGTTGGGTTTATATCGGAAAACCGGACCTGTAGACATGTAGTATGACGACTTTAGAGACCATTGACCCTGGCACAATTTTCGGTGCAAAGCGAATCCAACGGTGGACATCATTTTTGTCCGAAATTATCGTTTTGCCCCTGTGCCCAGAATTGGACTTAAGGACAGGCAATCCTAGCTAATTTGACTATTCTGAGAATGTTGCCAATATCTATTTCAACTTTCGGAGACAGTTATGATGATTTGGACTTTACGGCTCACCAATTGACTATATTTTGTGGATTCTGCGTGCAACCTCCAGGCAAGTATACCTTGCCTTCCTCTATAGTTTATTTTCATGCTTATAGTACACCTGTTGTAGTATGTTATCTTTAGTTACCTTAGTTGTTATAGATTTATATGATACCGTATTTACCAGTTTATTGTCTTGCTTGTATATCAGTATTTCATGACTTGATAGTGTAGTTATACCAGGCTTGTTTACGTCATGGATCATGCTAGAGTTGTCCTTACATGTGCCATGATCGAGTTATACCGTGTCTTCACCTGTATCTTGACTGAGTTGTGTCTGCAAGTATGTGTGAGTGAAGTGTTATTCCTTTGTCTTTTCCACAACCTGCGAGTCCACACACGGGGCGAGGGTTGTCCTTTGCACCTGCGAGTCCACATACGGGACGAGGGTGAATTATCTTGAAACTGACCTGCGAGTCCACATTCGGGACGAGGGTTGGTATTCCGTTGATATACCAGCAGTTTATTTATGCATAGTTGATCCCGTATCCGTGTTCATAGTTACCTGTCAGTAGCCACATGTCAGTTTCCTGTCTAGTTCTTATTTATACCCTGTATATATTATTGCATGATTAAACTGTTAGATAGGCATGTTTTATGTATCTTGCTAGTCCTCTGAGGACCTGATGATCTCTTCAGGTTTAGCGATTGTATGGAGTTAGTTAGCAGAGCGGGATGGTAGAGGATTGCGATGCATGATACAGGTATTTGCTTGTGATATTTCTTTATTATCCTCTCGTGCTTTATATTCAGTACCATGATATATTCTGCTTATTTGTAGACTCATATCATTCTTGGAGTCTAATCGAACAATATGCTAATGGGCTGCAGACCATGACCCATACTTGTTCATTTTTGTTTATATGATTCCTGTGGATTGAGATATAGTTTAGATTAGACATGATACCCTGCTCTGGACAGCTTATACGTACTCCAGTCGGGCTGGAGTCCGCTCGATACGTAGCTGGCTTGCTCATGAACTCGCGTCCGAAAAGCGGGTGCGGGTCGTGACACCTAGGGGAACCCTAAATGGATGCTTCTATGGAAAGAAATCATGAATTCATTAGGGTTTGTAGGGTTTTACCTATTAAGAGTTCAAACTCAATGTAAGGGGCTCCTAAATGAGAAGTTCCCTTCCTTAAGCGATGTCCAAATGAGCTCCACTTCTTGCAAACAAGCCCCCACTAGCCTACACTTCTGAAATGAATACCAATGCAAGAGAGTAGCCTCAATTTGGGATCAATTTGGATAAAGGAGAAGAAATTTGGGGAAGAACAAGTTAGGTTTCTTAGTAGGTGTTAAAAGAGGCAAGAACAACATAGGAGCATACTTATAGGGGGGATACTATGTTGTGGCTACCATAATATAAATTAGGGTTAGGTTTAGATGTAGATGAGTGGCTAAGGCTTCTCCACCCAATTTTAAGTTCTCCCATTGGTTCAATTTAGACCTAAGGCTTTTTTTCTACAAATATCCTAAGGAGAAAATATCCTACTTAGAAATATCTAAATATTGTTAATTTTGGCACTTAGTTGGAAGGTTCTAATCATTATCTAATCCTCATGACTAATCTAGATTAGGCTAAACTTCTAGGTTAAGTCTCAAATAATTAACTAGCACATATTTAATTAATATAATTTACAATTTCACAAAATTATCAAAATGACCAAAATACCCTTAGGCTAAAAAGTTGCAATTAGTCATCCTAATCACATGGTTAGGTCCCCATGGTCATGCTTAATCTCTAGGTCATGCAGTCTCTAGGGTTGCACTAGCAAAATATCAAAATCACAAGTAATGATTTTAAATAGTTTTAAATAGATTAAAAATCACCATAAATCATATCATGATTTAAATAACATTATTAAATAATAAAAATACAAAAGTTTAAAATTACCCTCATTTTAGAAAACTGGGTGTTATATTCGTCAACTTCAATACGAGTTTGCATCCGAAGAGCTCGTCAACTTCTTACATACGAGTTTTTTTTCGAAGGCTCATCAACTTCAACACACAAGTTTTTCTCCGAAGACTCGTCAACTTCAATAGAAAAGAAAGAAGGCTTTTGATCTTCTTCAACACTTTGAGATCGAAGAATACAACTCTTGAATACTCTAGCACTTTTGGTAGGATGACAAATTAAAGCTTTTGGGTAGAGTAGTAATGGTGAGGCTCTTGGTTGTTGAAAAAAATTTAAGGCTCAAGTGGATGTCTTTAAAGAGAGGACACAATCACCTTAAATAGAGAACCAAGAGAGCAAGTCATTTAATGCTCCAAACTCTCGGCTGACGGAATACCGTCGGTATGCGGCGGCATTCCGTCGGTATACCATTCTGAATAGTAACGGTAATAAATTGAGCCGTTGGAACATTTAATGCTAAGATCTGTTCATTCAAAAATCAAATATAAAGCATACGGAATACAAGCGGTACAGACCGATTTGCCGTTGGTATGCCAGTTTTCTTCACAGAACTAATTATGAGTAAGAAAACAGCATACCATCGGAACGAGCCGGTATGCCGTCGATATGCTGATTTTTGTCACAGAACTATTTCTGAGTAAAAAAATGGTATACCTTCGGTACCAGTCGGTATACCGTCGGTATGTCGCTTTTCGTCACAGAGAGATTTCTGAGTAAGAAATCGGTATACCGTCGGTACGAATCGGTATACCATCGGTATGTCGATTTTCGTCACAGAACAAATTCTGACAAGAAAATCGGTATACCTTCGGTATGCAGCGGTAAACCGTCGGTATGCCGATTATCTTCACAGAAAGTTTTTTGTGTGTAGAGAACTGTATACCGTCCGTGGCAGTCAGTATACCGTCGGTGTTCCGTTTTCTAAGAGAGTGATTTATGAATTAACTTTTAGGAAGGTCTTTTGGTTTGTCATCCACCTTAAGTGTTTACATGAAATCTCCTAGACCTTGTACAGACTCTAGGAACTTGAAATCTTTTGAGAGCAGATTTTGAGTATGCAGTGGCTTCTCTTCAGTCTTGCTTTAAGTACTTCATACGTTCTCCCATTAGGCTTAACGAGTGGCTTTGATAAGCAGATCTTTTTGTAGCAGCCTTTGGAAAGCTTGATGGTATATCTGTTTGCTGAGAAGATAGAGAAAACTAAAGCACGAGAGGCAGTTATTTATCAAAATCAATGTGCCAACAATCTTCCCCATTTTGATAATTGACAAAAAAGAAGGTAACAATGTGTTTTCAAAGAGTGTCTCCCCCATAGGTAGACTACTCCCCCTCAACACGTTTCCTCCCCCTCTGTCACTTAATCAAAGATGGAGGATAAATATATATATAAATATATATGAAAGAAGAAATAGCAGGACATTTATGAGGACAAGGGATAACTCAAAGCATGCATATATTTGATGAAAGATTTTAGTACATGCTTGTAGAGTAGATAACTACTAAAATAGGTATCCATATTTGGAGTACCTAAACCAAACATAAAGCTCCCTTCCCGGGAGTAAACCATCTAACAAGCAACCATAAGGTCCTCAAAGGACCGCACAAGACACATAAAAACAGACAAACAACTAAACAAGGAAGATACTGGTCCCCGAAGGACCTCACAGGACACACTTAGACATGGACACCACTACCTACTAGACCATCACCAAAAGAGACCGAAAGTTACTGATCGACCGGATCATCGCCATCATCCTCCGGGTTGCCTTAAAAAGATCCAAAAAGATCAATGCCGTCGGGATACATGAATCCGTAGGCATTGGAATCAGAGAAACGAGTGCCTTGAAAGTTTCGATCCTGAAGATCGACATCAAGAAAAGCATTACGGTCTTGAAGAGTTCGCTGAATGAAGTAGCACTGGTCAAGGAAGCGATTCTGAATAAGGTTTCCAAGGCCTCGGGTGTTGGTCCACATCTGCTCCTCTGCCTGAGCCATGCGCATGTCAAAGTGCTGTTGTGTCAGAGGCATAAATCAGCCAGAAGGAGGAGTAGCAGAGGGTGCTTCAGCGGGATGAGAACTAGAGGAAGGAACGGAACGAGAGGGTCGCCCGAATTCAGCTTGGGAGACAGCCAGGAAGGAAGGAGCACCATCCGTGTGGCAAAGACTGAGATCCACACCTTTGGCTTCAAGGATGAGCATGATAAACATGCTGTAATTGAGGGCTTGCCTTCCCGCAGAGTGAATGGATGAGAAGGCATTCAGAAAAGTCTTTTCAAAAGACCAGGTCTTCCGGGAATAGAGGTAGTACATGCAGGCCAGGGCATCATTGGTGATGGCATCATAGTTGCTAGACTTGGGAGACAGGGTATGGCAGACGATGCGATACAACTCGTAATAAAATGGTTTCAGTTGGTTGGAAAAAGCTGAAATGGTAGGAGGGTCTAGTCCCTTGCAGATAATGCTACAGAATTCGTCAAAAGAGACTTCGACAGCGGCGAAAGTAGGCAGAACATCTCCTCAATTCAAAATAAGGAGAATGTCGACAAGATCGCTGGCGGTAAGGCAGATGTGGCGATCATTCACTAGAGTCTCAATCGTGTTGTTGGCGAGGTCAGGCACAAGATTGTAGTAGAAAAGGCGAACAACAATAGGGTAGACCGAAACTTGACGGCTCAGAACATTGGATAGTCTCGCAGTCTGGAATAGAGAAAGTTGGTCGAAGAAGATATTTCAGTTGATCGGCTTGCCCTTGAATACACAGTGATGTTCAAAGTACTGGAATCAAGCGTCAGCGACAACACTTGATTTGAAGATCTTGCGTTCGTAGGCGCCATTTGGAAGAGGCACCGGCATGAAAGAGTTTGAGGAGTAGGTTGAGCGTGGACGTTTGGCATGGGCCATGGGGAGATGCAAGAAGTGGAGAAGTTTGGTAGAAACAATAGTTGGTGAGGAGAGAGGAGGATATGAGATATAAAGAGGAAGGAACCGTATGGAAGAGGAAGGGGTAGAGAAGAGGTGGTTTTTGAAATAGGTGATGGGATAGAAAGTAATAAATGAGAAAGAATGTGATTGGATGTGAGAAGGTGAAAAGATGAAAAGAAATAAATGATGGAGGAGTTGATTTGATAGGAAGAGAAGAGTAATTAAAGAGGTGAGTAGGAAAGGATAGAGGATAATTAAATAGAGGAATTTGAAAGATGTAGGATGGAAAGGGAATAGATTTTGTGGGGCCCAAGGCAGCCAAAAATTTATGTTGTCGCCGCAGACGGAATGCCGACAGAATTTCGTACCATTCCGTCGGTATGCCATTTTGCCGTATAGAAGAACTCTTCTGTGAGCGAAAGTTGGAATGCCGACGGTATTCCTTAGAGTGTCGTCGGTGTTGCGTCGGATGAGGATACTAAGACTCAAGATCTAGGATGCCTGATTCTTGGCAAAGAAAGATGAAACGATCCTCGGTTAACGGCTTGGTGAATATATCTGCAAGTTGATAAGTAGTGTCAATAAACTCAAGATGAACGTCTCCCTTTTGTTGATGGTCACAAAAAAAGTGATGTCTAATCTCAATGTGCTTCGTGCATGAGTGGCAAATTAGATTTTTCGTAAAATAGAACTAGTGTTGTCACATTTAATGGAGTTACTGCTAGAAGTAATGCCATAGTCTATAAGTGTTTGTGTCATCCAAAGAATTGGTGCGGAACAACATCCAGCCGCTATGTATTCTGCTTCGGTGGTGGAAAGAGCAACAGAATTTTGTTTCTTACTAAACCATGACACCAACGATTTTCCAAGGAATTGACATGTCCTGCTAGTGCTTTTTTTGTCAATCTTGTATCCGACGAAATCGACATCCGAGTAGCCAATAAGCTCAAAGGATGAAGATTTTGGATACCAAAGTCCCATATTAATGGTGCCTTTGAGATATCAAAAAATGCGTTTAATGGCACATAAGTGGGATTCTTTGGGATTCGCTTGATATCGTGAGCAAAGACAAACACTAAACATAATATCTGGACGACTGGCAGTTAAATAAAGTAGGCCACTAATCATACCTCGATACTTACGAATGCCGACCGAGATACCATTTTCATTATTATCAAGTTTTGTCGTTGTGGCCATAGGAGTTCTCATTGATTTGGATGAGTCCATTTTGAAGCGTTTGAGAAGATCCTTTGTATATTTGGCTTGATTGATAAAAGTGCCCTTGGGACCTTGCTTGATTTGTAATCCAAGGAAGAAGGAGAGTTCTTCCACCATACTCATTTCAAATTCATCCTGCATTACTTTGACAAATTCTACACAAAGTGCATTGTTAGTGGAACCAAAAATAATGTTATCAACATAAATTTGAACTAACAAAAGAGTGCCATTAAGATATTTAATAAAAAGTGTAGTGTCAACTTTTCCCTTAGAAAAGTTGTGAGAAATAAGAAAGGAGCTAAGACGCTCATACCAAGCACTAGGAGCTTGTTTGAGGCCATAAAGGGCTTTGTGTAATTTAAAGACATGTAGCATCCACTTTTTCATATAAGGGTATTTTAGTCATTTTAGCCATTTTGGCCGTTTTGTGATTTTCTAGATATGTTGACTTGTGTTGTGCTAGCAACTGGTTTAACATTAGTGGACATTGTATAGGGGCCTAACCATGCCTTAGAATTTTTATTTTTATTTTTAGTATTTATTTTAAGCATTAGATTATTTTTAAGGCTCTAATTGATTTATTTTAGCCTTTTTGCATGCAAGCCTTTAAGCCTTTTTGACTTGGGCCCATTTCTACTTGAGAATGAGTTGGCCCAAGTGAAACCCTAACCCTAGGAGACCTATTCCTGGCTGCCCAACAGCAGTACCCCCTTCCTCTTTCATTCATTTGTGAAGTTTGAGCCTCCACAAGTGAACCCTAAGAGATCCCCTTCTCCAAAACTCATATTTCCTTCATTTGGAGTCCGTTTCTTCCCAAACGAACTCCGTTGCACTCGTCGAGGAGAGTAGGATCTGCTGGAGCATTTCTAGCGAGGAGGCGAAGGCTTTTGCTTAAGGGAAATCGGCCGACACAACAACCGAGGGGCTCCATTCATTGAGTTATTGACACTCAATAGGTAAACCCTTATCTACCATAGTAAATCTAGAATTTCTTTCATTTTTGCATCCATATAGGTGCCCTAAACTTGCCCACGAAATTTGGTTGGATTTCGATTTCGTTTGATGGCGGTATCGGACACGTATCGGTCCTTTACGGCACGTGTTCGACGAAATATCGCTTAGGATAGAAAGTTGCTTTTTTTAATTCTGTCTTCATGGATGTTTAGATAATATTATTTTGATAAACTTTTGTGAAGACGGATTTGGTTTTGACAACGATGCAGCGGCGTTTCGGGGATCGGACGCACGTGCACGGATCCCGTGCACGAGGCCGTGCGTGCCCTGCTGTCCACGCGTTGTTTCTCGATGCACAGGCCGTTTTTTTTGCATGAAATTTCTTGTGCACATGGGGGCAACCTCTGCCCCCATTCTCATAAAATTTTACGACTTTTCTTGAGCGAGCGCGGAGAAATCCGACGTGCACCGCTCAGCCGCACTGTGCGTTTAGGCTGATTTTTGTCGCTGAAACGGACTTCGTGCGCGCACACGACGCAACAAAGACCCGTTCCTGTCATGAACCGCACCCTAGAGTAAGGGCACGAGACATGGGTACGTCCAGCCTATGCCGCAGTGTCGATGGTAGAACGCTGTCCTAGGTCTCATGCATCTAACAATGTAATGCTAAGCAGTTTATACTCTCCGAATGGAGGTGACATAGCAGAATGTAAACTCAATCATAACTAAGGAAGAAGAAGTACGATATGATATAGAACTCAAATGAAATACAGATGATCAGAAGAGTCTAAGTGTCTAAGATAATAACTCAGCAAACATCCAGAAATACAAAGTCTCAACTACAGAATATGAAATAACATATACAATCCAGATCTCAAATGACATAAATAATAAAAAAAAAGTAGACTAGGGAGCCTCAGTCTCTATAGCTAGTGGATCCGGCTGGAAATTCGGATCACAGGTGTCATCTAGAGCTGTCCCATAAAAAGTGTCAACACCAGCCTCATCCTCGTCCTCTGTAAACATATCAACGGTGTCCAATCAGGACGGAGCGAGCATAATACATCTCAACAGATCATAGTAGGTTAGAAAATATAACCATGCAGTAAAGTAAGATACAGGAAACTGAAAGAAAGTACAGAATGTAAAGGAGATAGCTGTAATGGAAATATCTACTATAAATAGAGAACTAACAGTGGCTAGTGAGTCAGAGTACAATATAGACATGTGAATGGCATAGGATGATTCTAATGCTACACTACGGAATGATTCTGATGCTACACTACTTGGATATTATTCACATGTCCACTTCTACTCCCCCGTACCCCCAATCAATACACATGGATCCAGCCAGGTTATGTTATGATTCATGTAATGGCCCCCGAAGGGTGGTACATAATAGTCCCATAAATGGGGATTCGAGGAATGCCCATAAAGGGGTGATTCATGGAAGACTCTGTGATCATGAGAGTACATGTCACAAGTGATTCAATGAACCGTGAAGTATAGTGATACACAATGTAAGTAAAACGCACAGAACATGTAGTATCCGATGCTCCCTGAGGGGATAACATCTCAAGAAAGGATCCATATAGTACTAATCCGTGTGACCAACGTGACAGCTTCAAGTAAAGTAATTTAAAGCAGAAGAATAATTCTAACAGGATATAAAATGATCAGAGAATTTACTCGCCTGTATCCTGAGTATCTGTAGAGTATCTACTGTCCGAGGAGTGGTGTATGTCTCCTATAGAACAGTACAAGTCACTATAAGTCTAAAATGGTAATAAGATGCAATTCAATGCATTCTATATGAATCTAGGTCAATCTAGACCAAAGTCAACTCTTGGTCAACTCTGATCAACCCTAGAAGTCAAACTAGGTCAACTAAGTCAAACCTAAGTCAAATAACTCACTAGGCCTAACTAGTCTATTCTAGAAAGCACACACCATTTCTAGACTATACAAGTCAACTGCACATGTTAACTGGCATTCCAGCCACATACCTAGGTTATGAGCCCTAGGCTATAGGCCCATAGGCAATGTCATGCCTATAGTCCAATCACATATTCACATATACACATATTTTAATCTAATTAGTATAGTTCACACACATTTCTCACATATATATATATATATATATATATATATAAAATATATATATATATATATATATATATATATATATATATATATATATATATATATATATATATATATATATATATACCTAGAGTGATACAAGGTGTGTGATATGGTGTCAATATAGTGTGGCATGGTGTCAAGTGAGGGTGTGAGTGTGGAGCATGGCAGTTATGGTTGTGTCAAGGGAACTAAGGTGTAACAGTTAATAGGGTGTGTAGTGTATGGAGACATGAGAGTGATAGGTTGTGAGATGGAGACAGTGTCATGAGAGTATGTAACCTGAGAACAGTGTGTGTGATATGGGAGCATGTATGTGTCCATGTAGAGAATAGTCTGTAAAAACCTGTGAACAGTGAACTACTCTAGTAGTGAATCAATACAATGTATAGGAAATAACATTCAACATGTTAAGGAAAGGAAATCAATTCTCATATTTTGGGATTCCTGTCAAATTAATTGACAGTTAACATATAACAAACAGTGAAGTAATCCAAGGTATAAGAGTTAACATTAAATTGATCACTCAAGTTCAGTTAAGCGAAGGAAATCAATTCAGGTATTCTCAGGTTTGGGGGGGGGGGGGGGTTGACAGTGAATAATGAATCAATGACAGTGAACTAACATTGAAAATCAATTAACCAATAAACCCAACGCATTTAATCAATATGAATCTAACTTCAAAAATCAGTTTAAAAGGAAAGAAACATGACAGTCAACTAACCCATTTGAATTCAGTTTAAGGAAGAATGGAATCAATTTAACATTCAAAAGAAATCTATTCTCAGTTTTTGAAGAAAGAAACTGGGATTAATACTCAAACAAACAGTGATCCATTGACAATTAACAGTAACCCAATCCCACATCAAATTCAACAATGAAAACAACTAATACAAGTATGAGAATCAACACTCAATATCAATTAATTTGGTTCCATGAAAGGGAATTCAAACTCAGTTTAAAAAATAAAAATAAAACTAATTCGACTTTAAAAGGAGACAATGTATCATTCAAATACATTCGACCAACTCAAAGTCTAAATTCCATTTCTCATATCATAAAGCCTATTCGAATAAGTAAATCGAATTAAACATGAACTAACAACATGTAGGATCATACATGACTATTTAAACATCAATTAAAACAGATTAAATAGGATTAACATAGGAAAAACTAAACATAAAGTATCAGTGGTATCAATCATATACAATATCGAAAACCCAATGACATGTCTAATATTCTCATTTCAGTAATCAACAACCTAATCTAATATGTAATAATCAACTAACAGAGATTATTAATCATATTCTGGAAATTAAAATGATAATTAGTCATTAATTAAACTATTAACAATGGGAATTAACACAGAAAATGGAAACTGGACTGAACACAGTACAGTGCACGACCAGTGCACACCCAAAAGCGTGTCCGACATAACACGAGGACTCACGAAACTTTGGGAGCCTCGTGTCAGTGTCAGCCTCGACCCATGTATCGAGTTTCACGTGTCCACGTGGTGTATCCAGTGTGTTGTGGACCCCGAGTAGCAGGGCATCACTGTTCACGCGCGCGCAAGCGTGTGCAGGAGTGCGACACGACACCAATACGACACAAGACACGCTCAGTCGAGCAAAAACACACAAGCCACTTCAAAATACAATTTCCTATTCAAAAACAATTTGAAAACTCGATCGAAATGCCCACTGTGGTATTTCGTCGAACACTTGCGGTTGTCAACTGATACGTGTCCGATACGGACACGTACAGGATACGAGAGGGTGCAAAACCTATCCCTACAGTACAAGGACACCTAGGGCTTGGTGTTCATGCAAAGAAACTATCACGCCCCAGAACCAGAATACTGGAGAGCGGGGGCGAACATAGCCAGCTACGTATATTAAAATGGAATGCACCTCGTTATAAGGTCGCGGCTGTCTAGAGGTGAGGGTTTACTACAAGCCAACGGTCTCTTAAGGTCAAGCCTATTGTCTCAATCTCCAGCATGTAATACAGTTACAAGATGTTTGACCACCAAATATACAATAAATGGCGTCCCAAATATTACATATTCAGTTGATCATGAAGCTAGTCTTACAAAATGCGAGGACTAGCAAGAGTTAAGTCATACATGATCAACCCTAGGATTTGTTAATCATGTTTACAGCCCGTAGGCAGACAGTAAGTAAATGTGCATCGAGCTAACAAGTGCTCGTCGGCTAAACGCCTCAAAAGAATAATTTTACAATAGAGTGAGTGAAACAAAATAGGAAACCCACTCGTAGCCCGGATTCCTTCTAGTCGCCACCATCGGGCTGGAGGTTCGGTAGATCCTCGGGTGCTGCTCCGAAATCTGGCCACACAAAACCAGCTGGGTCAAACCCCAGAAAGAGCAAGCGCCACAAGGGAGGCCACGAAATAAGAACAAAACCAGCATATTAGAACATAAGAAAAATGGAAGAAAAGTACAGGTAATAAAAGTACAATAGGACAATAAACGACTAGGGATATTGAACCATTCCGGGAGCCAGATTATAACCCGTAAACCAAACAAGGACCGGGGTTATAATCTTTCGCCTGAATAGCACTCGTCTCTGCCCATTCATTGTTAAAGATAAGTTAAACAATCATGTACAGGAGTACCAGGTATAGGGACTTAGACGAGACTTAGACCAGGCTGGACACCATCCATTCACAAGCGGCCAAGCAATTACTACGGCTTACTACTTTAACTAACTAGGGTTATCACAAGCCTAATTACTAACAAGATGCAATAAAAATTTCCCAGTCCCAAGCCCTGCAGACTATCCAGTTATCCTTCTGCGGGTTGAGAGTATGGTTGGGTACATTGCCCAGGAGACGATATACCCTTAGGTGACTTAGAGGTGCAACACATGACAGTGTGCTGGAAATATGCTCTACTCGTCGGCAAGCTACAAGTCCAATTAAGGCGCCCAGATAACGAGATTGCTTGTGACTGAAAATTCTCCATGTTCTAGTTTGATCTAATCATTAGCCTAATCCATATTAGCGCGAATCCCTGGCCGTGGTACCCAGGAAGTCACGTCCTAGACATGATGCAAGACAAGACAAGTGGATTGCACAAGCAAGCAAGCAAGCAGGAACACCCACGGTGTCAGAGTTAATTACAAGAGTCAAGTTAGCCATCGCAACGGTATCAAGTCAAGTCAAGTTATGAGTCAAGAGTGCGCCGCCATGGGCCACTATCAAGTTATCTGGTTATCGAGATAAATCACGAATCACAGGTTACAAGTCAAGTGTGTACCCCATCGGGTCACTATTAAGAAGATCAAAGGTACTAAAATCATACTTCACAGAATCAGAAAAACCGCATTAGTGATAAGCAAAATCATCGAAAATCGTGCCAGGTCGTGTTGGGTCAAGATAGTCGTGATGTGTGGAACAAGATCTCAAAACCCAACCCACAAAAGAAAAGCCAAGTCCAAGAAATAAACCAAACCATCATGGGCAAGTGGGTTGCGCAGAGGGGGAGGATGGCGCAGGGGTCAAGTACGTCGGGGGATGGATGGCGCAGGGGGCCAAGGGCGCAAGGGGCGATGGCGCAGAGGACCAAGGGCGCAGGGGCCGGTGGCGCAGAGGCCAAGGGCGCAGGAGGCAATGGCGCAGGGGCCGGTGGCGCAGAGGCCAATGGCGCAGGGGGCGATGGCGCAGAGGGCCAAGGGCGCAGGGGCCGGTGGCGCAGAGGCCAAGGGCGTAGGGGGCCAAGGACGAGCTGTGCGGTCGGCACTGCGCTAAAGAGCGCTGGCCGAGGGGGGATGCGCAGTTCAGCACTGCGCTAAAGAGCGCAAGCTGAAGTCTTCTTCTCCAGGCCGAGAGGAAGCATCAAGAACACCAAAATTCAATTCTTCATATCTTGGCCAAATCAAAACGAAATCTGGATTTTCAAAGTTCTAACTTGTGTAAAATTGAATTCTTTTCCACATAGAAGCATCAAAACAAGCAAAAATCAATGTTTGATAGATCAAAACCAAGAATTTCCGAAAATAGTTAAAACCTAGATCTAGAAAAATGGAAGCTCCAAATCAAAAGATGCCAAGTTCTAATATTGTTCTCCATGGCCTAATCTAGCTAATAGACAAATAAAATGTGGTGCTTATTTGGTGGCAAGGTGCACTTGCCTATGGGTGGAGTGTTGTGTGGAAGAAGGAAGAAGATGATGGAAAATTAATGGAAGAGTAATGAGGAGAGAGAAGGTTGGTGGAGATATTAATGAGGGTGGGTTGTGGTGGAATGAGGGTGGAGTATAGGTTAGAGTGTTCCATGGGGTTTTAAAATCAAACCAACTCAAACCAAACCAATTAAAATCGAGCCGAGCCGAAACCCAAAATACGAGAAAACTCAAAATTCCACAAGTCGAGAAAATAAAATATATGCTAAAATCCGATTACGAGTATTAATACGAAATACGAGAAACGGGGGTGACAACTCTACCCACCTTAAAAGAATTCCATCCTCGGAATTTAATCAAGGAGCTAGAGATTGCCACGACAAGCTACACTAAGCACCAACAACTACACTAAGCAACTCCATCATACAATCATACATACAATCAAGAAATGAAAAGCATAAGGCATAACGAAGACATTATACCTTATGAGTCAAACAGATAGGGATATCGCGATCGGATATCATCCTCACGCTCCCACGTTGACTCACCTAGAGAGTGATGACCCCAAGCAACACGGACTAAGCTAATAGTCTAGTTCTTGAGTATCTTCTCCCTCCGGTCCAAAATAGACACGGGCTTCTCCTCATACGAAAGGTTGGTACCAACAACCAATTCCGAATGGTCTAGGATATGGCTCGGGTCCGGGATGTACCGTCGTAATTGGGACACATGGAATACATCATGCACCTCACTTAGCGACGACGGAAGAGCGAGATGATAGGATACATCCCCTACTCGCTCCAGGATATCGAACGGCCCTATATACCTAGTACTAAGCTTCCTCCGCACGCCAAAGCGAATGACGCCGCGGTTAGGCGAGATCCTAAGAAATATATGGTCGCCGATAGCAAACTCTAAGGGACGCCGATGGGCATCAGCCCAATGTCGCTGGTGGTCTTGGGCAACTCGAAGATGATCCCTGACTCTTCTGACTACTTCAACTGTCTGGGCAATCATTTCTGGACCGAGCATCTGTCTCTCTCCGATATCATCCCATGCTAGCGGGGACCTGCACTTCCTACCATACAGAGCATCGAAACGGAGCCATCTGAATACTGGCCTGAAAACTATTGTTGTACGAGAACTCCACCAGGTGCAGGTGATCTTTCCACGACCCACCGAAGTCAAGTGTACATGACCACAACATATCCTCAAGAGTCTGGATGGTGCGCTCTGACTGGCCATCTGTCTGCGGATGATATGCTGAGCTAAACTGAAGGTGAGTTTCCAAACTCTCTTGCAGGCTACGCCAAAAGTGTAACGTAAACCTTGAATCTCGGTCCGAGGTGATACTGACGGGCATACCGTGAAGCCTAACAATCTGCCTGAGATACATCTCTGCCAACTGAGCCGTTGACTGCCCAACTCTGAATGGGAGAAAATGAGCCACCTTCGTGAGCCGGTCAACTATAACCCAAATAGCATCTCGACCAGCCGGGGATCTAGGCAATCCAGTCACAAAATCCATGGTCACATGCTCCCACTTCCATTCTAGAATTGGCAAGGGCTGAAGAAGTCCAGCGGGCCTCTGATGTTCAGCTTTAACCTGCTGGCAAACCAAACACCGAGAGACAAACCGGGCTATCTCCCTCTTTATGCCATTCCACCAAAAATGCTGACGAATATCACGGTACATCTTCGTGCTACCGGGATGAATAGAATACTACAAACTGTGAGCTTCTGCCATAACTTCCTGTCTGATATCTCCACTAGGTACACAAAGACGAGTGCCATGTCGAAGTGTACCATCTTCATGAATGCACAACTTTGGTCTTCTTCCTGCCTCATACTCTGCTCTGAGCCGCTGAATCTTGGAATCTGTAGACTGTGCCATCCGGATTCTCTCAACTATGCTGGACTGAACCTGTAGACTGGCCATCAATGCCACACTGGTAGGAAGAACCACCTCAATTCCCATCTTCTGAAAATCTGCCAATAACTCTGGTTGCACCATTAGGAGGTAAACTCCGGCTCTCCGGCTCAACGCATCTGTTACAACGTTGGCCTTCCCTGGGTGATATTGCAAGTCCACATCGTAGTCTACCAATAGCTCGAGCCATCTTCTCTTCCGCATATTAAGGTCCTTCTGGGTGAAAACATACTTCAGGCTCTTGTGATCAGTAAATATCTCCACTCTATCTCCATACAAGTAGTGCCTCCACAACTTAAGTGCAAACACTACTGCTGCCAGCTCTAAGTCGTGGGTCGGATAATTCTTCTTATGATCACGAAGTTGACGTGATGCATAAGATATTACCTTCCCATGCTGCATCAAGACACACCCCAACCCTCTGCCTGAAGCGTCGCAATAAACTGTGAATCCTCCGGTCCCATCTGAAAGTGTGAGAATGGGAGCCATTATCAAACCTCGCTTCAACTTCTCAAATGATTCCGGACACTCCGCTGTCCAAGCGAACTGCACATCCTTGCGGGTCAACTGGGTCATCGGCGCTGAAATCCTTGCAAAATCTGAAATGAATCGCCGGTAGTAGCCGGCCAATCCCAGAAAGCTGTGAACTTCTGCCACTGAGCTGGGTACTGTTCATGTCTCGATAGCCACAATCTTCTGGGGATCTAATTCCACTCCTCCTCGAGTAATGATGTGACCCAAGTACGAAATGCGATCGAGCCAGAACTCGTATTTACTGAACTTGGCATACAACTGATGCTCTCTAAGCGTCTGAAGGACGATTCTGAGATGCTGCTCATGCTCTGCTTCGCTCTTGCTGTAGACCAGGATATCATCTAGGAACACGATCACGAACTGATCCAAGTAAGGCATGAAAATGCGATTCATGAGGTCCATGAATACGACTGGCGCATTGGTCGCTCCAAAGGGCATAACAAGGAACTCCCAATACCCATACCTAGATCGGAAGGCTGTCTTCGGGATGTCCTGCTCTCTGACTCTGATCTAGTGGTATCCTGACCGCAAGTCTATCTTCGAAAACACTGAAGCCCCTTTGAGTTGATCAAACAAGTCATCTATCCTCGGGAGAGGGTATCTGTTCTTGATTGTCACTGAGTTCAAGGTACGATAATCAACACATAACCTGGACATACCATCCTTCTTTTTCACAAGAAGCATCGGGTCTCCCTAAGGCGATCTACTTGTACGAATGAATCTCTTGGTGCGGTTCCGGGGATCAAGTCTATAGTGAACTCGATCTCCTGCTTAGGCGGCATCCATGAAAGTTCTTCTGGGAAGACATCTGGAAACTCTTCAACTATCCTGGGCAACTGCTCTGCTGCTACTGCCATCCGCAATACTGGAGAAGATGGCTCTACTGTGCCTCTGGAAAATGAGAACTCTGGCTCGCCTGGAATGCTGAAAATAACCCTGCCACCATGGCAGTCTATCCTAGCATACTGGTTCCTCAACCAATCCATGCCTAAGACTACATCATAGTCTGCCATAGGGAATTCTATAAATCTAGCGGGGAACTCTCTACCGCTAACTACGATCCGACACGAGGAAAACACTCGATCTACTCCCACAAGACCATTACCAGTAAGTATATTAAGCCTCACTGATAATGACTCGGGCTCCAATCCTATCCGTGTCCTGAATCGTGCAGACATGAATGAATGTGATGCACCAGAATCAAATAATACCAATGCTGGAGAGGAGTTGACGAGAATAGTACCTGCCACTACCTCACCTGGTGCAACTTCTTCTTCCATAGTCATGATCATGGCCTGACCTTGTCCTCTAGCTGCGGGTCCCCTCTGCTGGAAACCTCTCTGCCTGTTCTGTACTTGGGCTTGGGTATACTGCTGCTGGTTCTGCTGATGAAACGCCTGGGCCTGAGGCAACACTGGTCCCCTAACCGATGGACTGGTTAGGTTGGAGGAGGATGAACTACCCCTATTCGGGCAGGCTCCTATCTTGTGATCTGCCGCTCCACAAGCTAGGCATAATACTTGTGCCCTACGACAATCCGCCACTACATGGCCTGGCTTTCCACAATGAGAACATCCCATCGCGGAAGTCTGCTTCTGCTTCTGCTGCTGTGGGTACGTCGGGGTCGAATGCTGAACCGACGTTATTGAGGCCGCCCGCCTCGGAGTTCCAATAGTCAAACTCCTAGCTGCCGGGGCTGGAGCTGATGATTGGTGCATCTGACTGTGGGACCGCTTCCTACCTCCGGTCCTATCCACAATCCTCTGGGAGGTGTACTCATGCCTCCTAGCTGCTCTCAATACCGCATCGAACGTCTGGTACTCGAACTGCTCGACTGCCAACAAGATCTCCAAATGCAGTCCCTGCTAGAACCGCTGGGCCCTATCAAACTCGGTTGCCACCAAGGTGGGGGCAAACCTACTGAGTCTAGAAAACTCAGATGCATAACTGTCGACCGTTCTGTCTCTTTGCTTCAAGTTGGTAAATCTCGTCTGTAGGTCGTACCGAGCTACAGCATCAAAATACTTCGTCTGGAATCTTTCTCTAAATACTGCCCAAGCAATGGGTGCCATTAATCCCATGGCTTGTGCCGCCCACCAACTGCGAGCTAAGTCCAGCAACTGTAGCCGTACCACGGCCACCTTCTCATTCTCAGGTGTTCTAGCTGCCTCCAGAATCACCTCGGTATCCTGAAGCCAAGCGTCCGCGACAATCGCATCTTCACTGCCGTCGAAGAAGGGAGGGTTCAAGCGCTTAAAGCTGTTGGCCGCGCTGTTCCCTGGGTGACCACCTCTAGTCAAAGCATCTGCCACTACCTGGTGCAAGACGTCTCCTCTGCGATCTTGGAAAGCTATCAAGGTCCTAATGAGACCTACCAAAGTGCCATCATCCGGCTCGACAGGCTGAACGGGCTGAACTGGGGGCTCTCCTCCAGTAGGCACAACTCTGGAGGCTACTCCGGAGTATTGGGCTTGATCTCCGGGTTGCTGCTGGTCCATGGGAGTTTCTCCGCCTTGCTGATCGGCTGGTTCATGAACAATGCCGCTGAAGAAAACGACATAGGAAACAATAAGGAAGGACCAAGACAGATCAACGATACAAGCATGTGATCAGGTCAAGATTCCAGAGATTCAGAGGATGTGAACGGAGATCAAGGACGAGTACTGATTGAGACATCTATTCGATAAACCCTCATATTTCTTGAATGCCAAGACCTGCATGGGCTACCACTTAAACCATGTTATGCCCCAGAACCAGAATACTGGAGAGCGGGGGCGAACATAGCCAGCTACGTATATTAAAATGGAATCCACCTCGTTATACGGTCACGGCTGTCTAGAGGTGAGGGTTTACTACAAGCCAACGATCTCTTAAGGTCAAGCCTATTGTCTCAATCTCCAGCAAGTAATACAGTTACAAGATGTTTGACCACCAAATATACAATAAAAGGCGTCCCAAATATTACATATTCAGTTGATCATGAAGCTAGTCTTACAAAATGCGAGGACTAGCAAGAGTTAAGTCATACATGATCAACCCTTGGATTTGTTAATCATGTTTACAGCCCGTAGGAAGACAGTAAGTAAATGTGCATCGAGCTAACAAGTGCTCGTCGGCTAAACGCCTCAAAAGAATAATTTTACAATAGAGTGAGTGAAACAAAATAGGAAACCCACTCGTAGTCCGGATTCCTTCTAGTTGCCACCATCGGGCTGGAGGTTCGGTAGATCCTCGGGTGCTGCTCCAAAATCTGGCCACACAAAACCAGCTGGGTCAAACCCCAGAAAGAGCAAGTGCCACAAGGGAGGCCACAAAATAAGAACAAAACCAGCATATCAGAACATAAAAAAATGGAAGAAAAGTACAGGTAATAAAAGTACAACAGGACAATAAACGACTAGGGACATTGAACCATTCCGGGAGCCAGATTATAACCCGTAAACCAAACAAGGACCGGGGTTATAATCCTTCGCTTGAAAAGCACTCGTCTCTGCCCATTCATTGTTGAAGATAAGTTAAACAATCATGTACAGGAGTACCAGGTATAGGGACTTAGACGAGACTTTGACCAGGCTGGACACCATCCATTCACAAGCGGTCAAGCAATTACTACGGCTTACTACTTTAACTAACTAGGGTTATCACAAGCCTAATTACTAACAAGATACAATAAGAATTTCCCAGTCCCAAGCCCTGCAGACTATCCAGTTATCCTTCCGCGGGTTGAGAGTATGGTTGGGTACATTGCCCAGGAGACGATATACCCTTAGGTGACTTAGAGGTGCAACACATGACAGTGTGCTGGAAATGTGCTCTACTCGTCGGCAAGCTACAAGTCCAATTAAGGCGCCCAGATAATAAGATTGCCTGTGACTGAAAATTCTCCATGTTCTAGTTTGATCTAATCATTAGCCTAATCCATATTAGCGCGAATCCCTGGCCGTGGTACCCAGGAAGTCATGTCCTAGACATGATGCAAGACAAGATAAGTGGATTGCACAAGCAAGCAAGCAGGAACACCCACGGTGTCAGAGTTAGTTACAAGAGTCAAGTTAGCCATCGCAACGGCATCAAGTCAAGTCAAGTTACGAGTCAAGAGTGCGCCGCCATGGGCCACTATCAAGTTATCTGGTTACCGAGATAAATCATGAATCACAGGTTACAAGTCAAGTGTGTACCCCATCGGGTCACTATTAAGAAGATCAGAGGCACTAAAATCATACTTCACAGAATCAGAAAAATCGTATTAGTCATAAGCAAAATCATCGAAAACCGTGCCAGGTCGTGTTGGGTCAAGATAGTCGTGTTGTGTGGAACAAGATCTCAAAACCCAACCCACAAAAGAAAAGCCAAGTCCAAGAAATAAACCAAACCATCATGGGCAAGTGGGTTGCGCAGAGGGGGCGGATGGCGCAGGGGTCAAGTGCGCCGGGGGATGGATGGCGCAGGGGGCCAAGGGCACAGGGGGCGATAGCGCAGGGGCCGGTGGCGCAGAGGCCAAGGGCGCAGGGGACGATGGCGCAGAGGGCCAAGGGCGCAGGGGTCGGTGGCACAAAGGCCGGTGGCGCAGAGGCCAAGGGCGCAGGGGACGATGGCGCAGGGGCCGATGGCGCAGAGGCCAAGGGCGCAGGGGGCGATGGCGCAGAGGGCCAAGGGTGCAGGGGCCGGTGGCGCAGAGGCCAAGGGCGCAGGGGCCAATGGCGAGCTGCGCGGTCGACACTGCGCTAAAGAGCACTGGCCGAGGGGGGATGCGCAGTTCAGCACTGCGCTAAAGAGCGCAAGCTGAAGTCTTCTTCTCCAGGCCGAGAGGAAGCATCAAGAACACCAAAATTCAATTCTTCATATCTTGGCCAAATCAAAACGAAATCTGGATTTCAAAGTTCTAACTTGTGTAAAATTGAATTCTCTTCCACATAGAAGCATCAAAACAAGCAAAAATCAAAGTTTAATAGATCAAAACCAAGAATTTCCGAAAATGGTTAAAACCTTGATCTAGAAAAATGGAAGCTCCAAATCACAAGATGCCAAGTTCTAATGTTGTTCTCCATGGCCTAATCTAGCTAATGGACAAATAAAATGTGGTACTTATTTGGTGGCAAGGTGCACTTGCCTATGGGTGGAGTGTTGTGTGGAAGAAGGAAGAAGATGATAGAAAATTAATGGAAGAGTAATGAGGAGAGAGAAGGTTGGTGGAGATATTAATAAGGGTGGGTTGTGGTAGAATGAGGGTGGAGTATAGGTTAGAGTGTTCCATGGGGTTTTAAAATCAAACCAACTCAAACCAAACCAATTAAAACCGAGCCGAGCCGAAACCCAAAATACGAAAAAACTCAAAATTCCACAAGTCGAGAAAATAAAATACATGCCAAAATCCGATTACGAGTATTAATATGAAATACGGGAAATGGGGGTGACAGAAACCAAAATTTCGTGGAGGGAATAGAGATTTACCTAGGTGTGTTCCTTCACAAATAAACCGTTCAAAAGGAGATCTTCACTAGCTAGCCAAAGTCTCCAAATTGTGTCAAACCTGAGATTGGACTCCACCAATAGTAGGGAAACATCATTTAGAACACCATGGAAGAAATCTCAATGAAAAAGGACCACTATTGATTAATCTATGAAGAGATTTCATGAAGAACAAACCTTTCCTTAGAAAAATAGGAGAATGGATAAAAGGAGGCACAAACTTTGAGAGGGACTTTATAGCAAGGGGGGTTTCCCTAGGCTGGCCAAGGGGTTAGGGTTAGGGTTTTAGGATTGATCCAATGGCTATCATCACATCTAATCTATTCAATGGCTAGAAATCTAGGTTTTCCCCTTCTAGACAAGTTGCAACCTATTTCATTCTAACAAGTCATGACTTAACCTAACTAACCAATACTAAATAATACTAACCATGGCTAACTAGACTAGCTATGACTAATCTAGGTTAGGTCCAATCCAGGTTAGGGCTAACACAACACAAGGCAATTGATTAATTAATATTTAAATCACACCATCCTATTAATTATATTAAATTCCAAATAATATATATATTAAATTCAATTAAAATCAAAATGACAAAAATATCCTCAAACTGAAAATGATAAATGAAACACCCTACTCACATGGCTAGGCTCTAGGTCAAGCTGTCTCTAGTGTTACACTAGCAAAATACCAAAACTACAAGTCATGGTTTTAAATAGTTTTTAAAATAATTAAAAATCACCAAAAATCATATTATTATTTAAATATCATAATTAAATAAATTAAAATACAAAATTTTAAAATTATCCTCATTTGGAAAACTGGGTGTTACAGTTCCAGGACCTGGGACACGTCGACCTATACCTAGACTACTCGAGGAACCGACCCCGAGTCGTGGCGTGGCCCGACGAGCGAGCCACGGAGGCGGAACCGCGCACACGAGGGCGCGCGGGCGCGCGAGCGCGCGCGCAGCTGGCCACACGCAGGTGCGGGGCTACGTGCGCTGTTTCGGCACGACGTATCGCTGCGTGGCCATGTCCTAGACCTACCCCAGGACCCCCCCCAGCTACGTGCACAAGCACGGGGCTTTTTGTTGTGTGTGTGGCGCTCAAACGAGCGAGAACGCACGCACAAGTACGCGTTATCACGCAGTATCGGGAATTTCTGATACGCGTTCTGTGGATACGACACGGACACGATTTTAAACCCGAGAGTATACGAGGGCATCACGTAGGTCGAGACCAACGTGTATGCCGAGTTTCGCGAGTTCGTTTGGTGTATATCTCATTTTGGGTCGTTGTGTGAAAATGGGTTTGTCTCTTTAATTTCGATTTTGAGTTTAAATGTGATAATTTGATTTCCAGCTATTTAGTTTATAAAATCTAAGTTTTCAGTATGTAGATGAGGTTTCGGATTTGTGGGAACCAACTTTTGGATTTGTTTCATAATTTTCCATCATTTATGAGTATGTATGCTTTCCTAGTAGCTATATATATATATATATATATAACCTCGTTGAAATCCATTGCTAATGTATATATGTTGAGAATGGGTTAAGGGGGATTTAATTCCAGATTTGGATTCACTAAACCTATTTCAAAAACCATTGGCTATTCTTCCTTGTTAGCATTGATATAACTATATATAACTATATATATATAGTTTTTTATTTGTATATATGTATATAATAGAAAAAAAAAAAAAATATATATATATATATATATATATATATATATATATATATATATATAGTTTCTTATTTGTATATATGTATATAATAGAAAAAAAATAAAATATATATATATATATATAGTTTCTTATTTGTATATATGTGTATAATAGAAAAAAAAATATATGTATATAATAGTATATTAATTTGGGAAATACCATGGTTATGTTTGGATGTTTTTAATCTCATATTTGACCCCATTTCAGTAAGCTCCGGGACACGCACACACACACAATCATTTGTTAGAATTAAGGTTTGACTTGTATTGTATATACACATGTGTGTATATATACTTATGTGTGCATAGTTTGTATGCTTGAGAACCCTCTTAGAATAGATCGTAGTTGTGTATATAACTATAGGAGTCCTAGGACAGATTTGGATTATCATTTTGTGCCTAGTTTAGTCAAATTGGCCGACAAGTTGACCAAATTGACAAAAGTCAACTTTGGGTCAAACTTGATCCAATTCAACTCAAACGAACTCCAAATGACCTAAAATTTTGTGTATGACCTAAAAATTAGTAGACGGACTAGTTGACCCAGGTTTGACCATGTTTGACCAACGTTGACCAGGTTTGACCAGAGTTGATCGAGGGTTGACTTTGACCAATAGGGACCTAGAAGCATGTAGTCTTGCATTGTAGCTATTTTTTTTGATATTTTAGACTTGGTTGTGACATGTGTATACTTTAAATAGGTTAATATTGCTCCAGTTTAGCTACACTTCATCATCAGCAGTTCAGTTTGTCAGGCGCGTACATTCTCTGATCTTTTCATACTTCTTTGGATATGTTCTCTTGTTATAGACTAGTATACTTGATGCTGACATGATGTTCACACGGATTAGTACCCTTTGGATCTTTTCATGCGATGTTATCCTCTCGGATACATCGAGTATATCATGTTCATGTGCTTTATCGTGGCAATCATGTACTCTATGTATTCATATTTATCCATGTGCACTCATGTGTTATTCATGTACATTCATGACCATATGAGCTCCATGTATAAAGTAGTTGTTATCCATATGCAATAACATATCATGTCTTGATCCTTGCGTATTGATTGGGGAAGGGAGAGTGTAGTTGGTTATGTGATCATTATCCCAGTAGGTATCCATGTGCAACTCTATAGTTTATCCATGTGCAACCCAAACCGTTTACATAACCAATTCATGCTCTAAATCACGTAGATGGTTACATTTCTCTATTTATCATATTATATCTCATTCTTATAGGCTCTCTCTTGTTGATTTTCTTTACAGCGATTCATGTATAGTTTTCTATAGCTTGCTTTATATGTCTAATCCTGATATGAACTGTTGTGTAAGATATGTGCTCGTTCCGTCCTGACTGGGCATGTTGAAAATTTTACAGGTGATGATGAAGAGTTTTGCCCTACTTATTATGGCATTGGCTTAGATGACACTGGTGACATGGACCCTCAGGAGGATCCAACAGTCGCTGAGGACGTGCCCATAGTCTAGCTGTGACTTAGTATTTATTGTCTTTCTATTTGAGACATTATGAGTTGTACTTGAGATTTATTCTGGTGGTTTACACCTAGACTTTTATTATATCTGTGACTCTCTTGTGATTTACTCTTCTATTCCATCTTAGTGTTGTGATTGAGTTACTTATTATTTACTCTCCATTCGGAGCTAATTATTCTAGACTGTGTTATATATTGTGACTCAGGACAACGTTCTACCACCGACACTGCGGCGTAGGCTGGGCGTATTCACTTTTTGTGCCCTTTCATTGAGTGTGGATCGTGACACGTTTTTAGTGGTGGCCCATGCAGGTCAGTCCAATCACAACTAGTGTGATTCGTAGTGGTACTCGAACTAGAGTATCATTACAGCCTGCAGTAGGATATAAGATATAAGATAAGGTACTCAATCACATTAGGAAAACTCTTATCAAATTCTTGCTGTTAATTGTCTCCGTTTGAAAACAACTATCCGCCTTTGATAATTTTGCTTCTTTTTCAGTAATTGATTCCTTGTTTGATCTGTCTTCAGGATGGTGGAGACACGATCGCAGCGCTTTGGTCTTCGGGATACCACTGAGAGGTCTGCTACTTCTCGTCCGACTCAGCAGGCCCCAGGGACCACAGTACCTCTTGTTCCAGCTTAGGTGGGCCCATCTACAACTTTCGGGGGTGCTCCTCCACCAGCTCCGAGGACTACCCCAGGGGTTCAGGGGATGCTACCACTACCGCCCCAGGGGACAGTTGATGTGGCGTAGTATTTCGTTTTCATGCAGCAGATGATGGAGATGCAGCGACGCCAGGCAGAGGACATGAGGCAGGGCATTGATAATGCCCACCAGTTAGCGATGGTGGCAGTGGAGAAGGTGACTGCCCAACCCCAAGAAGGGCAGATTCAGCTATACCAGCCGAGGACTCCAGATATCCAGGATTTTCAGAAGATGAGGCTGCGGGACTTCAAGGGTACGGACGGTATCCTTTATGCGAACGACTCGATCGAGCACATAGAGAAGATTTTCTGTCTCGCAGAGATACCGGCTAGACTCCAGGTGGAAGCAGCGGGCAGCATGATACAGGACCTTGCCCGTACTTGGTACCAGACCAACCCCAGGGTTGGTACTACAGGGCAAAATTGGGAGGCTTTTAAGAAGCTTTTCAAGGAGAAGTTCTTCTCCGATACTGCACTTGGCGCATTGGAGACACAGTTTGAGAACCTGGTTCAGGGGAACCAGACTGAAGAGGAGTACGCCGAGAAGTTCTGCCGCCTGGGCAGATTTGTGGAAGGCCTTAGCGAGACAGCGAAGGCTAGAAGATTCAGGGAGGGTTTGGTTAAGGAAGTCAAGTCCTTAACCAAGAGCAACAGGAATGCTACATTTGAGAAGATTATGATGGGAGCCATGGCAGCAGAGGATGATCTGGACCTGAAGCAAAAGAGAGGTCATGATTTCCATGCAGCTGGTGGCAGTGGAGGACCGGCCAAAAAGCCCCATTTTCACAAGCAGCATCAGCAGAGGTCCTTCCAGCAGCAGAGGCCATTCCAGCAGGCACTGCAGAGACAGGGTCAACAGGCACCGAGACAGCAGCAGGCCACCACTTGTGACTTCTGTAAGAAGCCAGGGCATAGGTGGAGTGAGTGTAGGAAGAGGCTAGGCAAGTGCCTACTCTTTGGCTCAATGTAACGCCCCAGTCCCAAAATACTTAGGACTAGGTACGTATCCATGCCAGCTGCATACATACGAAGTATACTCCAATATATGGAAACCTCGTATGAATACATAAGCTGTAAAATATAGTAAATCCAGAATAACTAAATCTCATCCACTAGATAAATAAATGATATAAAAGTAACTTTGAATTTGTCATGTATACAATCGTTGGGCGGACACAAAGTCCACTAGCAACTATCTCAAATAAAATGTACAAGAAGTGATTGATAAAATAACGAGACGAACCAAGCGCAATCGTCTTCGAAAGAATAGAGAAGATCACGGCCTTGGCTAGAACACCTACAAATTCACAGAAGCACACACCTGGAGAGAAAACTAGGTCCTCAGAGGGACGTAACAAGACACATAATATCATGCCATATAATCTGAATAAATATTGCTCAAATAAATAAGGGATGCATGCAATAGGGTACCTAACCGTACTATAGTGAATATGCAATAAAGAACAATCCTCCACATATGGGCACTCGGACTGTATAGCAGTGGCATCGTCCCTCTCATCGGGAATTAGTACAATCCGTCCAAAACATTCGGCGAACGTTAGAGGGAACTAGTAAGAAAACGTCCATAACGTTCCATGAACATCAGAGGGAACCAGTACAATAGGGTGAACCTGCGTCTCCAATGGAGCTTCAGGTACAATAGCAGTATGTAAATGTGGCCCATACATCAAGGAACTGTTCTTCCCTTCCAATGTCTAATATGTTGTATCCACAACACAAAACCTCTATAACCGCTAAGTCAAACTAAGCATGCAACCTCTATTAGCGGTCATTCCTATCGCACGGCTTATACGTACCGGTGGCCAGCCAGTCACGCATGTCCGTGTTCTACATACGATACACAACTTCGTGGTACAACGTGTCAAGGCCAATGAATGCAACATACAAAGGTGGTCCCTTAAATCTAAGTTTAATGTGTAAAAAAAATAATACATAGCAGGAAATATAAATGAACAGTAAGTTCTAGCAGGTTATGCCAAGTATCACAGTTTATTTTGCATAAAGAAAATAAGGAACAATGCATAAAATATGAGCTAAATAAATAAACAGTAAATGGCAAGGTGTCTTGCTTGAGGGTGGTGCGAGATGTAGCAAAATCCAACGATCAGAATCGTCAACACGAAAGTCAAAATCCACAAGGAACTCCGGATGCTGAAACAAACATCACGAACGAGTTTGGAATAAAAAATATGTCTAGGAAACGCCTGTCCGAAGGTCAAATTCTGGAACATGGGCAAAATCGTAATTTCGAGTCAAAACGATGTCCACCGTTGGACCCGCCTTGCACCAAAATGTACGCCAGAACCTACGGTCTCTAAAGTCGTCAAACTACATGTCTATGAATTTGTTTATCCGAGACAAACTCAACGGTATGTCCAATTTTGGATTCCGAGGAGCCGTGCACAAAATTGCCCGTTGAGTGGGATTGTGGGCTTTCTACAGGAATTTACGGATCTAAAAACGGACAAGAATTGAAAGATAAATTAATTGGAGAAGTCGGGTACCTCGATATTAAAAATTGTCGTTGTTGTGGGTATTTGTTGTTGTTGCCATGGCAACCGGGAGGCGGAGATGCTGTCGCTCCGGCGAGGCTGGCACGTACGCCGAGGAGTGGGAGGAGGATGGAGGAGAGAGGATGAGAGAGGAAAGAGGAGGAGATTAGGATTTTTCTAGACAAATTCATATATATATATATATATATATATATATATTTATATATATATATGTGTGTGTGTGTGTGTGTGTGTGTGTGTGTGTATAAAGGGATGGCTCGGCCAAAATTTGATACTGCTTATAAAGGGTCGCCCCCTTTATTTTGTTTGCAGCTGCTGCTGCTTTGTGGTTGGGCGTGTGGTGTGGGTGGTCGGGTGGGGCTGACCACCCATTCCTTAATAGTTTTTTTTTTTGAAAAACTTTTTAAATCAAAACTTCAATATATATATATATATATATATATATATATATATATATATATATATATATATATATATATATTTTATATATATATATATATATGTATATATATATATATATATATATATATATATATACACCAAAAAATCTATTTAAAATTCAAATATCATTTAAAAGTCAACTATCCAATTATTTAATATATTTGAGCATATCTACATATATATATAAATTCAATCCTTAATAAATCAACTCAAAATAGTAATAATATTTAAATAGGAAAACAAGTTTATTAAATCTCCACAAAATAACTTTAATAATAATAATTTAATAAAAATTGCTCCAATGGGTGAACTGTACCACACACACCCTTATCCGGGTCCAGGAACATGTACAATCTTATAAAATATTATTTAAAAATAAAATACCAATAATTGTACAAATATTTAAATAATTAGAAATCGTACATAAAATTCTAAAATAATTTAGGAGATATTTCTAAGTACATAAAATATGTCTACATAGCCACCTTTGGTCGCACTACCTGCTTACATAGGCTAAAATTTGGTTTGGGCCCAGTTCGGACTGAATTGGACAAACCGGGTCATCTAAAATTAATATATAAAATAATATTTAATTAAAATACTTAAATAAGAAAATTCACAATTTGGTCTGGTTTTCCTAGTTTGGGACATCACCATGGCTAGGCTTCCCCCGGTATGACTGGTACACCAGTCAAGGCACACTGCTACAACTTCCGTGCTAAAAGTCATGGTCGTCTAGTGCTCCAAAACTCAACAATGGCTAAGGTCATTTTAAAAAAATAAATAAAACCATAAATTATATAAATTCATTTTTAAGTCTAATAAAATAATTAAATAATTATAAAAAATAGGGGTTTTACATCCTATCCAACTTATAAGAATTTCGTTCTCGAAATTTATGAACAATAGGGTAGATGGGGTTGAGGGGTAGAAGGAGTAGTTTAATGCGAGGATATAGCCACATGACTAAAGTGATACCTTGGGTCCATTTCTCAAGTACAGTGCATTGACTCTCTAAAATAAGTAAAAGACAAGAACAATAAAGGGTTCAAGACCATGCTATTGAGTACCATATGTGGTTCATAGACGACGAAAATAATTCAAAAGAGAATTACCAAGGCTGTCGTGGATGAGACTCTAAGGCAAGTTTAACTATGTCTCCATCCACGTAGAATAATATACAAAGGCGAACCAAGGTGCAATAGGTTGATCAGACCATCATGCACCGGTTCTGATTAGACAATATGTTAGTGGGTGCACCCAATAAAATATGTCATGATCAAGCTTGGTAAAGAAATAAGCTTGTAAAACTGAGGCTAATTAGCAGCATAAGACAGTCAAAATACAAGTAAAGGAGAATGATAAAGGAAATTAAATAGTCCAGGATCTTTTAAAAATCTAAGTTTCGCCCGAAGTTTGGGCCTGCACAGTTGGCTTGGTTGACTAGCTAGGTTAGGATCCTCTGAATTTTGTAGTCTGAGTAAACTTATCAACATGGGTCACCAGGACAAGGCCTTGTTGGGCCGTGAGGTATTCTACCCAACTTACAAGAGTTAAGCTAGTAGTGTGATGGGACAATGGGTCAAGAAATCAAGATAAAGCACAAATTTAAGCATTTAAGGAATTAAGTAGAACAAAATCACATATTGGGTCGAAAGAATTGAATCGAGGTTGAATCCTTATCAGTGGTCGAAAAATATATCGGTATCATGGTAAAGATTATAGTTTGGCCATTTTAACCATAAGGTCATATCAAGAAATAGAGTACAAGGAGATGGATTTTAGTGGGACATGATATGTCTACATGAAGGTGGACTTGTCTACGCCTCACATATGGAATTTGTTGGAGGAAAAAGTCTAGTGTTGTACTCCAAATATCCAAGTCACGGTAAGGGACGCCAAAGATCTAAAATAGAAAGTGGGAGTTCACAAGGTGATAATTAATGCACAATAATAAAGGAGATCAAGTTAAAGCATGAGATAAAATTAATTAAAGAATCCCGCAAAAATAATTTAGGAACACAATTTCGGAGAGAAGATAGTCTCCTAGATAAATACAGTTAAGGAACCATTAACTAATTATTCAAATTGCAAATGGATTAGAAGGTCGCAATTAAAACATCTAGAATTGAAGAAAGGTCGTGTAAGTCAAAGTGGAAATACAGTCACATAGCTGGGTAGATGACTAACAACACTTGTATATATACTACTATCATGGTCATGAGTGACATGGTAATTAGTGTGGAATACTCAATAGGGTTATCTTGGGGCCTACCATTAAAATTTAGCTCAAGTATCCTCCAAAAGTTTTAAAAATAAACTTTCAAAAATAAACCACCAAAATTTGTATTCACTCCAAGCCGTTCAAATTCATCATAAAAATTTAAATCACTCTCATAAATCTCAAAGCAAAATTTTCTCACGTTACTACTAACCTTTTCCAAAATTAACGTTTAAATTCAACTATTTAACTCAAGAGTTCATAATTTACGAGTCCAAAAAAAATTTTCACAATCAATCAAAAAATTAACACTCCAAAATTTCCAAATAACTCATAATAAAACTCTTAGCATATTAAAAGCAATCTCAAAAATTAAGATCAATGCTCTCATAAATTTTAACTTCTATTCATGCTAAGTTATTCCAACAAAATTATAACTTTTAAATAGTAACTTCCTTTAATCAATCAAAATAACTTTCCATCACATCCTTTGAAATTCTCCCAAAATTTTAATATTAGCAATCCTACATTAAACTAAATTTTTAAACAATCTTATCAGTCAAAAATCTCCTTTTTTATACCAAAAATCTAAATAGATTTGTAAATCCTCAATCATAGGACACCATTTAAAATAAAATTTTCTCAAAAATCGTTTTCATAACTTTCAAATATTTTAAACCAAAATTTACCGCCGTTACTTCCACTTAAAATTCAAAATTTACTAAACACGAAAATCGCAAGTTGTACAACTCAATTTAAATAATTTCTATGGCCATTTTTAAAAGCTAAGATCATTTTCAAACCAAATTTATAACTGTTCAAAGGTGTATAACTATATTCCAATAAATCATAAATATCACAACTCGAAAATCAAATCAATTTTATACTTGTGCAAGGATGTATAACTTTAATCCAATAAATCATAAATATCAAATCTCGAAAATCAATCAATTTCTTAAACCAAGTATGAAATTCTATAAATCCTCTGGTGTTTACTATTTAAAAATTTAAAGATTAAAACCTTCCTTGGTAGTATCCTACTTTACAAATTACTAATCATTAAATCACACTAAAAAGCCCTTTTAACTCAATTAGAGTCTTGAATGTATTCCAATTGCCAATATAACCATTCCAGCCATGTGTTTGACCTATGAGCGTATACTAGTGTAGTCATCTTCCTAGTTGACACTAAGCACGAAAATAAGAATCAACGGTAGAAAGGAATCAAGGAAGATGTAATTCAAGGAAGTCGAACGAGAGTTCGAAATTTGAAGCCAAAGGAAGAGGTCAAGCTGTATGGATGAGATTCCTAGATTCTAATCCTATGTTGCAGGCTCACCTCGGTACAATTACGTAACCGAAGTGACAAACTCGACCTGCATGGGCCACCACAAAAACATGTAACGCCTCAGTCCCAAAATACTTAGGACTAGGTAAGTATCTATGCCAGCTGCATACATACGAAATATACTCCAATATATGGAAATCTCGTATGAATACATAAGCTGTAAAATACAGTAAATCCAGAATAACTAAATCTCATCCACTAGATAAATAAATGATATAAAAGCAACTTTGAATTTGTCATGTATACAATCGTTGGGCGGAGACAAAGTCCACTACCAACTATCTCAAATAAAATGTACAAGAAGTGATCGATAAAATAACGAGACGAACCAAGCACAATCGTCTTCAAAAGAATGGAGAAGATCACGACCTTGGCTAGAACACCTGCAAATTCACAGAAGCACACACCTGGAGAGATAACCAGGTCCTCAGAGGGACGTAACAAGACACATAATATCATGCCATATAATCTAAATAAATATTGCTCAAATAAATAAGGGATGCATGCAATGGGGTACCTAACCGTACTATAGTGAATATACAATAAAGAACAATCCTCCATAAATGGGCACTCGGGCTGTATAGCAGTGGCATCGTCCCTCTCATCGAGAATCAGTACAATCCGTCCATAACGTTCGGCAAACGTCAGAGGGAACCAGTAAGAAAACGTCCATAACGTTCCATGAATATCAGAGGGAACCAGTACAATAGGGTGAACCTGTGTCTCCAACGGAGCTTCAGGTACAATAGCAGTATGTAAATGTGGCCCATACATCAAGGAACTGTTCTTCCCTCCCAATGTCTAATATGTTGTATCCACAACACAAAACCTCTATAACCGCTAAGTCAAACTAAGCATGCAACCTCTATTAGCGATTATTCCTATCGTACGGCTTATACGTACCGGTGGCCAGCCAGTCAAGCATGTCCGTGTTCTACATGCGACACACAACTTTGTGGTACAACGTGTCAAGGCCAATGAATGCAACACACAAAGGTGGTCCCTTAAATCTAAGTTTAATGTGTAAGAAAAATAATACATAGCAGGAAATATAAATGAACAGTAAGTTCTAACAGGTTATGCTAAGTATCATAGTTTATTTTGCATAAAGAAAATAATGAACAATGTATGAAATATAAGCTAAATAAATAAACAGCAAATGGCAAGGTGTCTTGCCTGAGGGTGGTACGAGATGTAGCAAAATCCAACGGTCAGAATCGTCAACACGAAAGTCAAAATCCACAAGGAACTCTGGATGCTGAAACAAACATCACGAACGAGTTTGGAATAAAAGATATGTCTGGAAACCGCCTGTCCAAAAGTCAAATTTTGGAATAGGGGCAAAATTGTAATTTTGGGTCAAAACGATGCCCGCCGTTGGACCCGTCTTGCACCGAAATGTGCGCCAGAACCTACGGTCTCTAAAGTCGTCAAACTACATGTCTATGAATTTGTTTTTCCGAGACGAACTCAACGGTATGTCCAATTTTAGATTCCGAGGAACCGTGCACAAAATCGCCCGTTGAGTGGGATTGTGGGCTTTCTACAGGAATTTACGGATCTAAAAACGGACAAGAATTGGAAGAGAAATTAATTGGAGAAGTTGGGTACCTCGATATTAAAAACTGTCGTTGTTGTGGGTGTTTGTTGTTGTTGCCATGGCGACCGGAAGGCGGAGATGCTGTCGCTCCGGCGAGGCTGGCACGCACGCCGAGGAGTAGGAGAAGGATGGAGGAGAGAGGAGGAGAGAGGAAAGAGGAGGAGATTGGGATTTTTCTAGACAAATTCATATATATATATATATATATATATGAATATATATATATATATATATATATATATATATATATATATATATATATATATATATATATATATATATATTAGACAAATTCATATATATATATATATATATATATATATATATATATATATATATATATATATATATATATATATATATATATATATATATATAAAATATATATATATATGTGTGTGTGTGTGTGTGTGTGTGTGTGTGTGTGTGTGTGTGTGTGTGTGTGTGTGTGTGTGTGTGTATAAAGGGATGGCTCGGCCAAAATTTGATACTGCTTATAAAGGGTCGCCCCCTTTATTTTGTTTGCAGCTGCTGCTGCTTTGTGGTTGGGCGTGTGGTATGGGTGGTCGGGTGGGGCCGACCACCCATTCCTTAATAGTTTTTTTTTTTTTTGAAAAACTTTTTAAATCAAAACTTCAATATATATCTCTAAATATTTTTTTTAATATCTCTCTCTCTCTCTCTCTCTCTCTCTCTCTCTCTCTCTCTCTATATATATATATATATATATACACCAAAAATCTATTTAAAATTCAAATATCATTTAAAAGTCAACTATCTAATTATTTAATATATTTGAGCATATCTACATATATATATATAAATTCAATCCTTAATAAATCAACTCAAAATAGTAATAATATTTAAATAGGAAAACAAGTTTATTAAATTTTCACAAAATAACTTTAATAATAATAAATTAATAAAAATTGCTCCAATGGGTGAACTGTACCACACACCCTTATCCGGGTCCAAGAACATGTACAATCTTGTAAAATATTATTTAAAAATAAAATACCAATAATTGTACAAATATTTAAATAATTAGAAATCGTACATAAAATTCTAAATAATTTAGGAGATATTTCTAAGTACATAAAATATGTCTACATGGCCACCTTTGGTCGCACTACCTGCTTACATAGGCAAAATTTTGGTTTGGGCCCAGTTCGGACTGAATTGGACAAACTGGGTCATCTAAAAATCAATATATAAAATAATATTTAATTAAAATACTTTAAATAAGTAAATTCACAATTTGGTCTGGTTTTCCTAGTTTGGGACATCACCATGGCTAGGCTTCCCCCGGCATGACTGGTACACCAGTCAAGGCACACTGCTACAACTTCCGTGCTAAAAGTCATGGTCGCCTAGTGCTCCAAAACTCAACAATGGCTAAGGTCATTTTAAAAAAATAAATAAAACCATAAATTATATAAATTCATTTTTAAGTCTAATAAAATAATAAAATAATTTAAAAATAGGGGTTTTACATCGGAGCATCAGTTGAGGGAGTGTCCTGAGGCTTTCGGACGTAAAGGACATGGAGGAGGAACCAAGGCTCCAGTGGAGCAGCATAGGGGACCCTTGCCGACTCAGCAGCAGAAGTTTGTTCAGAACCAGCAGCAGACTAGAGGAGGCTAGCAGGGGCGAGCTTTTGCCATGGCAGCGGAGGATACCGAGGCAGTAGACGATCTGATAGCAGGTTCTGTTATTATCGACTCTTTTCCTGCATTCGCATTATTTGATTCGGGTGCTTCCCGTAGCTTCGTGTCTGTATCTTTTGCCATTAGACACTAGCTTTCTTATGAACCTTTGCCTAGGACTTGTAAGATCACGACTGGGGGTGGTATTATCCTCGTCAGTGATGTTTACAAGGATCAAAGAGTAGTTTTTGGAGGCCGAGAACCGGATGTGAGTCTGCTCGTAATGCCACTACCGAACTACGATATTGTACTCAGTATGGATTGGTTGAGTAGGCACCATGCCAGTATAGATTGCCGCGGGGGTAGAGTTCTATTCAGCATGCCAGGAGAGCCAGAGTTCGAGTTCACCAAACGGGAGTCAGAGCAGAGCAGCAGAGTTTTCTGCGGAGTTTCAGTAGAGGAGCAGAGCGTACCGCATCCACTGATAGCTGAGTTTATGGATGTGTTTTCGGAGGAGTTCCCAGGGTTGCCTCCGGACAAGGATGTGGAGTTCTCTATAGACTTGATACCCGGTGCAGAGCCGATATCTCAGCATGTCTATAGAGTGAACAATAGTGAGCTTGTGGAGCTGAAGAAGCAGGTGGATGAGTTGTAGGACAAGGGCTTCATCCGATCGAGTTCTTTACCGTGGGGTACGCTAGTACTCTTTGTACCGAAGAAGGATGGGTCGGTACGGATGTGTATCGACTATAGGGTACTCAACAGCCTCACGATCAAGAATAAGTACCCGCTGTCGAGGATCAATGACCTGTTCGATCAGCTGAGCGGAGCGAAGGTATTTTCCAAAATTGATCTGAGGTCAGGATATCATCAGGTGAATGTGAAGAAGGAGGATATTCCGAAGACAGCTTTCAGGACTCGGTATGGCCAGTTTGAGTTCATGGTGATGCCGTTTGGGTTAACTAACGCCCCGGTGGTGTTCATGAACTTGATGAACAAGGTGTTCCACCAGTACTTGGACAAGTTCGTGGTGGTATTCATCGATGACATTTTGGTGTATTCTAAGACCCCAGAGGAGCATTTGAGAGTAGTTCTGGAGACTCTCAGGAAAGAGCAGCTTTACGGCAAGCTCTCGAAGTGTGAGTTCTTCTTAGATCGAGTTGACTTCTTAGGTCATGTAGTGACCGATGATGGGATCTCAGTTGAGGCATGGACAGCACCGAGTTCAGTCGCAGAGATCAGGAGCTTTCTGGGATTGGCAGGATACTATATGAGGTTTGTTCAAGATTTCTTCTGGATTGTAGAGCCATTGACTAGGCTGATCCGAAAGGACGCAGAGTTTGTCTGGTCAGAGGAGTGTCAGATTGCTTTTGATGAGTTGAAGAAGCGACTGACGACAGCCCCGATTTTGACATTACCATCAGGATCAGGCGGGTTCACTATCTACAGTGATGCCTCAGGGAAGGGTTTGGGTTATGTCTTGCAGCAGCATGGGAATGTGATTGCCTATGCATCCAGGCAGTTACGTCCGTATGAGAAGAACTATCCTACCCATGATTTGGAGTTGGCGGCAGTTATTTTTGCTCTGAAGCTGTGGAAGCACTATCTATACGGAGAGCGTGTGGAGATCTTCACAGACTACAAGAGCTTAAAGTATGTATTTACACAGAAAGAGCTCAACATGAGGCAGCGCAGATGGTTGGAGTTGATGAAGGACTTCGACATTTATTGTAATACCATCCAGGGAAGGCCAACGTAGTTGCCGATGCCTTGAGTAGGTATCCTGGTAGCTATGTGCTTGACGATGGATCGTCACCTATTAGCAGATTTGGAGAGATTGGGGATCGAGGTGATCGTGCCAGGAGTTCAAATGAATATATGGGGCCTTCAGATTCAGTCAGACTTGATGGAGAGGATCAAGTCAGCTCAGTTCGACGATGTTACTCTGCAGTGTATCCGAGAGCAGGTTCGAGAAGGATTGGCGGATGTGGAGTTCGTTATTACGGAGGACGGCACATTGAGGCACGGTTCCAGACTGTGTGTGCCTAGCGAAGAGCTTCGAAAGCAGGTTATGCAGGAGGCCCATCGCTCTCAGTACACCATGCATCCAGGTGCTAATAAGATGTCTAGAGATTTGAAAGAGAATGTATGGTGGTATGGGATGAAGCGGGAGGTAGCACGCTTCGTAACTAGGTGTCTAGTCTGTCAGCAGGTTAAGGCAGAGAGGCAGAGGCCAGGAGGACTATTGCAGCCATTGCCCATTTCAGAGTGGAAGTAGGAGCACATTACGATAGATTTTATTTCTGGATTGTCGTGTTCATCAGGAGGAAAGACGCAATTTGGGTCATCGTGGACAGGTTGACCAAATCGGCCCACGTTTTACGATTCAAAGTGGGGACGTCTACTGAGAAGCTAGCGGAGTTGTATATGCGGCAGATTGTCAGAATACACGGAGTTCCGGTGAGCATTGTCTCGGATCAGGATAGTCGCTTTACTTCCCATTTCTGGCGGAGTCTGTAGACTAGTTTGGGCACTCAGCTCAAATTCAGTACTGCATACCACCCTCAGACGGACGAACAGTCAGAGAGGACTATTCAGACTCTCAAGGACATGCTGCGAACTTGTGTTCTAGATTTTGGAGGATCGTGGAAGGATCACCTGCACTTGGTAGAGTTTGCATACAATAACAGTTACCAGGCCAGCATTGGTATGTCACCATTCGAGGCATTGTACGGGCGTAGATATCGTACTCCCTTATCTTGGGATGATGTTGGAGAGCGAGCTTTACTGGGACCTGAGATGGTTGTGGACGCAGTTGAGAAGGTAAAGCTCATCAGGGATCGACTTTGCATGGCACAGGACAGACAGCGGCATTAGGCCGACAGCCACCGGAGACCTTTGCAGTTTGAGGTATAGCTTAGACTTAGATTAGAATCTTATTGTTTATGATTTTGTTGATTATGTGATTGTTTTTAGTTAATTGAGACCATGCTTGTGCTAGGTTGGAGATATGGTATTCTTGAGGATTTCACCGACTCGAGGCACTATTCGTTTCGGTGGAGGAGAAAAGCTTAGCCCACGCTATGTCGGACCTTTCGTTGTCAGCGGAAGGTTCGGTGATGTGTCATACAGACTGGACTTGCGTTCTTCCTTAGCGGGAGTCCATAATGTATTTCATGTATCGCAGTTGAGACGGTATGTGGCAGATCCTAGCCATGTACTGGACCATTCCGAGATTGAGGTGGGCCCTACTCTCAGTTATCCAGAACAGCCTGTGGAGATTCTGGATCTACGAAAGAAGGTGTTGCGGAACCAGTCGATACCCTTAGTTCGCGTAGCTTGGAAGCATCACTCTCCAGGAGAGTCCACTGGGAGAGAGAGGATGAGATGCGCGAACGGTACCCCTATCTTTTTCAGTCTTGAGGTATGATTTTGTTATTTCTTAATCATGCATTTTTGTCTTTAATTTCGAGGATAAAATTATTTTAAGGGGGGTAGACTTGTAGCATCCACTTTTTCATAGAAGGGTATTTTAGTTATTTTAGCCATTTTGGCCGTTTTGTGATTTTCTAGATATGTTGACTTGTGTTGTGCTAACAACTGGTTTAACCTTAGTGGACATTGTATAGGGGCGTAACCATGCCTTAGAATTGTTATTTTTATTTTTAGAATTTATTTTAGGCATTAGATTATTTTAAGGCTTTAAATGATTTATTTTAGCCTTTTTGCATGCAAGCCTTTAAGCCTTTTTGACTTGGGCCCATTTCTACTTGAGAATGAGTTGGCCTAAGTGAAACCCTAACCCTAGGAGACCTATTTCTGGCTGCCCAACAGCAGTAACCCCTCCCCCTTTCATTCATTTGTGAAGTTTGAGCCTTCACAAGTGAACCCTAAGAGATCCCCTTCTCCAAAACTCATATTTCCTTCATCCGGAGTCCGTTTCTTCCCAAACGAACTCCGTTGCACTCGTCGAGGAGAGGAGGATCTTTTGGAGCATTTCTAGCGAGGATGTGAAGGCTTTTTCTTGAGGGGAATCGGCCGACACGACAACCGAGGGGCTCCATTTATTGAGTTATTGACACTCAATAGGTAAACCCTTATCTACCAAAGAAAATCTGGAATTTCTTTCATTTTTGCATCCATATAGGTGCCCTAGACTTTCCC